>LPNX010910735.1:104003-184181 GCA_001517045.1 Pseudotsuga menziesii | reverse complement strand
GAGGAGGATAGCCGTCGTTTAAGCGACGCTTAGGAGGAGAGACGTCGCTTAAGCGACGCTTGAAAGCCTAGCCGTCGCTTAAGCGACGCTAATCACCATCATTACAACAACAAAAAATTTATCTTCCTGATTTTTGGCACTGTTAAAATAAAAAATCCGCGCGCCGTCGGAAAAAACCGTCGGATTTTGGATCGAAATCTAGTAGTGTATCCAAGGTGCGAAAAGATATGGGGCTCCGGAAGAAAATCACAGAGAAAGAAAGAGAACCAGATACTACTCCGGATATGTAGCTTTACTATGTGACTTTATCAATAAAGATCCTTCCAATTATGAAGAAGCGGGAAAATGCAAAGAATGGAAGGATGCTATGATCGAAGAGTATCAATCGATCATGAAGAATGATGTTTGGGATGTTGTCCCAAGACCAGAAGGGATGTCGGTTGTAACTTCCAAATGGATCTACAAGATCAAGCATGCTGTAGATGGTAGCATAGATAAATATAAGGCAAGATTCATGGCTTGTGGTTTCTCCCAGAAAGAAGGAATAGATTATGAAGAAACCTTTGCACCTGTATCTAGATACACTTCCATCAGATCAGTACTTGCTCTGTCTGCAGTAATGAAATGGAAGATACACCAAATGGATGTCAAGACTGCTTTCTTGAGTGGTGTAGTGGAAGAGGAAGTGTATGTAGAGAAGCCACTTGGTTTTGAGACACATGACATGGAGTCTCATGTGTGTAGATTGAAGAAAGCCCTGTATGGTTTGAAACAAGAACCCAGGACATGGTATGGCAAAATTGACAGCTTTCTATCTAGTTTGGGCTTTACCAAAAGTAAAGCAGATTCCAACCTTTAATACAAGGTTGAAGATGGCAACCCAATGATGCTCCTACTGTATGTAGATGATTTGTTTGTAACAAGTATGGATGGGTTGATTACTGATACGAAGAGAAACCTTGTTGCCAAGTTCGAAATCAAGGACTTGGGTATGATGCACTATTTTCTAGGCATGGAGGTGTGGTAGAATGCGGATGGAATCTCCCTTGGACAAGGGAAGTATGTAGTAGATATCCTGAAGAGGTTCGGGATGATGGACTGCAAGGCCATGACCACACCTATGGCATCGAACCTGAAGCTATTGAGTGATGCTTCATCAAAGACGGTTGATGCTACGATGTATCATCAAATGATTGGATCCTAAATGTACCTAACGAACACGAGACCATACATTTGCTTTGCTATGAACACCTTGAGCCAGTTCTTGATAGATCCAAGACATGTTCACTTGATTGCTACAAAGCATATTCTGAGGTACCTGAGGGGTACAATTGATTATGGGCTCAAGTATGAGGCGAATTAGAAGATTAGCCTAGAGGGTTATGTTGATTCAGATTGGGCAGGCAGTGCCATCGATAGGAAGAGCACTTCAGGGTGTTGCTTCAGTATGGGATCAGGTGTGAGCTCTTGGTTTAGCAGGAAGCAATCCTGTGTGGCACTGAGTACAGCTGAAGCAAATTATGTCATAGCTTTGTTCCACTAGTTGTGAGGCAGTATGGATGAGGAAACTACTGTCTGATTTATTTGATCTCCAGATGGATGCTACTTGTGACAACCAGAGTTGTGTAAAGTTGTCAGAGAACCCAGTGTCCCATGACAAGTTGAAGCATATCGAGATCAAGTATCACTATATCAGGGATATGGTGCAAAGGGGAGTAGTGAAGCTCCAGTATGTTGTGATGGACGAATAGATAGTTGATGTGTTGACAAAGCCATTGTCTAGGGTGAAGTTTGAGTACTTCAGGGAGAAGCTTGGTGTTCTCCAGATCAAGGTTCCCTATAAGGGGAAATGATGAGACCTAGAGCCATTCTGACATGGTGAGAGGATTGGTTCCTTCCATCGTCACATGTAAGGGCTGAGCCATTCTTTCATGGTGAGAGGATTGGTTCATTCCATGTCAGATGTGAGTGTTGTGCCATTCTGACGTGACTGTAGTATTGGTTCCTACATGATCAGATATAAGCGCTGAATGCCATTCTTGGAGTGGAGACACCTGGTCAGTTACCAGGAAAGCTTAGTCTGGCACTGAGGGCCATTCTGATGTGACTGTGGGATTGGTTCCTACATGATCAGATGTGAGTGCAGAGCCCTTCTGACATTGGTTGTCAGATGTAAGTGCAGAGCCCTTTCAGCATGAAGGATTGGTTCCTTGCATGGTTGAATATAAGTGCTGAGCCTTTTTGACATTGGTTGTCAGATGTAAGTGCAAAGCCTTTCGGCATGGAGGATTGGTTCCTCGCATGGCCAAGTGTAAGTGCTGAGCCTTTTCGACATTGGTTGACGGATGTGAGTGTTGGGCCTTTCTGATAGGGTTGTGAGAGGTGTTCCCACATGGTCATATGTGAGTGCTGGGCGTGCCTTTCTGATATGATTATAGGATTGGTTCCTACATGATCAGATATAAGTGTTGGGAAGGCCATTTTGACTTAGGGTCAGATATAAGTGCTGGAAGAATACCTACATGGAGGCTAGGCCTACAACCAGCATGAAAAAGGGATAGCTATGTAGAACTTCCTGTGATGATCCAGCAGTGATGATCCATATCGAGGGATGATCCCGATCCAGTGATGATGCTCCAGAGATGATCCATATCTAGTGATGATCCAGATCCAATGATGATGATCCAGATCGAGTGATGATCCAGATCCAGATGAAGATGACTTGAAGATGAAGATGACTTGAAGATGGAAATGACTTGAAGATGAAGATGATGAGGACTCAATTATGATCCAAATGATACATAGAAGAAGACTTGTGCTGATAAATTGTGTCAAGAGAATACCTTCCTAGTTAACAGGGAGTGTTGATGTAGTTGTAACTTCGGAATGTATTCACTTGTATTTCTTATGTATTGTAACCCGATGTTTATTTTGGGATGTATTTGTAATGTACTTGAGTCATGTCATGCCTCGATGTTCCTATCGGTAGTTTCTATAATGTAAACAAGTCATGTCAAGTCAAGGTGCGTAACCCTCGTATTGTCTAAGGGTTAAAGTCCCCATAGTTCCGGGTCACTAGGGTTGTTAGACTCACCTAGTGAAGTCAGCCCTAGTTGGGTTTATTCAAGTCAGGAATTAGTATAAATAGAGAGCTAGCCTCCATATTTATCACACACACACTCACACTCAGTTGTAGTGCATAGCTGAGGAAGAGGAAGAAACAGGGGCAAGGAAGAAATAAGGTTACTGCTATTGGGAGATCATCTTACTATTTTGGGTTTTACTTTTGGTGTTGATTCTATCTCTGAGGAAGTTGTGGGGTTTTCTCCATTTATGGTTTCCCTGAGGAAAAACATTGTTTTCATTGTCTCTTGTCTTTGATTAATGTGCTTGTTTTTCTCTCAGTTAAAGATCCTAATATAATGCTAGCTTAATGTTAAAAATCAAACACATCAAACCACCATATGTGTGGGTTCAAGACACAAAATTTCAAGGACACCAAGGACCCCATAAGAATGGTTTCCAATGTACATAAGTGTGGGTTCTAAGACCTAAGTCTTTACATGCAAGAGGATCAATATCTAAGCTTGTGGACTCAAGGACCCCAAAAGAACTCAAAACACTCAAGACCATCCAATGAAAGCAATGAGATCAAGCATCAACACATCAAGGGACTTACACACATGAGCCACATCATCCATCCAACAACTAATCAAGAGAACAAAATAATTACAAGCATAACAAGCAGCATAAATACCAGTAACCAAAGATCAACCAGGATCAAGGAACTCAATAATGGACTCAAATGGGACCAAGATACAACTTAGGGGCACTTGACCAAGTCAATGGGTAACCAAGGATTTTTCCATTGTTCCAAGGCCTCCAAGGGCTTCAAGCTTGGGATTGTACAACGTCAAAAGGGATCCTTTGACATAGACAACCACAAACTAAACACTAACCATCAAGGGCTCCACAAGGGGCACCAAGGACTCAATAGTTGGCATAAATGACCAGACATCGTTGGCATCAATGACAAATTATTCAACATCCCTCACTGGTGAGAAATGGTGGGAATTATCTTCAGGCAATTTAGGCCAAATTTAGGTGCAAAATAGGTTGAATGGGTGCTTTGGCAGGCCAATATATTCTTTACCAGAGACTTTTTTTTATCAAAATGTAGTCAATGGTGAAGTGCATTAATCATCCACCGACGGGATGGTGCCTTCATAACAACTTTCTCTTTCTCAGGTAGGCAATGGAAGAAATTTTCCCAAATCCACTGGGAACAGCTTTGCAATACTTGTCAAATTTTTCCAACGAGGGAATGTTTTGGCATGGAGTGAAACAAGCTGAGTGGTTGTTTTGGTAGGCCAATATTTTATTGAACATATTTTTTTCCCAAAATTGAGCCAATCGTCAAGTGAGAAAATCATCCACCTGTAAGATTAAGTTTTTAGAATAATTTTATCCCTCGCTGGTGAGAAATGGAGGGTGTTTTCCTAAGGCCATTTAGGTCATATTTAGGTGCAAAATAGACTGAATGGTTGTTTTGGTAGGCCAAGATAATCTTCACTAGAGACTATTTATAAACATTGAGTAAATGGTAAAGTGCATTAATCATCCACCTGCATTATGGTGCCTTCATAACAACTTTATCTCTCTCAGGTAGGAAATGGCGAGCAATTTCCCAAGGCCACTTGAACCAGATTTTCAATACTTATCAAATTTTACCAACAAGGGCATTTTCCGGCATGGTGCAAAACATGCTAAGTGGTTGTTTTGGCAAGCCAATATTTTCTTAACCTTAGACATTTTTCCAAAAAATTATCCAATGGTCAAGTGCATAAATCATCCACTTGAAATCTTATCTTTTCATTATAATTTTATCCATCACGGGTAAGAAATGGAAGGCATTTTCCTAAGTCCATTTAGGCCATATTTAGGTGCAAAACAGGTTGAACGGATGTTTTGGAAGGCCAATATATTTTTACCAGATAATTTTTATAAAAATTGAGTAAATGGTGAAGTGCATTAATCATCCACCTGCATGATGGTGCCTTCATAACAACTTTCTCTCTCTTAGGTAGGAAATGGAGGGAATTTTCCCAAGGCCACTTGAAACAGATTTTCAATACTTATCAAATTTTACCAACGAGGTCATTTTCCGGCCTGGTGCAAAATATGCTAAGTGGTTGTTTGTTTTGGAAAACCAATATTTTCGTAACCTTATACTTTTTTCTAAGAATGATCCAATGGTCAAGTGCATAAAGCATCCACCTACAAGCTTATGTTTTCGGAATAATTGTATCCTTCACTGATGACATATGGTGGGAATTTTCCTAAGGCCATTTAGGCCATATTTAGGTGCAAAATAGGTTGAAGGCTCTTTTGGCAAGCCAACATAATCTTCACGAGAGATTGTTTATCAAAATTGAGTCAATGGTGAAGCGAATTAATCATCCATCTGCATGATGGTTCCTACATAATAATTTTCCCTCTCTCATGGAGGAAATGGAGGGCATTTTCCCAAGGCCACTTGGGCCATTTTTTCAATACTTAACCAATTTTTCCAATGGAGAGCACTTTCTGGCATGGAGAAAAATAGGTTGATTTGTTGTTTTGGCAGGCCATCTTCTTGGCCATATGCTTTTTATCAATGATGAGTCAATGGTCAATTGTGTAAATCCTCAACCTAAAAGTTGATGCACTCATAATTTTGTTATCCCTGCTAGGTGAGAAATGGTGAGCATTTTCCTAAGTCTATTTAGGCCAGTTTTAGGTGCAAAACAGGTTGAGTGGATATTTTTGGCAAGTCAATATATTCTTGACCAAACACTTTTTTCCAAAACTGAGACTATATTCAGGTGCATTAGTCATCCCCCTACATGATAGTGATTTCAAAATAATGTTCTCTCCCTCATCGAGGAAATGGCGGTCATTTTACCATAGCCACTTGAGTCAGTTTTCCAGTAATTAGCCAATTTCGGCAATTACAATTACTTAGCCAAATTTCTTGGTATTTGTAAGTTTGAAATGAAAATATAAAAAATATAAAAAAATAGAGAAAATAAAACTTACATTTTCTGACGAAGGGAGGACCCAGCAACTTTACCAACTTGAGTCTTGTCCACAAGTGCAAAATTCTTTCCAGCAAAGACTCCTCTAACCCAAATGCAGGTCACAAGTGTCCCGCTAGCAATGATGGAATGGAGTACTCCTATGCTTCCATAGCAAAACCACGACTGAACATCCAACCTGACACACCAACATTTGCACCGCTTTTATTATGAATCAATGACGTGGTTTTGGTTTTCGAGGTAGGAATGGTTGGTGGTCATCATAATTTAAATGTTGTGATCGTAGTTGAACCCATAGTCACGTCCACTTTTGACAGGTGTGCCTCCATGGTTTTATCCAACCCTATTGTGGATGACAAGCATCACTCTGGCGATGACACTCTCACACGCTGGAATGCCACGAAGGATAGTACATCACACCAACTTAGTCACCCTTCCCTCCCTCCAAGGCAGCATTAATTGTTCTCTAATGATGAGGCTCTTTCAACATGCATTCAATAGTATGGAAGACACCAGAATTTACCAACTATGTTTGAAAATGACCCTGCAGTCAATTCATCCACTGGTCGAAGTGAGGTTCACCTCTGTTGGGAGATGGAAGGGGCATTTCCCTCTTAACTACCCATTAATGGTTGTTAAGCTATCTACATATATTATCAGGGATACAAAGTTTATGAACCCAGTCTGGTGGTCTCTTCCTCTGATAAGAGCTCTAGTTTTGATTTTGGTTCTTCTCCTTCTCCTCTGGTTTAGCTTGCTCTCGTATGGTCTGTCTTGTGTGCATTCTTGTTCATCCCCATTTATGTTAAGCAAGTTGTCCTACCCAACATTGTTTGTCTTTTCTCTAAGACTGAACTATTGCATCATGTCTTGGTAGCATGGAATGCCCCACCGAGCTAGCAGTGGTCATGTCCAAGCGCAACGAGGAGTGCATCTGTTACGGGTTTATGGGTATGATAGTGGGATTACAGCATCGGTCCGTAATCTGATCGATGATTGGGAAACCAGGTTGTTCAATGAAAACCTTGCTCGAGGAATTTTAGGTGGGAGCCCAAACCACTACTGGATAGTAAATAATATGATGGGTTCTATAATGGAGGAACTGGTGGGCACTTGGAATCATACCCAAAGTTCAATCCTACAGGAAAATTCCAAGATATTGGAAGTAGAAGGTGTTCTCACTCACAGAGATGCGATGAATGCATGGAAGAAATTATCTATGGGAATCGACATGACAGGCGAAGGTGGTAGTAGTAGCATCTCAATTGTTCTGACAGGGTCAATGAACGTAGGCTTGGTTCCTACCACTCCACATTCATCAACTTCTCCTTTCCTGACACCGTCCACCATTACTCTGAAACACAAATGGGTACGTGATCCTGATGCTTATGTCTACAAAACTACTCCTCTCCTTGTCAAGCTGAGTGAACTGTCAACAAATGAGGAATTCTACGAAGCCTTTCTGATTCTTTAAGAAATCCAGGAGACTTAGGACCCTACTGCCACTACCCAGTGACGCTCTACAGTGTGCTTGGATCTTTTAGTTTTTTCACCATGATGATTATTTTTTTTTATATCTAGTATATGTTGTTACTTGTTTTATGGTTTTTCTCATGAACATTCCTGCTATATAAACTTTGGCATAGCCCCCCATCTTATATATGGGTAATTGTGGATTTTTTTATAATAACTATTATATTTGTATAAAGTGTTAATTTTGCATCAGGCCCCCATCTGCTGAATGGGTTATTGTGCCTCCTCTTGTAATTACTGATGGGTTTTCTATTTTTGACGGACTGGGGTGGTAGGTTTAGACCACCCCACTCAACTATCTAGAATACTACATTCTGTATTTGTTTTTATAACTAATTAATACATTGCAGACTTACACACAAAAAAAACTTACATTTTCCAATTTGAATCACTTAAGCAAGCCAAATATTGAACCATATATGTTAATTTTGGTGAACTAGGGCAGATTTTCAGTATTTTTTCACAATAGTAATTTTTAGGATAAAATTGAAAATATTGAATAATGTAGTGGTGAATGTTAAAACATGTCATGCTCAACTTGAATCATTCAATTTGATAATGTAAAATTCTTACTAGCACATGAAGAATGCTTTTATTGTTGTGTTAGATTAAATAATGTGAATTTAGTCCTTAGATAAAAAAAGGTAAACAACCTTTCAATATTTTCCTCAGAAAAAACCATATTATATTTCATGCATAAATGTAATGCATTCTTCAACAATCTCTAATTTGGTCTATCAAAAGACCCCAAGCTTCTTCAGTAGACTGAAAGTCCAAAATGTTCAACACATTTGATATTGGAGCAGCTACTAATATATAGAACCAAAGTGCATATATGTATAAATTGCACTTCATATAACTATCAAATGAAATATTATCTACATAACTAAATACGAAGAAGGGAGAAAAACTATTTAGACCAGTCTAGAGTTAATTTTAGATGGGTTTCCCCACAAAGATGAAGAAAATAACACTTTTGTTTGGTTTTTTTTTCTTAGGATCTACTGTATGTTCTATGTAAGTGCAGATATGAAGAGGGCATGTTTTGATGATTATAGAAGACTAAAATGAGTAGCTTTTAGGACAGTTCGAGGACAATACAACACCATCTTCTCAATAGCCCACATGCTACAAAATGTATATCATTGTTTCAAACATTCAAATTTCATGTATAAATAAAAATTTCATGGAAAAGAAAACCCATTCATAACATAACATTAGAATACCATAACAATGGAATGCAAGAAATAAATCATCCATATATACTAAATGATATAATTCAACATACATATTACACCAAACAATATCAAATTTATTAATGAAAGGGAAAATGTTTACAAAACCAAATGGGTACACCTGTCCTCATCCCTAATCCATAACATTGATGGACAATATCTCATTGGTGTGAATCCCATGAAAAGTGTACTATAAACAAGGTTGTAGGCTATTATACAAATAGCGAAATCTAAATTTTGGTCCCACTCTCCATTTACCAATAGGTTGAGTCTAATCACGTAAGCCTGAAGTTGACTGATATCTATCAGGAAAGCTTATCCATGTATAGATAATTGTCTCCTTAAGATTCTCATAACCTTCTTTGCTAAACCCTAGAGAATTATTCTTTTTTACAATCTCGAGAGGTACATAATGCATTACAATTAGTTCAAAAGTAACCATGAAACTTTCATCTGAAAAAGGAATTTCCGCTTAAGATTCAATGTGTATAATGTTTTGAGACCTTATGTGATTGAAAACTTTGTAGGAAATAAGATGAATATTGTGACGATGTACTCGATTGGGTTGCAATACTCTGATATATGATGGCAATGCATTATGTGTTCCATATTCTATAGAGGAAACTAATCTAGCAGTCACAACTTCATTGTCACCTTTTATTGCAAGAAGTTGAAAAGTGGTGTGCTTATCATCATTCGTAGTAATAAAACGACAAAAAATATATTATCCTTTTCAATTGCTAGTGCCCCGCCTTTTAATAGAGCTCATAGTAAATAAAACATCAACAATGCCTACAACACAACATAATATAACATTAGATACTCTAAATAATTTTTTTATATATGAGTTGAAATATATATAAAAATATATATACATGTATACTCACAATCAATTATTTTAGTTGGTATCAATAGATCTTGTTTTGTGTAGAACACCTCATGTGGATGCAAATTCACTCCTTCAAGAATATAGTGGCCTCTACCAAAAACATCTACATGATTTTCAAATATTCTTACCCAAAAAAATGTTCCACCAATTGAAACATCTGATAAACAATCCAACACTTCTACAGGATATGTTATTTTCAATGACTCATCTTTAGATATTCCAGACAACTTTTTCGTAATAAATACAAACATACATGTTTACCATTATGGTAAAATCAAATGGATTTTTTTTATGCACCAATATCCCATCTATTTGAATGAGTTTCTTTCTACTAATATTCACAAAATGACCATTTTTAGTTAGTAGGGGAGTCACATCTAAACAAGATCCCATATAAAACCCTCACTTGATGACTGCAGTTGACTATTTTTTATTATTTTAATCAGGCCCAATTGAAGGAAATTGTGATTTTATTTCAGAAAGTGAAGGATGGTGCAACATAAGCTTTCCACTTTTGTCTTCATACACCATTTGAATACAAAAGACGTCATCCATAGTATGTGGCCATGTGTCGTTGGTACTAACAGTGTAAAGAATTGGATCATTACCACAAGGATCCAACATTGTCAACTCTACATTTCATGTATGTGACTCGTCTATAACTTTGCAGATAATGATTTTTTCTAAACCATTTTCTCCTTTTAGAATAGAAATTGTATCAAAGTTTGGATCCTTTCCCTTAACATACTGCAAAGTTGAGTGAACTCGGAGTTGCTAACGTGTTTCCCTATCATTAGGTTGATTCTCAACATCATTACTGTTGGATACATCATTGTCACTCCACAATCAGTTTTTGCAAGTCTATATAATTTTTTTGACTTTTGTCATTGTATAGACAATTGTTGCTTCATTTTTCATATCTTTTCTCATTTAGCATCCTCTTTAGCAAGTATTCAAAAAACGTCTTCCACAACCTCTGGAGGCAATGAATTCCATTATTTATGTGGTAACAAAATAGGCTCTGTATTAAACATGATCAAATTTATAAGAAGTAAAATTATGCAATCATGATAGGAAGCCAAAATGGTCTACACATGTTACACATGATCTCTTAATTGGAAAGGAAGAGTGGAAAAACTGAGTATTGATAAAGGAATAATATAAATACTACATAAATTATAAACTTTGGTAGAAACCTTTGATCTATTTTCTCCTTCCAACCAAGACTTTAGATTCACGTAAAGATGGTCCAAACTAATTTATGCAACAAATAATAAAGGGAAAAGTTAATTACTCTACATATACAGTATCTAATAAATCATTTTATAGACTTCTTAAATACAAAAATTGCACAAGGGTGGCAAGGGGGGACCTAGGTGGAAATATCATCTATTCTTATGGTTGGGGACTAGGCAAAAAAATGAATAGTCAAACATAATGGATTGAATTTCGGGACTCTTGGATTGTCATCAATAAAATGTGCAACAATCAAGAAAGGAGAGATATTGATCTTGGGAGAATCCAAAAATGAGTCTTATCCTTCATATCAGACTTGGAATTGGTAGAATTTTATAATTATAAAGCAAAGAAACAATCAATTGGTTGGAAAGTGTTCCATTACTGCACCATTCGATTAACAAAAAATATTGTTGGTCTCTCACTGTACCATCAATTTTTAAGCACAAAAAACAAATCTTACTAGTCCTATCACTACACCATTGATTTTGCTCAGAGGATTTCAAGGAGGTCCAATTTGGCTTGATCAGAGACCTGATGCATTGAATCAATTGGTCGATAAGCAATCCATCACTACACCAGTCAATTAACAGAAAAAGTAAAAAAAATAAATATTTTCATTCGATCACTATACAATTAATTTTTTTCGTAAGATTTAAACACAATCAATTTTTGTTTGATCTCAAACCTATTGATGGGTTCGTATATTTTTTTTAGGTAGGGTAAGAATATAATTTTTTTTAATCACCTAAAACTGGAAAAAAATACTTACCAGTCGTATCACTACACCATCGATTTTGTTCAGTGGATTTCAACGCAATTCGATTTGGTTTGATCGGAGAGCTGATGTGATGATGATTTCACATATTTCATTCAAGCTGGGTAAGATCTAAAACACGACATGAATTTTCATATTTTTTTCAGGGTAAGATATGTTGGGATTATTATTAATCCTCCCTTTGACCACATAGTATATTTGTCTATTTTACCAACTTAGGAGGTCATCATCACTTCCCTAGTGCATCAAGGACACACCTAGGGGACATCTTCCACTTACTGCACCTTATTTCATGAGTTTAGGTGCCCCATGGATAAATCCTTATACTTTAGGATCCCACTTTGAGTTCCACCAGCAGTGTCCGGCAGTTGACCCCAGTTGGTGTTCAATTATGCTCAGTTATGATCTGATTCCCATTAGTTAGATCACTCTTAGTCTCTCTGGTGCCAATCTGCATGATTTAAGGGAGTTAGGGTGAATATACTCACCTACCCTCTTTAGTTAATTGTTTGTAAATTGTTTTAGTGATCCGAAGTTGCACTAGTTAGCTCTAGTGGTGATTTTTCCCACACTGAGTTAGCTCCGGAGTTAGCCTAAGTAGGTAGATTTGAATCATGTCTTAGGAATTCGAATTATCCTATATGTATAACCATTGTATTACATATTATTTACTCAATATGTGGTTTAATATTGATTATTGGAAATATATCATTTATTCCAATTATTGGTCTCGTGAGTATTTTATTTTCCATGGATAATTGATCTGAGTTTATCGATCTAATTCTCTCTCTTCTACAATTCTCCATTTGAATTTTGCAGGCTTGATGATCCTATGCTTCATTGAATTTTACAAGATATAAAACAAAATATGTAATTTTTTTAAGCAATAAAGGGTTCCTCTGCGATTCATATTTTGTAAGCAATAAAATGTTCCTCTGTATTTACAATCATCTCTCAAAAATTCAACAAATTTGAAAATATATAACCTAGGTCACATAAAACTGGAAAAAAAATTCTTACCAATCGATCACGATAACATCAATTTTCTTTATAGGATTTCAACAAAATCCTATTTGGTTTGATCATAGACCTAGTGACATGATCGTAGATTTCTCTCAAGCACGTTAGATTCAAAAAATACACAGATTTTGTTTGCAAACATATTTTGGGGAAAATCGAAAAAAAATGCAATTGGAGGGATTTTTCCATTGTTACATGCTTTTGAAAATTTTGAATTAACCCCACATCGAATCATGTTCCAAACTCCACATTGTTTCTTGTGCAACCGAAAAAAAACCAGGGGGAAATAGGGGTTTGACTAAATACTTGATTAGTGATGTTAATTAAATTTTAATTCATTTATTATTTAGGATATATTTTGGGGGTGGTAATATCTTATGAATCCCCAAGATTTATGATCTACAACTCAAAGGAGGCTACAACACCCTAGTTTACCAGCTCCAGTGGAAGGAAGCTATAACCCCCTAATTTATCATCTCCAACTGATGGTATGTTCCAACACCCCTCTTCTCCATC
This sequence comes from Pseudotsuga menziesii, assembly GCA_001517045.1. Classification (NCBI taxonomy): domain Eukaryota; kingdom Viridiplantae; phylum Streptophyta; class Pinopsida; order Pinales; family Pinaceae; genus Pseudotsuga; species Pseudotsuga menziesii. The sequence goes on along the minus strand of LPNX010910735.1, from coordinate 170,897 downwards.
TACAACTAGAAGGGATCCATACCTCTTGGTTTCTTCAAATCCAACTAAAAGTTTGCTTCAACACCCTATAGAATAAGCTCTTCAATTAGTATGGAAATGCCCTCCTTATCCTCTTGCACACACTTACCATTCTTCACTATAATTTTTCACAATCAATGGCTTTGACACCTTGCCAATTTCAATCAACCTCTATCTTGTTCTCACTATATATGATCCAAAATTATCTATCACATTCATGTGCTTATTCAAATGCCAACTTTATTTTAGTCTTTCATCCTTTTAAACAAAAAATCTATGGTAGACAGTCCACAAATCTGTCTTTGCTACTCTTAGGATCATTTTCTCATCCTCAGTTCTGCACTCTATCATACAGGGATGCACCCATGCACTTTGCTTTATATCAATGATTAGTTGATCGCTCTTCAATTCTACAATATTAGTCTCTAAAGTAAGACTAAATAATCTTTTACCAGAACTTGGATTTAGTCCTTCAAATAATTTCCACCAGACTTAATTCACTGCTACAAAACTTGTCATTTATTGTTGCTTCATATTCCCAAAAAAAATTCCACTTCTTTTATCTCTCCTCTTGTTTTTCCCTTTCTACCTTATTCCCATCGAGTTCTATATATCCCAACTTCTTCATCCTTTACTTCATTCCTCACCCTCTACCTGCTCTTTCACTACATCTATTCAATTCCCCATTCACCATTATTTTCACTTTCTGCCACACCTCAAATGCATATATTCGATGTATATTTATATTGTTCATATTAAGAATCAACTTATTAAGCATTTGTGCTGACACATCTATTATGGCTCAACGTTGAATCCTAGGGGAGGGTCAACTTGTTCTTTTGTTACCTCTTCAACATTAGAATTTAACTCAACAGTGTGTGATCATTTTGTAGGCATTTGCGCATGAACTGAGGTGCATTCCCCATGTCATGTAGTCATCTTCACCTTAGCATAACATCCTTGTCTTGGTTGGAATTAATCTCATGAATGAAAGTATGAGATTAGATTTCTGATCATGGCGTTAGGGTTAGCATTTTCATCTTCCAGTAGCAAAATGCTTCTTGTTTGTATAGAATTTTCTATAGGAACTCTAACTTCCAGTAGCTCCTTTTGTTCTGTTTGTTTAGATGTTTCTATGGGAACTCCAACTTTTGGTATCTCCCTTCATTCTATTTGTATAGATGTTTCTATAGGAACTCCAACTTCCGGTAGCTCCCTTTGTCTTGTTCCCACTATATATGATCCAAAATTCTCTGTCACATTCATGTGCTTATTCAAATACAAACTGTTAGGATATTTAGGCACTTGGGAGTTAGTTAAGATCAACTTGTGTAATATATCCGTTAGGTAAAAGTGTGTTTCTTTAGTATTCATTTGTAAATATTCTAATCACGATATGTTCTAGACATAGAGTGATCTGACGGCTCAACTTCTCTTAGATCATGCCTACCATTGATCCGTGGCTTAACACCTAATTGGTCTATGATCTCTATTTAAAGAGCATAGAGGGTCCTTGGCTAGTTGATCGATTATGAGAAGCTCATATGTAACTTTATTTCTTTTACATAATAAATTGCTCCAAGTAGCTATTTGGCTGGGGCCGTGGACTGTTTCCCTCTCGAGGGTTTTAACCACATGACAAACATCGGTGTGTTGATCTGTGATCTATTAGTGTGAAGCGGTTGCTGAAGGTGTTTGGTCTTTTGGGAGTAGTCTGTGTACCCGAACATGGTATCAGATCTTTTATGAAGAGCCGCTTTCGATTTTGATCAAGATCTGGAACCGATGTTGCCCAAAGTTTGAAAGGGTTTTTGTTTCTATATTTTATATGTATTTTTGGCCTATGGGAGCTATTCCATTGCGTCCAGAGTGTCGTTTCCATTGGGAAATAGTTTTCGTTTCACCATAAACCGTTTCCGTTTGCTCTAGAAACACCCATTTCGCCAAATCTGAAGGTATAATGTTACAGTGACGGATTTTTTTTTAAATATCTCATATTTTATCAGTTTATTATTAGATATTTTCTATTTTAGTCTCGGACTGTTGCCTTTCCTGACTACGTATTCTCTTTGCCGTGCACCTTGCGCGATCGCGGCGAATCAGAAACAGTAAGGGGAAGTTTTTTTTTTCTTGTCTTCTCGGCTACGTATGCTCTTTGTCGTGCACCTTGTGTTATCACGACAAATCAGAAACAGCAAGAAAACTTGAAAACATAGATTTTCTGGGTAAGCTAACCAAGATCTAACCCCATTGTGTGGAAAAAAAAAATTGTTTTTTTTCGTTTTTTTTTTTTTTTATTTGCAGGAAAAGAAAGCAAGCACAGAGAACGAAACAGAAGAGTTAAAAAAAAAAAAAACACCCTTCCTCTTTCCATTATTTTACGTACCTTTTAAACTTAGCTCACTTGGTCCAAAGTTGCTTTATTACTTAATAGGTCTTGAGTTCAAGTCTTATTAAGCTACTTTTTAATACATGCAAATTCTATTTTCAAGTTATTTTATTGTAAAAGTGCTTCTCACATAAATAAAATAAAATAAAAGTGAGTCATTAAGACTTTTAATTTATTGCCGCACTATTTAAAAGTCACATTATTGTAAAAGTGAACATCACTTATTCTACAAAAGTGATTCACTTCAAAGCAACTTTATTGTAAAAGTGATTGTCAAAGGTTGATCTTGGGAAGAGGGGGCTTCTTTTTTTTAGTTGGTCAAGTTAATATCGGCCACGTCACTATTGGGGACATCTTCAACATTTTCTTTGATCAAGCATAACTTCATCATCCAGAATCCGTTTTAAGTGTCGTTTTTCTTAAAACCGCATATTTTTTCGAGCTCTTTGCATCCAGACAGTTAGTTTCTGTTCTTTCAGCCATTATTTTATAGTATGGCCGCCCCTTGTGATATTATACTTACAAGTTCTAACTATTTCTCATGGAAATCTCGTATGGAGGATGTTCTGCGAAGTAGGAGACTTTTCAGGATAACCTCAGGGAAAGAAACAGAACCCACTGATGATGATAAGAAAATTAAATGGGCAAATAGATGTGATGAAGCTCGTGGATTGATTGGGATGTTAATCTCTACTGATTTGCGATTCCACATATCTGGAATTGATGAACCTAATCTCGCTTGGGAAAAGTTGGAATCTGTGTTTGGTAAACACAATGAAATTCAGGGTCATCAACTTGAGAATGAGTTGCTTTCCTTCAATCCAAATGATTTTTCATGCATTCAAGACTATTTATCTAAGTATAAAACTCTTAGACTATTATGTGCAGAATGCAAGATTAAGAAAGAAGACAAACAATGTATTTACCATATTCTTTCAAAACTTGGACCTGCATATTTTGTTTTTGTATCTACATTCTACTCCATGAAAGAATCCTTGAATGCAACTAGATATCAAGAGCCTAGCCTTGAATCATTTTGTGATTCCTTAATTAGAGAGTAAGATAAGCTCATTCATCTTGGAATAATTAATAATGCAGATACATCTGGGAAAGCCTTATTGTCCCAACAGAAAGAAAAGTCCAAGCCTCCCAAGAAATAGAATTTTCGCAATAATAAGCAAAACAAAAAGGGTCCCAAACCCTCTCAGTCAGCTCCTTCTTTAAAAAATGACAAAGCATCTAAGCAAAAAGGAAATAAGACTGAGCATCATTGCAATTTTTGTGGGAAAGATAATCATGATGAATCTAAGTGTTTTAAGAAGATGGCAGCCTTGGAAGCAGCAATGAAGAAGCACCACATCATCCTAGATTCATCTTCAGAATCTACCTCTCATGGACATGTACTTTGTGCTTTTGGTTACTCTTATACTGCATCTTCTTCTTCTACTTCAATTGAATTTCTCATTGATTCTGGAGCATCTTATCATATGGCTAAGGATAAAGCCATCTTTTCTACTATGCATGAATGTAACACCAAACAAATATTTGTTGGTGATAATATATCTCTAAGTGTTGTAGAATCTGAAACAATTCCAGTAGAAAATGGTCATTTTAGTGATGTACTATGTGTTCCAAAAATTTCCTGCAATTTGTTATCAGTCTATCAAATTACTCATTCAGGTGAAGGTAAAACTATGACGTTTACACCTCACCAAGTTGTAATCAAGGATTTTAAAAATCCTCAAAATATCCTTGCTACTGGAACTATCGATGATATTACCAGGTTGTACAAATTTAACAACTTTGGGTCATCACCTTTTCCTTCAATTTTTATTGCTCATAGTGATAACTTAAGCAAACTTTGGCATGAGCGATTTGGTCACTTAAATTATTGCCCATTGCAACAACTATGTAAATACAATATGGTGATTGGTCTTCCGCTGGTATCTTGCAAGGATGGTGTTTGTTCCAGTTGTGCACTCGGAAAACATCATTGAGATATTTTTGACAAACGTGCCTCTTCGCACGCCTCGGTTCCCTTGGAGCTTGTGCATAGTGACTTGTGTGGCCCTCTTCCATCTGCTTCCTTTTCTGGTTTCAAATATTTCTTAACTTTCATTGATGACTACTCCATACACACTTGGGTTTACTTCCTAAAACTTAAGAGCGAATTATTTAACATGTTCTTGGCCTATAAGGCCCTTGTTGAAAAACAATCTGGTCATCAAATTATTAAGTTAAGATCTGACAACGGAGGAGAATATGTTAACAACAAGTTCACTACTTTTTGCACTGAACAAGGAATCCAACAACAACACATTGTTCCATATACACCACAACAAAATGGTGTAGCTGAATGAAAGAACCGCACTTTAAAAGAAATGGCTAATTGTATGATCCAATCTTAAGGGACTAAGTCTTCAATATTGGGCTGAGGCCATAAATTGTGCAAATTACATATTTAATTGCACACCCACTAAAGTTTTATAGGGTATAACACCAGAAGAAGCATGGAGTAAAATTAAACCAAATGTAAGTCACTTTCGTGTGTTTGGTTGTGAAGAATGGGCTCACATTCCAAATGAAAAACGGAAAGCATTGCAGCCTAAAAGTGAAAAGTGCATATTTGTTGGATATTCTGAAGATGTAAAATGTTATAGACTTCTTTAGCCACATTCTCATGATATAATCATTAGAAGAAATGTTAAATTTGATGAAAATCTCTTGGCGGGTGTGCCATCTTTGGCCTGCGAGCCTGATTCGGCTATTGTTCTTTCTTCTTCTTCTTCTTCCAGCTTCCTTGACAGGTTTCCAACTCTAGTTTCTGATGATGAAAGTGAGGATGAAAATCCACCTCCTCCTGCTCATGTTCTTCTAATTGCACCAGCACCAATACTTCCTCGATGGGTCCGTTCAACATGTGAAGCAGCTGGTGATCTTGTCAGTGATCCTAGAGATCAACGTCGAACACGTTCTCAGTTTCAGCGAGCCTCTTATCTTTTGGTTCAAGTTTCCAAGAATCATGATCCAGAAACTTTTGCAGAAGCTTCAGGAAATCCAGATTGGGATGCAGCTATGGATGAAGAATATCGTTCCTTAATGGCGAACGATACTTGGGATCTTGTTCCTCTTCCAAAAGGAAGAAATCTTGTTAGATGTAAATGGGTCTACAGAACTAAGTATGCATCAGATGGAAGTGTTGAAAGACTTAAGGCAAGGTTAGTTGCCAAAGGTTTTTCCCAAGTTGAAGGGATTGACTACAATGAAACCTTTGCCCCTGTAGCAAAAATGAACTCCATCCGCCTTGTTCTTTCCCTTGCAGCCTTACATGACTGGGAAGTCCATCAAATGGATGTCAAGTCTTCCTTCTTACATGGTGATTTACATGAGGAAATTTACATGGAACAACCTCATGGATATGTTTAGAATAACTCTAGCCTTGTTTGTCTCCTTAAGAAATCCTTATATGGCCTTACGCAATCTCCTAGAGCTTGGTATGCCAAAATGGATAGCTTTCTCCTTGACAGTGGTTTTTCTAGATGCCATTCTGACCCCAATGTCTATACCAAGAAAGTAGGAAACCATATCATCATACTTGTTCTTTATATTGATGATCTCATCCTCACTGGTAGTGACCCTAAACTTATAACCCATGTGAAATCTAGTCTTAAGCAAAATTTTGAAATGTTAGACTTAGGACATTTGCATTATTTTCTTGGTCTCCAAGTCTTGCAAACCAAAGAAGGAATCTTTCTTTCCCAATCTAAGTATGCTTGTGACCTTCTTCATTGCTTCCACATGGAAGATTATAAACCAGCCCCTTCTCCTTTCCAGTCTAGGGTCAAACTTTCTGCCACTTGTACTTCCCCTAAATTAGATGCCACCTTGTATCGTCAGCTTGTTGGTAGTCTTTTATACTTGACTCATTCCCATCCTGACCTTTCCTTTGCCATTGGTCATGTTGCCCGTTATATGAAAACTCCTCATGAAAGTCACTGGAAAGCAGCAAAAAGAATACTTCGATATATTCGAGGTACAATTCAGTTTGGGATTCATTACAGTACATGGGGGAAACCTTTGTTGGTTGGTTTCACTGATTCATATTGGGCTGGCGATCCTGATGATCAAAAGTATACTATAGGTTATGTTTTCAGTCTGGGATCTGGACCTGTCACTTGGGCTTGTAAGAAACAACAAGCTCATGCTCTTTCTTCAGTAGAAGTAGAATGTCGAGCCATAGTTAATGCCAGTCAGGAAGCTTTATGGCTTCAACAGATCCTTTCAGAGTTTGGATTCGAGAAGCAGCAACCTGATCCACTTTGGTGCGACAATCAAAGTGCCATCAAGCTTGCCAAAGATCCAGTTCTACATCAGCGCAGCAAACACATTGAGCTACACATGCACTTCATCAGAAATCTTGTTCATGATCGTGTTATTGAAGTGCTCTATTGCCCTATAGATGATCAAGTTGCAGACATCTTCACCAAGTCTCTTACAGAAGCGAAGTTTTCTAAACTTCGGTCTATGTTAGGAGTTCAGTAATGTGTCCTTAAGGGGGGATAGGCTCTAATGCCTCCTTCCTTCTCCTAATGGTGTCACTTTTGTAAATCCTTCAATCCTATCCCAAGTTGTTCTTAAGGGGGGATGTTAGGATATTTAGACACTTAGGAGTTAGTTAAGATCAACTTGTGTAATATATCTATTAGGTAAAAGTGTGTTTCTTTAGTATGCATTAGTATGCATTTGTAAATATTCTAATCCGATGGTCATGATATGTTCTAGACATAGAGTGATCTAACAGTTCAACTTCTCTTAGATCATACCTACCATTGATATGTGGCTTAACACCCGATTGGTTTATGATCTCTATTTAAAGAGCATAGAGGACCCTTGGCTAGTTGATCGATTATGAGAAGCTCATATGTAACTTTCTTTCTTTTTCATAATAAATTGCTCCAAGTAGCTATTTGGCTAGGGTTGTGGACTGTTTCCCTCTCGAGGGTTTTAACCACGTGACAAAATCAGTGTGTTGATCTGTGATCTATTTGTGTGAAGCAGTTGCTAAAGGTGTTCGGTCTTTTGGGAGTACCCTGTGTACCCAAACACAAACTTTATTTTAGTCTTTCATCCCTTTAAACAAAAAATCTATGTAGACAGTCCACAAATCTATCTTTGCTACTCTTAGGAACATTTTCTTATCCTCAGTTCTGCACTCTGTCATACAGGGATGCACCCATGCACTTTTCTTTATATCAATGATTAGTTGATTGCTCTTCAATTCTACAATATTAGTCTCTGAACTAAGACTAAATAATATTTTACCAGAACTTGGATTTAGTCCTTCAAATATTTTCCACCAGACTTAATTCACTGCTACAAAACTTGTCATTTATTTTTGCTTCATATTCCCAAAAAAAATCCACTTCTTTTATCTCTCCTCTTGTTTTTTCCTTTCTACCTTATTCCCATCAAGCTCTATATATCCCAACTTCTTCATCCTTTACTTCATTCCTCACCCTCTACCTGCTCTTTCACTACATCTATTCAATTCACCATTCACCATTATTTTCACTTTCTGCCACACCTCAAATGCATATATTCGATGTATATTTATATTGTTCATCTTAAGAATCAACTTATTAAACATTTGTGTTGACACATCTATTATGGCTCAAGGTTAAATCCTAGGGGAGGGTCGACTTGTTCTTTTGTTACCTCTTCAACATTAGTATTTAACTCAACAGTGTGCAATCATTTTGTAGGCATTTGTGCATGAACTGAGGTGCATTCCCCATGTCATGTAGTCATATTCACCTTATCATAGCATCATTGTCTTGGTTGGCATCAATCTCATGAAGGAAAGCATGAGATTAGATTTCTGATCATGGCATTAGGGTTAGTGTGTTCATCTTCCAGTAGCAAAATGATTCTTGTTTGTATAGAATTTTCTATAGGAACTCTAACTTCCGGTAGCTCCTTTTGTTCTGTTTGTTTAGATGTTTCTATGGGAACTCCAACTTTTGGTATCTCCCTTCATTCTATTTGTATGGATGTTTCTCTAGGAACTCCAACTTCTGGTAGCTCCCTTTGGTCCATTTGTATAGACATAACTACAAGAACTCCAATTTCTAGTAGCTCAATGGTTTGCAATGGATTACCAATATCTTCTAGTTTATCCATTTAATCTAATCATTTTAACACAATGACTAACATCAATAACATCATGTTTGACATAAATGACAACACATTTCTAACACTTAATACCATGTCAATTACTTTAGAGATCCCCTTGTAATATCGTATAAATACAAGTGGTAATGGGAAGTGAAAGGGGATTGTGCTTGTACACCTTTTAAAGAATTGTTTCTTGTAGCATTAATAAGGAGAAGCCTATCGAATAACTTTTTGGAGCAGAAACTCTAGCTTGTGGTGATGTATTGATGTGAACTTTTTATGGTTTTCTAATACTAGTTGGTGTGGAGTAAGTCTATGTTGTATTTCTATGAATATTCTAGGAAGTAAAATTATTACATTCTTGCATCTTTAGTATCTTCAATAATTCACTTTTAACTTCATGAGATGTAAACTAGAGTATAATAGTAGATGGATTGTTCTTTTGTATTCTACTTGCATTGTGTATTTCTGTTTGCTTTCTATAATATCTACCTAATATGGGAATGCTTGAAAACATGTTTGTTTACTGATCATTAACTATAACAAATCCTAGCTAGGTGTTGGCCTGATTCTCTGACCTAGGCCAACAAGGAGGTTAAGCCCACACAATCAGCTTAAAGTAGCGTTCGGTGTGTTTGGAATAGCAAAACCTCGCAGGTTATGGTCCTACTACTAGCTGATTTTTCTCTTAAGGAGAAATTAAAATCAGCAAAATCTACCCTATCCTAATGTTATTTCTACCTAAATGAATCCTATGATTAGTTTCAACTATCTAAATTGTCTTATAATTGCTTTCTTAAGGAAAGACTCCGATTTTTGAAGAGTTATTCTAGATATAAAGACTATTAAAATTATGCTAAAAATTACATAAATTTTAGTTAACAGCTGTTAACTGAAATATACTAAAATAAAACTTAATCTGAACTATCTTAACTATCCTATCTATCCTATCTCAGCTGAGAGCGTATCTAAATACTATATTAATTATTAATTAATAAAAGATGAACAGAAAGATAAATTGTATGATCTAAATAAAAATATTTAAGCCATACACATTAAACTATTCTGTTATAACATCACTTATCAGAGAAACTGAAAATAAATAATTGCTTCAATTTTTTGAAGTATATAATTAATTAATAACTAATCATCAACATAACTATTTGAATAAAAGATGATGTCTAGTATGAAATCACTGTAAAAATACAAACGATAGCTAATAGACAGAAATGTATATCCTTATAGCTTGAATTTATAGTAAAAATACTAATAAATTCAGTCACAATGATATATTAATTCAAACATAATATTGAGTTGACAGAGTGAAAATTATAATTAAATACAAGTATAACAAAGCATACTATATTAATATTAAAATAGAAGATAATATACTGACATATAAAGTATATCCAAAACAATACCAGTAATGATATCAACCTGGAGATTTCCAGTTGCATCCCACATCCAAAGATCCAACTTCAGTTATGAAATAAAACCAGTAACAAAATATATCTCAAGTATGTCTCTCTTCCATCACCCCCCCTCTCTACTCATCAAAATTCCTGACTTATATAATACTATCAATTGTTTTCGATTCAGTTTTCCCATCAATGCTACATGCAACATTATAGGGTTCCTATAACTATCAAAGAGAATTGAATCTCTTTTGATCAAACACATGTCATTATAACAAAAAACGACTAGCCTGAATGCTTGTTGGTTTAAAAGTACTTGGTAAATTCGTGGCCGTTGTTGAAGTTCCAGTCTCCAATGAACAGCCACGTCTTCCAATCATCATATTAAAATCGTCCTGAAACTGTGGAGAGGAGCAAATACATATCCACCTGTGTTTAAACAAACAAAGCATCTCATTAAAAACCAATTAAAACAGATATAACAAAATAAACTAGAAATTAAATGTGTGCCTGTAAAATCTGCAATTTTACAGGCATGCATAACAAAAATATTTATTAACTGTTTGACAACGAAACAACCCTTGTGCTTTGAAAAATGAGAATAACCATCAAGTTCTATTTTGAAGATCGACTACTCTTCGAGCTTCAGCTAATTTGGCTCTAAGCTTGATAATCTCTAACTTTTGTTTTTCTATTAGTTCAAGCAGATGCTGATTCGTACCTATTATTGACTTTTTTGCCCTTTTATATTGATTCTTTTTTATATTCATTTCTTTCCACCTGCTAACCCAATTCAACAACTCCTCTCTAAATGTCCTATTTTCTTCCTCTATCAATGCTGCATTAGATTGACAATGTTTAAGTTCATCTTTCAGTTCTGCAATCTTGGTCTGATATGCCTTGTCTAGAACTTGCTGAAGAGTTTCTTCTTCATTTTCATGACCTGAATTGGCTGCCTGATGAGGATTAGGGTTATCAATGTTTTGACCAGATGACTGAGGACTGATAAAACATGGTTCAGGGTCAGAAATACTGGTGTCCATACATGATGGAGCAACCTCGGCCTTACCCAATTTGGAACTATTATCCTTTATAAGAGTGGGATTATTTATATGAATAGTGTCAGGGACAGACTATGTAACGTCGTCCTCAATATGGACGACTGCAGGCTGAGTATCCTGTCGATTAGCCATAGGAACCGAAATTGTAGGTTTCATGCTCCTAGTAACCCTCATAAAAAACACCAGATTTTCTGATTCAAGCCCTTTTCTATCGCAACATACATGTGCTAGATTATCTAGTTTATGCATAGACTCCCTGCTATGTTCATAAGTATTATTTGGCTCGGATAGATTTTTACAATGAACAGCGTTAATATCTTTGCTTTCGATTAACCTGTCCTCTGTTTTTGCAGGAGTACCATGACATTTATCAGATGGGGGTCGGTTCAAGACTGCTTCAAAGCAACAGGGAACTATATTATCAACATCGTCATTATTGATACCAACATTTATGGGTAGATTGGCTTCCTCGAGTCCTTTACCCTCTGACTCGGTCCCAGGAACATTATTGCCCTCAGGCTTGGTAGTAGTCTTCCGTTTCCTACAGGTTTTTGGAGAGGGGTTCGGCCAATATTGAGTCGGCCCCAAATGACATTCGGTTAAGAATTCATCCCACGATTTACCCTTCAAGGACAGTTGATGTTGTAATATGATTTTGACTAAACCATGGTGAAATAAAATTCTGTCAGGGTTATCGAAACTTTGAACTGCATGCGACATCTTTTTCAAACTTTGCCATAGATAAAATGGTAGATTAAGCCTACAACACTTTAATGCTAATAGGAGTCTTAGATGGTAGTAGTGAAGGTGAGAAAAACGTCCATCGCAGGACACATACCTAACCAAAATTTCGTAAAAAGCTCGCCATTCAGGCTTCAGGAACTTGACAAAGACCCCTATCTTCAGTTTTGCATTATCTGGTAATGGCAGCAACAAGGATAAACACTTCTTTTTATTAACCTTACTACCTTTGAACCAGCGTTCTCCAATTTGTGGGAGCTTTGTCACCTCTACGATTTTGTCTTCGTTAACAATGAACTTAAAACCCCCGATCCGCACAACGTCTTCTTTTAAATTCAAGGCAAACAGTTTGGTCACCTCTGCGTTATGACCATCAAAACACTTAAAGAACTTCCCCCACCCAACTTTCTCAAATAGCAAAGCGACCTTCTCATCTACTTCTACGAGCTCTGAACCTGAGATTTTGAAACGGTTCAACGGAGCCATAACCTCCTCAACACTATCCTGGTTTCGAAATGGACTAAATGGTGATGTGAAGAGGGAGGGGATAGGTATCCAAGTGTATGACATGATGTGAAAACTTCACATGCTTCGAATCTGACAGATATGAGTTTTCTGGACTTGGCCATTTTTAGCCGAACCTAGCAATGATGAGTGCTACAGCCAACGTTTTATTATGATACATGCATGTTTAGCCATGACTAACAGTAAAATTTAACCAGTTCGACATATCAGGGATCATGTGATTGATAGATCGTAAATCAAGGCATTGATTATGCACAGTGGTCATGATGAACTCGTACATCGTTATAAAATGAAATGGTTATCAACATTAAATCCTGCTGATACGAATCATCAATATATTCACAGCTGTCAGTTAATTATGAGGTGCAAGCCACATCTCTATGCCAACTCAGCGATCCAAGTGACAGGCATTATTAATTTGACACATGGCTCTCGTAAACTCTATCAATTAATGGTCTTCTCCAGTTTTAGCGTGAAAGGTGGTAGCGTTCAAGGCGATATAGTATCGAAATCATATACCAAATGTTTTACATGGCAACTAACTAATGATCTAATTTAATATTTATACTATGTATATACATAAAACTTCATAGATCTAGTTTTAAAAATTTCAAAAATCCCATCGATTAATATCCTACATCGAATTTGATAGGATACTAAGTTATAAAACTATAATATATGAAAATTTCCTATATAATACTCCTTTATTTATTTAACTACATATATACAATTTTTACAAAGTCATGGTAAGATATTACATATGAAATATGAACATTAGGTTTAATAAGAGTTTTGATTTAATAAGTTACCTTTAGTTCTAGGAGTTTAGAACTCATAATACCTCATCCATATCCAGCTCAGAATGTGTTTCGTTGATTTCCCTTTGGCAAACTATCCTTTCAAGTTTTCTTAAATCATATATAATCAGATAAATTTAATTTAAAAATTGATTATATAAAAATTTATGAAACTGACAGCTGCTAATTACCAAGTTTGTGAAAATGTTTTCATCAACTTTTAACATGCAATTTTACTCTTCTCCAATTGAGAGTACCTACAGAATCAAAGATTCTGAAGGTGCTCTTTTATAATTTTAAATCAGTAAATCATAAAAATAGCCGATCTCCCTTCATCTTAATGAGAAATGAAGGGGTTGTTGCTGACTGCCAACAAATGGAGACAACCTGGGTGAACCAGTTATCTCTGCTTATACAAAATGATATAAACGAAATCTTAAAACTTATTAAAAACAATCAAAAATTCTTTATCTAAACAAAACCATTATTTTATTCATACTCATAAGTATAACTCATAAATATTCCATTTTTTTTTTTGCAACAGAGATTTAGTTAGGGATAAACTTAAAAATATCTTGATCAAAACAAAGTACTTCATAGTAATAATAACCTGCACCATCAGCATAGAGTATAGAAATTTACTTTTCTGAAAACTTTCCAGAATTTGTTCCATAAACAAAATAATTTTCTTTTTGTTTGCTTTTTTTTTTTTAAACAATCATTCTGACTGAAGACTACTATCTAGGTATGGTGTCCCAATGTGATAGTATCATTCACGAGAGTTGTCTGAAATAAGCAAGCCGGCTCGTGATGAGACCTTTTGTCTTTTAAAAAAAAGCCATCACCCTGGTGATCAGAAATGAAGTTATTCCAGACAGCACTAATGATCATGATTAGGCCGACTCGTGATGAGACCTCCTATTCTTCAATCAAAATTTATGTTTTTTCTTTTAATTTCATCTTTTAAATTTCATAAAATGAGAGATCATTACCCAGCATGGTGACCAAATGATAATGTCAGTCATTAATATCACCAGAAAATGAATCAGCTGGCTCGTGATGAGACCCCTTATCTTTTGGTTTTTTTTTTTTAAACCAAAAGCCATTACTAGTTTCCTAATAATGTCATACTAGTGATATTTGTGATTCTGATCGGACCGGCTTATTACTAAGACCTTCCGTCTCTCATTTTAGCATTTTATTGACTGGAACAAATCCTAAATAGTTTTTAGATTGTAAATACTTTTGAAGACTAATGATGGAGGTCTGTAAGAGTTTTTCAAAAGTACAAGCTTCGAAGAAGACATTTAATAAGCTATCCCCACTTTTATATAAAAAGATGAGGAATAATCTGAGTAACACTTACAAATAAAAACAATGATAGGTCTTTTATAGATTTAAGAAACTTTGATCATCCTGAACAAATTTTTAAAAGATTTCAGTCTTGTATCATAATTTTTTAATTTTTTTTTAGACTTATGAGCAAACTGATTTTATTTATTTACATTTATTTCTTCAGCTGCTAACTAAAGATTACTGACTTATTATATACAAAAATTTGACAGTCTAAAATTTTTGACTAAACAGAATTAAAACTGATTGAAATAACAACATGATGGATTATAATTCAGTTTATATACAGAAATATAAATTTATTTACAAACAGCAATCAAAGTTTATGTATAAAAATATAAATTTTAAAACAGCAAACAAATTATATACATTTTAAATAAGAAAATATTAACAGAAATATTTTTTCAGAATCAGTCCATTCACTGGGAATGTTTCGGACTGTCCTTCAAGTGTTTGCAATCGAAAGGTACTTGGACATATTTTCTCAGAAATAACAAAGGGATCTAGCCATAGTTTCTGAAACTTAGTATGATCTCCCTTTTCTTCGTGAACTTTATCCCATTTAAAAACTAAGTCTCCCACCTGAAATTCCCGATTGGAACTAAAGGATTGGTCAAACCAAGATTTGACAATTTGTTGATGTTTTGTAAAGTGTTATTTTGACTTTTCTCTTTCTTCTTCCAATTTTAGTAAAGTATTAATTCTCTTTTCCATTGTCGGACACTCTTCATCTTGGACAGACTGAGCTAATTGTAATGAAGGTAAGAACAAATTTGGTGGTAAAATAGCTTCAGTTCCATATACTAAGAAGAATGGTGAGTTACATGTCGCATCCTTAGGAGTTACTCTGTCTGCCCAAAGGGCATTGACCAATTCTATATGCCAATTACGATGGTGAACAGAAATAGTTCTTTTGAGAATTTTCAATAAATTTTTATTTGTTGATTCAGCTAGACCATTCCCATGAGGATGATAGTTAGCTGAATACCTGATTCTTATTCCCTTCTCTAGAGCAAACTGAGTTAACTCAATTGATGAAAAAAATGAAGCATTATCAAAGACGAGGGAATCTGGAATACCAAATCTTGTTATGATAAAGAATTCCAAAAATAGTATAACCTGATTGGTATTTACAACCTTTAATGGTGCAACTTCCGCCCAACGAGTAAAATAATCGGTTGCAGTTATTACATATTTGTGTTGCATAGATGAGGGAGGATTTATTGGACCTACTATATCAATACCCCATTGCTGAAAGGGTCTTTCAGCTGAAACAGGTTGTAAAGGAAAAGCAAGTTTTTTTACCCTTCCTGCAGCAAGTTGACATTCTTGGCATTTTCTGACAAAAGTATAAGCATCTCAAAACAAGGTGGGCCAATAATAGCCATCTATGAGAATTTTGTGTGCAGTAGTCTCTCCACCAAAATGACCTCCTGCTGGTCCAAAATGCAATTCTTTCAGAATTACTTCTGTTTCATCTTTATCTAGACATCGAAGGTATAGTCCGTCTGAATTTCTCCGAAAGAGGATATTATCAATCAATAAATAAGGAGCAGACTTCAATCTGAGTGCTCTTTTCTTCTTTGGTTCTAAGTAATCAGGAGCAGCTCCTGTTTCCAAAAGTATCTGTATGTCTGTATACCAGGAATCTTGAGGTGGTGGATAAAAATAAATTTCCCTGGTAAGTAAAACCTCATCAATGACAGTTTCAGCTTTATCATCAGGTAAATGAGCAGCTTCAAAAGCTAATTTACATAATCCTTGACCTTTAACTATCGTCGAGGGTTTAATCTCTAAGTCATATTCTTGAAGAGCTGTCATCCAAGGTGCCCTCTTTTCACGTAAGTCTTTCTGTACTAACAAGTTTCTGACTGAGGAATAAGGGACAATTATTTTCGTTTTAGATTTCAGTAAATATGGATGAAAATGTTTAACAGCTTTAAAAACAGCAAAAGCTTGCTTATCGACTTCATGGTAATTAAGTTCAGCACCTTTGAAATTTGAACTCATGAAGGAGATTGGGACTTCGTTATTCTGTTGATTTAATTGAGTTAAAACTGATGCATATGAAATATCAGAAGCAAAAGTATACAATATGAAATCTTTATTAAAATATGGACTTAGAAGGCTAGGAGCTTCTGAAATGGCTTCTAAAATTTTCTGAAATGATTCTTTTTCAGTTTGTCCCCAATTAAAAATAGTATCTTTCTTAATCATTTTCTACAAAGGACGAATGATTTCGGAGAAGCTGGGAATGAATCTCCTAACAAAATTTATTTTGCCGAGAAATGATTGCATTGCTTTCTTGCTAGAAGGGTAGGTTATTTTGGAAATGGCTTGGGTTCTTTCAGGGTCAATCATGATTCCATGCTTTGAAACCACACAACCTAATAAGATACCTTCTGAAACAACAAATATTGTTTTTTCAGGATTTAAGGATATTCCAAATTTTCTACATCGTTCAAATACTTTTCTAATATGATTAAGGTGATCAGGTCGATGTTTAGAATATACAGTAACATCGTCTAAGTAGACAACGACTGAATGGTTAATTAAGCATCTAAAAGCAATATCCATTGCTCATTGAAAGGTTGCTCCCACATTTATTAACCCAAAGGGCATCTTGCGGTAGGCATATGTTCCCCATGGAGTTCTAAAAGCAGTTTTCAATTGATCATCTGGGGAGACTAATATTTGGTTGTACCCTAAAAAACCATCAAGAAGTGATAGTATCTCAGCCCCATACACCTTTTGAAGAATTTGTTCCATGGGAGGAACTGGATAATTATCCTTTTCAGAAGACTTATTCAGATTTCTAAAATCTACACATAATCTAATATCCCCGTTTTTCTTCCTAACTGGAACTAAGTTTGCCACCCATTGAGTATGCCTGATGGAGAAAATGATCTTGGCAGCTAACAATTTATTCAGTTCCTTTTTTATTGTTGGTTCTAATGACGAGTGATATTTCCTTAACTTCTGTTGAAAAGGTTTTGACTCCTGTTTAATTGGAATTATATGTTGCATGACTTGTGTGTTAAAGGTTTTCAGGTCATCATATGTCCAAGCAAAGACATCTTTAGATTCCTTAAACAATTTTATAAATGTTTTTTTTTCTACAGGGTTGCAATCTACTCTGAGATTTATAGTTTGGGGATTTAGTTCTGTTCCTAAATTTATGGTTTCATACCTCATTCGAGAACTATTGGTTTTACAATTAGGAACAGACCTAAACTTATTCTACAGATCAAAGAACTTTTCTAATCTTAGTACTGAATTAGGGACTAGTTTTACCTGTTCAAAAGCTTTTTCAACTGAACAAAAATCATTTATTACCAAAAAATCCTGCAGATTTTCATCATGAGTGACTTCGTCTATTGCAGAATCTTTAAAGGTATCCTCGTTCATCAAAAAATTCAGTACCTGCACATCATTGTCAAATACACGCCAGTTAAAGATATTATCAGGTATGGAAGGCCTAAAAATCAATTCAACAGAAAAGAAATTTGGTGTAAGATTTTCTGACGGAATTAACTTTGATGCTACGTTCGCCAACAAATCTGCTTCTTGATTTTGACTTCTAGGAATAGAATTTATGTTAAATGCATCAAAATGTGAGATAAGGTTCCATACCTCTCTTTGATAACTCTGTAAATGTTCAAATAAGCAGTGAATGGAGTTACGAACCTGTCTGACAATGATCTCAAAATCGCCGTATACAATTAACTCTTTGATGCCCAAATCAATTGCTTTTTTCAAACCTTGTATTAAAGCTTCATATTCCACCGTATTGTTTGTACAATTAAATTCCATCCTACAAGTTATACATGTTTTATTTCCCTGAGGGTCCACCAGTAGGCAACCAGCTCCTGCTCCTTCTTTAGATTTTGCACCATCAAAATATAAAGTCTAGATAGAGCTATGCACAATCACTTTGCTTTCTATAATATTCACAATATTTAGATTATCTACATCATTAATGGTTTCCTTGAATGAAGAGTTAGGAGAAACATATGTCACATTACTAATTTTAGATTGCTGTTTGTTTTTAGAAAGGGAAGAATTTTTAGCTTTAAAATTACCAAATCCTAATTCATACATGTAATTCCCCATAATACAATCTGAAAATAAAAAAGGTTCGCTAGGATCATGCAGTTCTGTGACAGTATGTTTCATATATCTTTCTCTATTTATCTTTATCTGATTTGACTTTTCGTTCTTAGGTAACCATAATGTTGACCAGTCCGTGGCAAAGAATCCATTTAGTTGTTGAGACCAATCCCTACTTAAAAACAGCCCGTATGCATCTGGAATATCTGCAACAACAACATCTATAATTTGATAAACCAAAGGGTTACAAGCAATCCTGACTAAGACATATTTCATTTCTCCTACAACCTTTACATTTGTCCTATCCAATTGAGTTATTTGAGAATTAGATGGAACATATTTCCCATTCAATTTCTTGCATACTGATAAAGGCATCACATTGGAGGATGCTCTGGAGTCTACCATGCAGTTATGAACATTCCTATTGAAAATTTCAAAGGTAAGTAAAAATGGAGGTGTGGTTGATTTAGAATTCTTACCTATAAGCGAAGCTTTGTCAGCCGTTGCTTTTCCTTTTTCAGTTGCTATTGGATCATTATTAGAACTGTTTGCAGCAACATTTTGTTTTGCATTAGGAATAATTGAACTCACTGTGGGAATTATAACATGACTATTAGGCATTGGGTAGATTTGAAGAAGGTCGTACATACTGATGTTTGCATGTGTCTTCTTTAAATATTCAATTATATCATATTGTAAATCTAATTTTGGAGCACTTTGAATAGTTTGGGTACCTTTGGTTTATTGAGTCTGTTTGCCAGATTGAATCTGTTTGTTAGGTTGTGAATTATTGTTGTCATTATTTTTAGTAGAACTTGATGAAGCTCCAAGGGTATTTGCAAATGCTCTACTACGAGTATTGTAGGCATGTTGTCCTGTAGGTGGACTTTTACTCTCATGTTCTTTCACAAGACTGTCCCAGAAATGACCGTTAACTTGTTGAGGTTCTTCTGATTCTTCATCATTGTCTGATTCCTCTTCTTCTTCATTTTCAGTTATTTCTTAACTAGAAGGAGTTTCAGACAAAGATAAAACAGCTCAAATTGTATTAAAAATCTCCTCATTTGCTGCTATGTCAGGTGGTGTATTTTTAATATTTGCATTCGGGTTTGGTCTAAACTGATTTCTGAAATATCCCCTAGAAGGATAAGCTTCAGAATTGGTTTTCTTTAACCCTACAACCTCATTGGTTAACATTCAAATAGCATTTTGCAGCTGTTCTATGTCAAATGCTTTGTCTTTTTCTGAATTGAGCTTTTCAGTCTTCCTATGAGGAAAAGAATCAGATTTCTCACTTCTATCTGGTTCATAGGACATAGAATCCTTCTCGACTTTAATGGCTTCCTCAAACGTTTCTACTAATGTTGTTTTTCCAGCTCTCTTAATGAACATCCCAGAATATTTTGGTAAAGATGATGTATAATTTTCAATAATTATATCCTCGGGAGGTTGAGAAGCAATTGGAATTTTGTTTTTTAATGTCAAAAACCTTTGATTGAAATCTTTGATTCTTTCTTTAGGCTCCATTTTAATCCTAGATAACTCTAGGGCTAAAAGAGCGGGTGTTTTATCTTCCCCAAATTTATCTAGAAAGGCTTTATTAAATTCCCCCCAGTTTGTGATCGATCCCTGTACTAACGAAAAATACCAGGTAGAAGCTCTTCCTTCGAATGTTAGAGGAAACAATCGACAAACTACATCTTCATGCTGAATGTTCAAGGTTTGAATAGCCAACATGAATTTATCAACATGTACCTCTGCAGG
Source organism: Pseudotsuga menziesii (assembly GCA_001517045.1). NCBI lineage: Eukaryota > Viridiplantae > Streptophyta > Pinopsida > Pinales > Pinaceae > Pseudotsuga > Pseudotsuga menziesii. The sequence goes on along the minus strand of LPNX010910735.1, from coordinate 150,550 downwards.
TTCTTTGTCATCTGGGTTAAACTTAGGGAGGAGTTTATCTGAGTGTTTAGGAAAAGGATGTTGTATACCAGGGACTGCTACAGCAACTGTTCTTAGCCAAGGGAGTTGTGGATTTGGTGGATTAGGTGGAGGATTGCCTCCTCCTCCTATAGGTACATTTCCTGCCATTGGACTTCTTTCAGAACTTGAAGAACTTCCTGAGTCGGATGGTCTTGGACTATCAGGTGGTGATTCAGGAGGAGAAGGTGGCTGATCAAAACCGCCTCCTGCAATTAGTCTTCTAGCAGTATTTGTTTGAGTAGTCTGCCTTTGATGTCTTTCAACCTGATGGTGGGGAGTACTATCAGCTACTTCCAAATCTTGCGTAACTATGGTCAATTGTGGATTATGTCACTGCTGTCTAGGTAGACCATAATATATTGGAGATATACCAAGCTGATTAGCGTATGCTCATGTAAGAATATGTCTTGATTCTTCTAAAGTTTGAGTGCTTTGTGCAGGAGTAAAGGGAGAGGTGACAGGATCACGCTCGAGAATGTTCCTAATAGTTTCTAAAAATGGTGATCTACTGACTTCTGGAAGTTGTTGGCTGGTTGGAAATGTTTCATTAGTTTCACCTGCCATTACTCATTAACAGGCCCTCCTTCTAGCACCAATTGTTGGCCTGATTTTCTGACCTAGGCCAACAAGAGGTTAAGCCCACACAATCAGCTTAAAGCAGCGTCCGGTGTGTTTGGAATAGAAAAACCTCGCAGGTTATGGTCCTACTACCAGCTGATTTTTATCTTAAGGAGAAATTAAAATCAGCAAAATCTACCCTATCCTAATGTTATTTCTACCTAAATGAATCCTATGATTAGTTTCAACTATCTAAATTGTCTTATAATTTCTTTCTTAAGGAAAGACTTTGATTTTTGAACAGTTATTCTAGATATAAAGACTATTAAAATTATGCTAAAAATTACATAAATTTTAGTTAACAGCTGTTAACTGAAATATACTAAAATAAAACTTAATCTGAACTATTTTAACTATCCTATCTATCCTATCTCAACTGAGAGCGTATCTAAATACTATATTAATTATTAATTAATAAAAGATGAACAGAAAGATAAATTGTATGATCTAAATAAAAATATTTAATCCATACACATTAAACTATTATGTTATAGCATCACTTATCAGAGAAACTGAAAATAAATAATTACTTCAATTTTCTGCAATATATAATTAATTAATAACTAATCATCAACATAACTATTTGAATAAAAGATGATGTCTAGTATGAAATCACTGTAAAAATACAAACGATAGCTAATAGACAGAAATGTATATCCTTATAGCTTGAATTTATAGTAAAAATACTAATAAATTTAGTCACAATGATATATTAATTCAAACATAATATTGAGTTGACGGAGTGAAAATTATAATTAAACACAAGTATAACAAAGCATACTGTATTAATATTAAAATAGAAGATAATATACTGACATATAAAGTATATCCAAAACAATACCAGTAATGATATCAACCTGGAGATTTCCAATTGCATCCCACATCCAAAGATCCAACTTCAGTTATGAAATAAAACCAGTAACAAAATATATCTCAAGTATGTCTCTCTTCCATCACCCCCCCTCTCTACTCATCAAAATTCCTGACTTATATAATACTATCAATTGTTTTTTATTCAGTTTTCCCATCAATGCTACATGCAACATTATAGGGTTCCTATAACTATCAAAGAGAATCGAATCTCTTTTGATCAAACACCTGTCACTATAACAAAAAACAACTAGCCTAAATGTTTGTTGGTTTAAAGGTACTTGGTAAATTCGTGGCCGTTGTTGAAGTTCCAGTCTCCAATGAACAGCCACGTCTTCCAATCATCATATTAAAATCGTCCTGAAACTGTGGAGAGGAGCGAAGACATATCCACCTGTGTTTAAACAAACAAAGCATCTCATTAAAAACCAATTAAAACAAATATAACAAAATAAACTAGAAATTAAATGTGTGCCTGTAAAATCTGCAATTTTATAGGCATGCATAACAAAAATATTTATTACCGGTTTGACAACGAAACAACCCTTGTGCTTTGAAAAATGAGAATAACCATCAAGTTCTATTTTGAAGATCGACTACTCTTCGGGCTTCAGCTAATTTGGCTCTAAGCTTGATAATCTCTAACTTTTGTTTTTCTATTAGTTCAAGCAGATGTTGATTCGTACCTATTATTGACTTTTTTGCCCTTTTATATTGATTCTTTTTTATATTCATTTCTTTCCACCTGCTAATCCAATTCAACAACTCCTCTCTAAATGTCCTATTTTCTTCCTCTATCAATGCTGCATTAGATTGACAATGTTTAAGTTCATCTTTCAGTTCTGTAATCTTGGTCTAATATGCCTTGTCTAGAACTTGCTGAAGAGTTTCTTCTTCATTTTCGTGACCTGAATTGGCTGCCTGATGAGGATTACGGTTATCAATGTTTTGACCAGATGACTGAGGACTGATAAAAGATGGTTCAGGGTCAGAAATATAGGTGTCCATACATGATGGAGCAACCTCAGCCTTACCCAATTTGGCACTATTATCCTTTATAAGAGTGGGATTATTTATATGAATAGTGTCAGGGACCGACGATGGAACGTTGTCCTCAATATGGACGACTGCAAGCTGAGTATCCTGTCGATTAGCCATAGGAACCGAAATTCTAGGTTTCATGCTCCTAGTAACCCTCCTCGAAAACACCAGATTTTCTGATTCAAGCCCTTTTCTATCGCAGCATACCTGTGCTAGATGATCTAGTTTATGCATAGACTCCCTGCTATGTTCATAAGGATTATTTGGCTCAGATGGATTTTTACAATGAACAGTGTTAATATCTTTGCTTTCGATTAACCTGTCCTCTGTTTTTGTAGGAGTACCATGACATTTATCAGATGGGGGTCGGTTCAAGACTGCTTCAGAGCAACAGGGAACTATATTATCAACATCGTCATTACTGATACCAGTGTTTATGGGTATATTGGCTTCCTCAAGTCCTTTACCCTCTGACTCGGTCTCAGGAACATTATTTCCCTCAGGCTTAGCAGTAGTCTTCCATTTCCTACGGGTTTTTGGAGAGGGGTTTGGCCAATATTGAGTCGGCCCCAAATGACATTCGGTTAAGAATTCATCCCACAATTTACCCTTAAAGGACAGTCGATGCTGTAATATGATTTTGACTAAACCATGGTGAAATAAACTTCTGTCACGGTTATCGAAACTTTGAACTGCATGCAACATCTTTTTCAAACTTTGCCACAGATAAAATGGTATATTAAGCCTACAGCCCTTTAATGCTAATAGGAGTCTTATATGGTAGTAGTGAAGGTGAGAAAAATGTCCATCGCAGGACACATACCTGACCAAAATTTCATAAAAGGCTCGCCATTCAGGCTTTAGGAACTTGATAGAGACCCCTATCTTCAGTTTTGCATTATCTGGTAATGGCAGCAACAAGGATAAACACTTCTTTTTATTAACCTTACTACCTTTGAACCAGCGTTCTCCAATTTGTGGGAGCTTTGTCGCCTCTGCGATTTTGTCTTCGTTAACAATGAACTTAAAACCCCCGATCTGCACAACGTCGTCTTTTAAATTCAAGGCAAACAGTTTGGTCACCTCTACGTTATGACCATCAAAACACTTAAAGAACTGCCCCCACCCAACTTTCTCAAATAGCAAAGAGACCTTCTCATCTGCTTCTACGAGCTCTGAACCTGAGATTTCGAAACGGTTCAACGGAGCCATAACCTCCTCAACACTATCCTGGTTTCGAAATGGATTGAATGGCGATGTGAAGAGGGAGGGGATAGGTATCCAAGTGTATGACATGATGTGAAAACTTCACATGCTTCGAATCTGATAGATATGAGGTTTCTGGACTTGGCCATTTTTAGCCAAACCTAGCAATGATGAGTGCTACAGCCAACGTTTTATTATGATACATGCATGTTTAGCCACGACTAACAGTAAAATTTAACCAGTTCGACATATTAGGGATCGTGTGATTGATAGATCGTAAATCAAGGCATTGATTATGCATAGTGGTCATGATGAACTCGTACATCGTTATAAAATGAAATGGTTATCAACATTAAATCCTGCTGATACGAATCATCAATATATCCACAGCTGTCAGTTAATTATGAGGTGCAAGCCACATCTCTATGCCAACTCAGCGATCCAAGTGACAGGTGTTATTAATTTGACACATGGCTCTTGTAAACTCTGTCAATTAATGGTCTTCTCCAGTTTGAGCATGAAAGGTGGTAGCGTTCAAGGCGATATAGTATCGAAATCATATACCAAATGTTTTGCATGGCAACTAACTAATGATCTGATTTAATATTTATACTATGTATATACATAAAACTTCATAGATCTAGTTTTAAAACTTTCAAAAATCCCATCGATTAATATCCTACATCAAATTTGATAGGATACTAAGTTATAAAACTATAATATATGAAAATTTCCTATATAATACTCCTTTATTTATTTAACTACATATATACAATTTTTACAAAGTCATGGTAAGATATTACATATGAAATATGAACATTAGGTTTAATAAGAGTTTTGATTTAATAAGTTACCTTTAGTTCTAGGAGTTTAGAACTCATAATACCTCATCCATATACAGCTCAAAATGTGTTTCGTTGATTTCCCTTTGGCAAACTATCCTTTCAAGTTTTCTTAAATCATATATAATCAAATAAATTTAATTTAAAAATTGATTATATAAAAATTTATGAAACTGATAGCTGCTAATTACCAAGTTTGTGAAAATGTTTTCATCAACTTTTAACATGCCATTTTACTCTTCTCCAATTGAGAGTACCTTCAAAATCAAAGATTCTGAAGGTGCTCTTTTATAATTTTAAATCGGTAAATCATAAAAATAGCTCATCTCCCTTCATCTTAATGAGAAATGAAGGGGTTGTTGCTAACTGCCAACACTAGGATAGGATAGGATCAAGTTTCATTCCACTATTATTTGTATTTCAAGTAGGGCATTCACTGCATTTCATTTTATAGTCAAAATAACAAAACGGTGAATCAATCTGTAATTGGTACATCAATAACGGTTTTTAGGCCAATAACCCAGATAGGTTCCTTATACCAAACGGTTTGAATTATAATTGGGATTTATCACCGGGGTGTAACCCTTGATGTCAATGCAAGACATAATTTCTTGTTAATAAATCATAATTCCCCATAATTTTTGAACTAGATCTCCACATAAAATATATACTTCAGAACCCTTCAAAAACAAAATATAAAAAAATCGAAATGATTCTTTGTAAAATATTATGATCTAATTTGTTAAGCAAACAAACTTTCCCTTTGAGAGAAATAAATGAGGTGAGCTCTTCCTTGAGAGCCATACGTATCGTCCACCATCAAATGCAGGCTCCTATCCATATTCTTCTTATTACTTTGGGCTAGATGGAAATGGGAAACTAAGGAAGCTTGTCCCATCCTTTAGATAATGAATCAAACCCAACACATTATATCACTAATTTTTCTGCATTTTGTTGATTAAGTTGTCATTGATGCCAATGGTGTCTGATCATTGATGCCAACTGTTGAGTCCTTGGTGCCCCTTGTGGAGCCCCTGATGGTTAGTGTTTAGTTTGTGGTTGTTTGTGTCAGAGGATCCCTTTTGACCTTGTCCAAGCCCAAACTTGAAGCCCTTAGAGGCCTTGGAACAATGACAAAATTCCTGGTTACCCATTGAATTGGTCAAGTTCCCCTATGTTGTATCTTGGTCCCATTTGAGTCCATTGTCGAGTTCCTTACTCCTAGTTAATCTTTGGTTATTGGTCTGTGTGCTACTTGTTATGCTTCTACTTGTTTTGATCTCTTGATTGGTTATTGGATGGATGATGTGGCTAATGTGTAAATTCCTTGATGTGTTGATGGTGAAGCCCATTGCTTGCATTGGATGGTCTTAAGGTTGTCAAGTTCTTGTGGTGTCCTTGAGTCCACAAGCTTATATCTTGATCCTCTTGCATGTGGAGACTTAGGTCTTGAAACCCGCACTTATGGTGGTATGTTGGAACTCATTCTTATGGGGTCCTTGGTGACCTTGAAATTTTAGGTCTTGAATCCACATATATGGTGGTTTTATGTCCCTTGGACGCTATATGGTTATTGGCATGTAGCAGCCTTGTGATCATGCATATGAAGCCCATAAGGTGTTCCAAACTAGTGGCGAGGTCTTTGTACCCCTATTTTTGGGGTGTTGGTACTCTTATGATGATGAATATACATAGTGGAACCATTGAATATTTTTTTAATGATATGGAGACCTTGAACATGATGATGTTGAAGCCCTTGAAGTCCATGGAAAGTATCTTGTTTAAATATTATATGATATCTTTGAAAGAGTCCTTCAAACCCTTGCATGTGGTGCCTTGGGTCTTGAACCATGATAATTCATGGTCGTATTTGTGGTTATAAGACTATTGGTATGTATATGGAGGTAGATACCATGTATGTGCCTTGATATGTTGAAGAATACTTTGAAGAATACTTTGCAACTCTTGTAGTTGGCGGTATGGTCTTTGGCACCCTCATGTGTGGGGTCTTTGATGTCCTCGACATATTGAATAATTTAAGGGTATTAGACCAGGAATTTTCAAATAAAATAATCATAGGGAGATAGGCCTCATCAATCCATTTCCGTTTATATCTAGAGCATCTTCTGACTCCTTATGGTTGAAGAGATATGAATTTTTTAAGTTGGTGTACCCCACCTTTTTGGGTGAGCCGAACAAACAAAAGAGAATTTAATTATTTGTAATTTTGAATTGCATGTCAGACCAAGGTAATATTTTTTGTCCACAACCTATATAAATAGAATATCAAACATATCATTCACTCATCATCAAATCTCTCCAGAATTTCGCGACTCTTGGAGAAAAGTGCGAAATTTTGTCACAGAGAAATTTATGGGCATCTTCACTAAAATTGGCATAACTTTCTCATACGGAATCGGAATTACAAAATTCTTGGCTCATTGGAAATATTGTTACGAGGGATATGTGATGACAGGATCTAAAGCTTCTTTTATTTTTTCTACTATTTCTTCATCTTATTATCTTCAAAAAGGTATGGTTCATGCTTCTAGGTTTCTCTTGTGATGGCACATGTCTCTCATGGATAGAGTTCATATTTGATCTTAGTATGTGAGCCTCTATATTGGTATATATATTTGAAGCTATTATGGAGGATATGATGATGATTTTACATACCTTTATGCTTAGATATGATACACTTTATGATGATAATTATGTACACTCTACGAATTTTATGCACTCCTATACAATATGATGTACATGCATACAATAGTGCGATGATGCTCTCCTATGCATTATGATGTATACTTGATGTTGATGATGCATACACGATGCACACTAAGATTATGATGATGCATATTTAATGACGATGATGCATACCCTATGACGATGATGCATACATATGATTATGATGCATGGCGATGCATGCCTTATGTTAAGTGAAAGCATAACAGAATTGTGTGTTCAGTAATTGTGTATGATGAGGTGTACAATAATGTACATGAGTAGTGTATAGCAGTGAAATGACTTGTTTGTATACAGGGATGATTTGGAAGTGATCAAAGTGCAGAGGTTATCACCAGCGGATTCAGAGCTTGGTACAGGTTTGTTTAGTTGAGTAAGATTAGCACAGGTTTCCTTGTGTGTAGTTGGTTTGACTAAGATTGGTTGATTTGTATGAGAAATTGGTTTGACTCAGATTGGCTGAGTTGTATGAGCAGTTGGTGTGACGTAGATGAACTAAGTTTATTATGTAGTTGGTTAGACTCATATTGACTGAGTCAGATGATTGATTTGTACAGTGTGATTGAACATGTTATTGGTTTAGGTGTGGTGTAGTGATGAATAGTGATCAGTTGATGAATAGTGATCAGATGATGAGCAGTGTGATACAATAGAAAGTGATCAGTTGACGAGTAGTGATCAGATGATGAGTAGTGGTTAGTAGTGGAAGCATTTTTGTAGTGGTACAGATTGTGCAGTATAGTACATGTGTTGATTAGTAGGTCTGCAGGATCGGTGCGGTTATGGTTCAGTAGTTTGGTGTATATCTTCTTATCTGGGTGGCAGGACGGGGCAAGGAAAGGGGGTTGTAGCCTCCTTCCGGTTGTATCCAGAGAACTATGGATTTGTAGCTTCCTTTAGGTTGTATCCTGTAAATCAAGGGGTTGTATCTTCCTTCCAATTGCAGCTGGAAAATTGAAGTCTTTGTAATAAGGGGGTTGTTCCCTCCTTCCAGTTATTTCTGGAAAACTACTTTAGAGAGGCTTCTGTGGTATGTCCCCCAGGACTTGGGTTTCCACGTAAAATCCGGTGTTCTATGTTTCATGTTATACTTTTTATGTGATGATGATATAATGATGATAATAATGTTGATGGTGATATAATGATAATGTGATAATTGAATAAGTTATTGATTGTTAAAAGTGGAAAAGGTAGAAAAAGTTGTGCACATTGATTCACCCCCCCTCTCAGTGTAACTAGTGTGTCCAACAATTGGTATCAGATTTGTTCTTCACAAGAAATCCTTACCAGCTTGAAGTAGATCCTTGACACACCATGGGGTTCTCAATTAATGGAGTACCATTGTTTCGTGGAATAAATTACTACATCTAGAAAAGAAGAATGCAGGTTTATCTTGAGGTAGAAGGAAATGATATACGGCAATCGAATCTTACTGGATAAACTCCTCCAAATAAATTGAAAACAACAACTCAAAATGAAGCAAAGAAAAATAATTCTATGGTTATGGAAGCTATCCTTGAAGGCCTAACAGATATCCAAAATAAGAAGATAGGGAAGTGCAGCTCAGCTAAGGAACTATGGCTTATATTAGAACAACTCTACTCCAATAAAGAACAAGAAGCAAAGGTTATGGAATTAATGCTTGAATATCTAATAGATCTTAGAAAGGAGAAAATAGGAAAGTGCAACTTAGCTGAATAATTTTTGTTCAAAATACATCAACTAAACTCAGATGAATAACAAGAAGCAGAAGACATTCCCATTAAAATTTCAGTACAAGATCCAGGTAAGTATGAAGGTAAGTCCATTGAACACTCTGTTTATAATAGTTTTAAAGAGATTGTTTATCATGTATAGAAGATAAAAGCCATTTTGAATTCACATAATGCAATACTTCATATTTTGATGAAAATCCTTGCTCTCTGATAAGTGATAGAAATCTAACATATACTGTGATAGACAATGAAATTACTAATGTTTAACAAGAAGTGAAAAATCTTTGAGAATAGAACCAGGTATTGCATGAGAAATTGGACAAATATGAGAAGACCACATAGACCATAAAGAATCTGAAACATCAAGTTGAAGAATCTACCAGAATCAAAGAAGCCATATCTAACTCTTTGAAAGATAAACTTGAGAAGTCATCTACAGAAATTGAAAAGCAATCAGAAGAAATTCTCAAGCTCAGAAGACTTCTAGAAGATAATGAAAAATAGTTAATCTACAAGCTATAAGACAAAGAGAGTGAGATAAGTGCCTACAAGACAAAAGAAATATTGAAAGAGAATTTAATAAGAAAACAAGAACTAGAAATCAAATCCTTGAAGGTAGAGCTACGGAAGGTATGTCTAACAAACTTTGAATTTGAAAAGGACCTCTCAGAACTCAGAAAGGAGAATCATGTATTAAAAGGTCAACTGCAACAATCCCATAAGGATGATCAGAATTCAAAAATACAGATGGGAAGACAATATCCTTGATCTAAAAAAACAAGTAGAATAAGTCAAGAAAATAGAAGAAGATCTAACGAGACAATTCCAAGAGAAGATAGAAATCTGTCAATGGCAAGAATTGAAGATCCTCTCTTTGAAGGAAGACCTGGAAAAAACAACTACTCAGATAAAGAGAAATTTGAAGATTGAGAAGAAAAATATGGAAGAGGAAGAAAAGACTAACAGCTATACACTTATTCTTAGAAGATTCCATGATCAACAAGAATCAAGAGAAGTTACAACTCAGAGATATCCTATGATGTTCAATGGCTACTGTTACAAGTGCAATAAATATGGTCACAAATCCATCCATTGTAGAGATCATGAAAAGATCACGCCAACAAGAAATCAAGATGGATTTTCCATTCAATGTTACAATTGCTATCATTATGATCATTTCTCAAAACATTGCAGGATGCAGGTGTAACATCTCGGTTTTGACCCCATTTGCATTTAAATAAAATTATGTAAATAATCATGGTGTGGAGCTAGGAAAAACCCCACCATCGATTTAGTATTTATGTTTCGACGATTAAGTTTGGGCTGATGGTATTTTGTGCTAGCCGACACATTATTATTTTGGACATCATGCTAAATTTGCAATTTAATAATTAAAAATATACATCCATCTATGTCAACGCAGCTAACTAAGATCAGGGCATGATTTTCCTAAGGATAAGGGAGTGGGGGATTGGAAGAGTGGGAAAAAATTTGAAATGGGTAAAGCACAATTTCTGGAAAAACGTTTTTTATTTTTCTTGGGAAAAGAAAACACAAAAAATGGCTACTTTTCCCTCACGCATGGGCATTTCACCTCCCCTCATGATTTGGATTGTATGTAACATTTTTGGATCCCAATATTCATTCACACAGCAGCAAGAAAGAAAAACCACTCTGTGTCTGAACCCTAGACGATTCTCTCCGGTTCTGGGATTTTGTTTTCCCCTCACGATTTTCTCATGTTCGGCAATTTGTTTCCTTTTCACGATTGTTCCTGTCTGCTGGTCATTTTTCTTGAACACGGTTTGTGTCTTGATTTGATTAATCAACAAAAGTTTTCATTTTTGGTTTTCATCTACGTTTCCCCCTGTTCGGCGGTTTTTTTCCTTCCCATGATTTTCCTGGTTGCCAATGATTTTCTGTATACGATTGCCCAGCAGTTGATTTGGTGTTTTGATTGAATTGACCAGTAAACGATTTTGTTTTGGTAATGGCAGCAGTCGGTTTGTCTCCGACAATGTTCAAAAAATCTTGATTACTATGTGTGTATGTAATCCCTGGCATCTTCTACGTTTTGTTAATTTCTGGAATTGAGATAACTGTGTGCACATCCTTGCTTTGGCATCTACATTGATTGAAGGAATAGAAATAGAGTCTAGACTTGCTTGATAAACCTAGTGTGTGGAAGAAACTCTAAGACCAATCTAGAAGGATGGTTTTCTTCTTTGCATGCCCTAAATAGCACTGGAAGGGAAGGCATGTCCTGAGGGACTATGTAGCAGAGAAGGGGATGCTTCCTTGTGTTGGGTGTGTAATTGTTTAGAAATCAGGCTAGATCTAGTGTGGGTGTTCATAGCTATGGGGATGAGCTCACTAGATTAGGAGTCAGTATTTCCACCTCCTTGGAAGCCTGATAAACCCAACTGGAAGGATGGCTTGGCTGGTAGCCTGATAAACCCATATGTTGGCTTGGCGGTGTCTCATTTGAATTTGGCTAAGTGTAAATCACTATCTGTGTAAGTCTGATGAACCCAACTGTGTTGGCTTGACTGAAATTTTATTGTATCTGTGGCTATGGGTGATGTTTGCCAATCCTCCTTATTCCTTGGGGAAAAACATGCCCAACTCGGGTGTGGACATGCTGCTGAGATATTAGAGAGCACACTGGCCTATGGTTGGGTGGAATATTGCAGTGACATAGCTGGTTGCGGGACAAGCTTCTTTCAAAGATAAGTATTTTATTTTATTTTATTTTCCGCAACTATAATTGTTTTATGAATAACTATGAACATGATGAATGTTTGAATGAATGTAATTGCTTCCATTGTATATTGCATTATGCATCTGTTTATACTTATGAATGTTTTATTTCAAAGAGATTTATATGTGTGTGTGTGTGTGTGTGTGTGTGTGTGTGTGTGTGTGTTCATGGGGCTTAGATTGCCCGGGTTGATAGATGTTGTCGCGTCCTCTCCATCGAGTAAGGGTTGGGGGCGTGACAGTGTGGTATCAGAGCCCTAGTTGTAGCATTGGGCCTCAATGGGCCAAGATGGAGAAATTGACAGAGGCAGAAACAACCTCTGTGATCAGCAGAAGAAAAGGGGGAAGACAAGAAAGTTTTCTGAAATTCTTCTAAGTATGAATTTTTTCTAAGTATTGGAGAAAACCCTTCTTTGTGTGGCAGCTGAGAAACTTGGAGGGAGCCGCAATGGCGGCTATTACTGTCTTTCTTTGCCGACACGGAGGGCGGAAGTAGGGATTTGAGCCACAATGGTGGGTGAAATTCGGGCTTCAAGCCGCAACGGCAGGTGGAAGCCGGGACTCGAGCCGCAACGACAAAAAGAAAAGGAACAGTGAGTCGCGATGGCGGTGGATGAGAAAAGAAGTTGGAGCCAACGCGTGGGGTGGGGAGAAACAAAATTTTCTAACGAATAGAGAATTTTTTAAAATTTCTCTAAGTGACCAAATTTTTCCATGAGCGGCATGAGAAGAATCATTTTGTTGTTGTGTCAGGTGGAAGATGGAAAGTATTCTGCAGTGACGGCTGAGAAGTCGGAAACGAGCCGACACAGCAAGCGAAATTCCAAAACTTTCTACAACGGCAGCGGTTGTAAAGGTAAAAGTCGAGAACAACGACTGTGTCGCCCGAAGGGAACCGACACTCGTTGGCTGAGAGGAGTCGATGCGCAGTGGGTGGAAACCAAGATTTTCGCAGCTAAGGAAGAAATAAAAATGTCTAAGTGTTGGTGGCAGCAGGCAAAGGAAGATCGGGGCCGTAGTTGCGGATGGAATTTTGGGAAAGAGACGCTACGTGGTGGAGAAGAAAAGAAGATGGAGCCGCTACGTGGTGGAGAAGAAAAGACCATGGAGCTGCTACGCGGTGGAGAAGAAAAGAAGATGGAGCCACTACGCAATAGAGAAGAAAAGGAGAATGGACCCACTACATAGCGGAGAATAAAAGGAGAATCGAGCCGCTATGCGGCGGATGAGAAAGAAAGAATCGAGCCACAACGGTAGATTAAAAATGAGGATCCAGCCGCTATAGCAGGTGAAAGTCTAAAATTTGTTTGATACAGCGGGTTAAAATTTTGAAAATTTTGCTGAAACAGAGAAATTCAGCAGGGTTTCTCAGTGAGATCTACGGAGATAGAAAGATGAAAAAATGGCAGCCTATTTATGCACCTGATTGCACCAAATCAAAGTATTTACAACAACAAAAAAAGGGCGCTGCCCTTGATTCTCCCTACAGCAAGGGGGAGAGCCCCCTTGACCCCCGTCGTCCCCCTAAGATAATCGTTCTTGTGAAAGAAAATTCTGTGTTTTGGGAAAAGATGTCAATGTATGATTTTTTTTCAAGTGAAGGTAAGTAATGTATGATTCATGTGAATGTTATGCAGCTAACAACTGTGTTATTAACAAATTTTGCAGAATTATAGTCATCTTCAAAAGAAGCATTACGGATAGTGCAGTTTGGTAAAATAAGTTGTTGTTCAGCCATGAGAACCCATGACGGATATGATGCACGGAATTCCTACGAGCATGCGTAAGATGTTATAGGGGAAAATAGCTGAGATGGAAATGGTGATATAGAATCAAATGGAAGGATATTTCAGGATACTCCTCCAGACATTGCAGCCACCATGAGAATCCTGATTAAATCCCAGGAAGAGCAGCATCAGTTGAATACTGCTATGTTGCAGAGTTTGATAGACTTGTAAAGGAAGATGGACTTTGGGCATGGAACAGTAAATCTATGAGGTAGTAGGAGCAGTACCAGAAGAAGAAGAAGGACATATAGTGGGTCATCTGACTTAGAAGAATCTAGTGGGGATTCAAGCTCTTCTTCTCACAAGAGCAAGAGAAAAACATGTTATAGAAACAACTCATGGGATGAATTCAAGAAGGCTAAGCCTCCTACGTTTGATGGTGAGGTCAATACTGGACAAGAAGCTAAAGCTTGGCTTCTTGGGATAAAGAAGTATTTCCAAGTTCAGGATTATTCAGGAAACATGAAGGCAAGAGTTGCCATATTCAATCTAAATGGAAGGCCACCCATTTGGTGGGAGCACCTCAGAAAAGTAAAAAGGATCAGTGAAAGAAGGCTTAAGTGGAAACAGTTCAAGAAGTATTTTAAGCAGAAATACCTCTCTGACAGGTATTATGATGACAAGATTAAGGAGTCCCATGAGCTTAGATTGGTACAATAAACCATGGAAGAGTATGCCAGCAAGTTCTTGGAATTGTTGAGGTATGACATGTACATCAGGGATGAAAAGGTAAAGATCTTGCATTTCCTAAGTGGGTTGCCTCAATTTTACCAAGACCGTATTGAGTTCTATGAGCCAAAAACTCTGGAAGAGGCCATAATAAAATCTAAGTATTGCTATGAGCAAAGCTTGTTTGTTACAACAAGACTTTTGCGTGCTTGGATGAAGAAGGAAACCTAAGGGTTTTGAAAGGATTTCCAAAGGTGATCTCCGAAAGGAAGTCCTCAGCAATGCAACTGAAGAAGTTCTATGGGAAAAGTTGGAGAGTGTATGCAACCTATGTTTTGGAGGCAGCGGTTAATGATACTCCTAGGTTGGAGGGCTATCATGTGGTACAGGGACTTAGACTTGTTAGAGCTAATGATGCAGCTACAAGAGTTGTGGAAAATGAAGAATGTCAGGTCCAGTATGTCCCAATGAGGAGCACTAGTTGGGTTTACAGGCAGTTAAACAAGGTCACTGCAAGGAAAAAGTATCCTTTGCTTAGGATTGATGACCTCCTTGATTGAGTATGAGGATCAAAGATAGTCTCCAAGCTTGACTTAGGGTCTGGTGACCATCAGGTGATAGTCAACGGTGAAATGTTCATAGGACGACCTTCGGAGAAAGGTATGTATCTTATGATGCCTCATAAATAATGTTTCAGTAAGTATCTGAATAGGTTTGTTTTGTTCTCCTTGATAGCATTCTTATTTATTCTAAGAATGAGGAAGAACGTGTAAAACCTTTAAGGATGAATTTGAAATTTCTCAGGAAGCATAAGTTGTATGCAGGTTTGAGCAAATGTGACTTCTATGGAGATAAAATTCCTTATTTGGGTCACATTATCTCAGATAGAAGAATATCTGGAGACCCTGAAAGGACTGAGGCCATGTGGAATTGGCCTACTTCAAGAAAACTAACATGTGTGATTTATTTTGTGGGACTTGTAGGGTATTGCAGGAAGTTCACAGAAGGATCTCCTACATGTAAGTGGATCCTATGTATAGGCCGAGGAGACCTACTCGTGAGCTTGTATTCCCATGAGGGAATGGATCTTGTGTGTATGTACAAACATACGAGGACTTTTTGAAGACTTAGGTAGAATGACCTGAGCAGAGTAGTAAGGTTGTGCCCAATGGAACCCAGGGCAGGAAGCTGCCATGTACCATGTACCATGAGAAGGGTCTCATGAATGAAAAACAGGTTTTGAAGCTTCAGATTGCAAGATTTTATGTTATTATGGGAGACTGTAATCTCCTGTGATGGTTTTGAATTATGCCAACCATGGATATGCTTGTCTTGCATTATTTAATGACTAAAGTTTCCTATTGCTAACTACTATTGTTTGGCTGATTTAAAATTGTGTCAGGATGACATGTTGTATGCAGATGTCCAGGTTTGGGACAGCATGTCTAAGTAGGGGATGAGTGATCCCACTTGCAAAAGCCAAACGATATGAGGATGACCTCATGATTGCAAAAAAAAAAAACTAATTTTCTGCAGGAAGCAGAATTGTGAATCAACGTCATTGATTGTTTGATATTTGAAATCATGTATGCATGAAATAGATTTGAAAATCTATGATTAAATTTGATGATGTCATCTCATGTGAACTGCATGCTTGTATGTAACGCATGTGAGATGATGAAAGTACACCATTGGAGTACATAGCTTCTCAAAAGGATGTGTATGGGATACAAAGCTACTCGGAAGGATGTACTGGGTGTACATGGCTCCTCGGAAGGATGTACTGAGTGTACATAGATTCTCAGAGGAATGTGTTGGAATAGGTTTGGAAACCTATGATTGCAATTATTTGTATGATGACATCTCATATAAACAGCATGCTTGTATGCAACGCAGGTGAGATGACGAGAATATGTACTGGATGTACATGGTTCCTCGGAGGGATGTATAGGGTGTGCATAGCTTCTCAAAGGAATCTATTTGGAATAGGTTTGGAAACCTATGATTGCAATTATTTTTATAATGACATCTAATGAAAAATGCATGTCTATATGTAACACAGGTGAGATGATGCAAACATGTATAGGGAGTACATGGCTCCTCTGGAAGGATGTACTTGGGTACATAGCTTCTCCCCCCTGCCAGCTAGGCACCGGTATGCATCACTGAGGATACCCAGGGTGTAAGACAACTGGTTATACTTCTTTCCACACACATTCACACTGTAAAGGGACTGTCACGAGAGTGGAGGATCCATGAAGAGAATAACCCCTAGGTATTATGATGTCTGGAAAGGAAGCGCCTGAGCATTGGCAATCACTTGGAGGAGGTGTTGGGCCCTTAATATACAGTTGTTATTGAGCACCTAGGAAGGTGTTAGGCTCTAAAGTGGGGCTGATCAGATCTCGATTGAAAGATGTTATACAGATAAGTATTGGATTACTTGGAAAATCCTGATTGACTTTTTGTCATTACACATGTGCATAATGATTCAGCTAAGATTTTTGATAATCTTGTTAAGAAATAAATCCTGCAAAAATGAATCTTACATGTGAATTAATCTATTATGGTACTTAGAAAAGAAGCACCTGAATAGTGGTGAGCACTAGAGGAGGTGCAGACTCTTGAACATAACTTCTATTGAAGCACCCGTAGAGGTGTTGGGCTCAAGAATGGACTTGTTAGACCTCAGTTGAGAGGTATTTGCAGGTGATCCAAGGCTTGCAGAAATTTGGCTACCTTTTAATGCACACCCTGGAAAGCACTGGAAGGGTGGGTACGCTCGAGGGATTGTATTGCAGAGAAGAGGTACCATCATTGTGTGGGGTGGGCAAGTTTGTTGGTGCCATGAAGCCAAGCCGAAAACCTGTGGAACCCAAGAAGAAACTTATGCAGATAAGTATTTGGTTCACTTGACAACTTCCTGTCAATTTTATGTCAATATACATGTGCATGTGATCCATCCATAATTTTTGGGAAAATATTATGAATAATAACATGGTAATTGACTCATTGCTTGGGGTTTGAGCATAGGTATTGTTGGTTTCCAAAGACATCGCGAATGTTCCAAGCTAGGGAGAAGGATTCTTCGGGACCAGGAAAAAGATCCTATGGTGTGCGTTGATGCACGCAAGCAAAGACTTGAACGAGTTCTAGATCATGCCAGTGGACAGATAAAGGTGCAGAGGAAGCACTGCAGTCCTAAAAAGGGCTACGTGGGAGCTGAAGGATGCCATGCGAGTGGTACATCTATTTTGTTCAAAATTGTAAAGCACTGAGGACAGTGTTACTGAAGGGGGAGGGGAATGTAACACCCCGATTTTGACCCTGTTTGCATTTAAATAAAATGATGTAAATAATCATGGTCTAGAGCTAGGAAAAATCCCCACCATCGATTTAGTATTTATGTTTCGGCGATTAAGGTTGGGCCGATGGTATTTTGTGCTAGCCGGCACATTATTATTTTGGACATCATGCGAAATTTGACATTTAATAATAAAAAACCTACAACCAGCTATGTCAATGCAACTAAATGATATGGAGGCATGATTTTCCTAAGGATAAGGGAGTGGGGGATTGGAAGAGTGGAAAAAAATTCGAAATGGGTAAAGCACCATTTCTGGAAAAACCTTTTTTAAATTTTCTTGGGCAAGAAAACACGAAAAACGACTACTTTTCCCTCATGCATGGGCGTTTCACCTCCCCTCCTGATTTGGACTGTTTGTAATGTTTTTGGATCCAAATATTCATTCACGCATCAACAAGCAGGAAAAACCACTATGTGTCTGAACCCTGGACGAGTCTCTCCGGTTCTGCGATTTTATTTTCCCTTCACAATTTTCTCTTGTTAGGCAATTTGTTTCCTTTTCGCGATTGTTCCTTTCTGCTATTCATTTTTCTTGAACATGATTTGTGTCTTGATTTGATTAATCAACAAACGTTTTCATTTTTTATTTTCATCTACATTTCCCCCTGTTCGGCGGTTGTTTTCCTTCCCACAATTTTCCTGGTTGCCAGTCATTTTCTATATGCGATTGCCCACCAGTCGATTTGGTGTTTTGATTGAATTGACCAGCAAATGATTTTGTTTTGCTAATGGAAATAGTCGGTCTGGCTCTGACAATGTTCAGAAATTCTTGATTATTGTGTGTGTATGTAATCCCTGGCGTCTGCTATGTTTTGTTAATTTCTGGCATTGAGATAACTATGTGCACATCCTTGCTTTGGCATCTACATTGATTGAAGGAATTGAAATAGAGTCTAGACTTGCTTGATAAACCTAGTGTGTGAAAGAACCTCTCAGACCAATCTAGAAGGCTGGTTTTCTTCTTTGCATGCCCTGAATAGCACTGGAAGGGAAGGCATGGCCTGAGGGACTGTGTAGTAGAGAAGGGAATGCTTCCTTGTGTTGGGTGGGTAATTGTTTAGAAATCAGGCTAGATCTAGTGTGGGTGTTCATAGCTCTGGGGATGAGCTCACTAGCTTAGGAGTCAGTCTTTCCACCTCCTTGGCAGCTTGATAAACCCAACTGAATGGATGGCTTGGCTGGTATCCTGATAAACCCATATGTTGGCTTGGCGATGTCTCATGTGAATTTGGCTAAGTGTAAATCACTGCCTGTGTAAGTCTGATAAACCTAACTATGTTGGCTTGACTAAATTTTATTGTATCCTTGGTTATGGGTGAAGTCTGCTAGTGTTCCTTATTCCTTGGGGAAAATCATGCCCAACTCGGGGGTGGCAATTTTGCTAAGAGATTAGAGAGCACACTAACCTATGGTTGGGTGGAATGTTGCGGTGACATAGCTGGTTATGGGACAAGCTTATTTCAAAGACAAGTATTTTATTATATTTTATTTTCCGCAACTGTAATTGTTTTATGAATTACTATGAACATGATGAATTCTTGAATGAATGATTTTGCTTCTACTATATGTTAATAATTTATGCATCTCTATATGTTCTAAGTTCAATGCATTTATATATATGTATATATGTTCATGGGGCTTAGATTTCCCAGGTTGATAGATGTTCCCGCGTCCTCTCCGCCGAGTAAGGGTTGGGGACATGACAGCAGCGACCAGTTAAAGTTTGGAGAAGAAAGCAAGTCAAATTGAATGATATGAACAATCAGCCTACTAAAGTATGAAGACAGAAGTTAGGAGATTGCACCATTGATCAAAACAGAAATGATGAAAATACTGGGATAACCCAATGCCATTTTGGATACTGTCGACCAGTGATATGAAGTGTACAAGGAATGTGTAAAAGGAAATATGTACCTGATTATCAAATTTGAGTATCATATAGTAGTTGGTTCCAGCAGTATCTGTGTGACAGAATACAAGTCCTTCAAAGAAGCATCAGTGCTCAGTGATAAGGAAAGAAGTAGTGCCAAAAGAAGTTATTGGTGCCATTAATGCAAATAGGAAGAAAAATTGAAAAGGAAGAGAAGTTCATGACAAGGGGATCATGGCCTAAGGGGGAGCATGCCTTGAGGGGGAGCAGTATGGTCAAAGGATGTTCCCTTTTCCATTGATTCCAAAGGGGGAGATACATTTTGCTGACAGTGGGAGCTTGTTCTGAAGAGGAATTATGGTGTTGTCATCAATGACAAAGCGGGAGATTGTTGTTTAAGTTTTCATTGATTCCAACGGTGTCTAGTAATTGATGCCAATTGTTGAGTCCTTGGTGCCCCTTATGGAGCCCTTGATGGTTAGCGTTTAGTTTGTGGTTGTTTATGTCAGAGGATCTCTTTTGACCTTGTCCAATCCCAACCTTGAAGCCCTTGGATGCCTTGGAACAATGACAAAATCCCTGGTTACCCATTGACTTGGTCAAGTGCCCCAAAGTTGTATCTTGGTCCCATTTGAGTCCATTGTCGAGTTCCTTATGATGAATATGGTGTTTTCATTGATGACAACATTAATGACAAAGGTGAAGTGTGATGACATGTCATGAAGCCTAAGCAAGCAAGTTGAAGGGGCATGGCCAAATGACCCATTCTGTGGCCATTTGTGACTTGATGAAGTCATGAACTCATGAATATGGCCTTAGGGCTTGGCAAAGACATGGTACCCACATACAGTGTGCATGAGGACTTGAAGGTATGGATTTAACATAAGTTCAAACAAGAAATAAATCCCAAATACATTGAAGTCAAACCAAAATTGTACAAAGAGAAAAATCCTAACATTTATCTACAAGTCGGATCCAAATGAATTTCTACCAGTCAGCCCAGCCCAAAAGAAATATAATAAAAATAAAAATAAAAAATAATTACTTTTGATATGTCGTCTCAAAACAAAAAACACATAAGAAAACCATTATAAATAGAAGTCAACGTTTTTCACTTTGATGGGAAAAATAAGTGTGGATCGTCTCTGAATTTCGGGGATATGAAACAGTTCTGAGGCAGCCGCAATGAAGAAAAATTCTGATCTTGAATTAAGCCTTCTAAAATTATGGTTAATGAGGAAAATAGCAGCAAGGTGCTAAAGGAGTCATCAAAAGAACTTGAGAACACTTTAACTCTGTCTTGGGATAGCTGAAGTCTGAAGGACTTTATCTCTGATTTCATTCTTTCCAATCTCAGACACTGTGGCAGCAACAACAGTTTGTCGATCAAAGTTTTTTTTGTATTATATATTTAAACTTTGGGTTAACTAAGGTGGACAAGATGCAGCATATGGTGGTCTAAATTTTGGGTCAACAGGGACAGTCGCAAGAATAATTGAAGTCTGATTTTTGTGTAATTTTTGGATGAAGATTATATAACCTATGAAATTTGGTGGAAATTGTTTGAGATCTCTGAGGCAGCTACATATGCTCCATGATCTGAAGGAAGGGTTGATTCTTGCACTCACTTAAGACATCTCTATACACATCCTTGTAACCTAATTCATGTAATATGGTTCAAGGATTGAAGTGATGTGATGAAGTTCTGTTAACTACAACATAAGTGAAATATCAAGCTCTAATCTTCACTGCACTAAGGCTGTTAAAGGTATGTATTCAAAGCAGTGAATCTAAGCACCTAATCTAATCAAAGGCATCCGAAGGGATTAGATGAAGATCAAGTTTTTGTAGACACGGGAGTCATAGACATGTGTTGAAGGTGAAAATAAGAGACAGTCACAATGACAGTTTCACAGTCAAATATTGACCTCACTTTGAGTGCCATGATGTTGATGAAGACAGCAGAGTGACTTAACAAGTGAAAAGATGGTGCGACAGTGATGACAAGATTGTGTTGACAAGAGTAATGTAATTATTGAGATGTAAGTTGTAAAGAATATAATTATAAGAAGGGTCTTGTACATATTTTCTTAGTAGGATCTAAGAAAAGACCAAGCAGAGTCTTGGATAGAAGTAAGTGCTTCCGTATTAGTAAGTGTTGATTTACCTCACGGCTGTAGTCATTGCAATATAAAAATATTACAAACATTATATCTTGTGACTCTTGTGAAATGTGTTGATGATCATGCTTTTTATTTGATGAATGGATTGATTATCGATGCATAGTCTATTAATGAATATGATGTTGAATTGAATTTGAAATGATGACTTAAGTTTAAGAGCTTGAAGAAGTGAAAATTTGAAGTAAGTCCAGGCTCACCAATTCACCCCCCCCCCTCCCTCTTGATGATCCATTGTGTCTAACAATTGGTATCAGAGCAGGCATTCAACACAATCCTAACAAGCTTAAATGGATTTGGGGACATAATCATGGAAGGATCAACAAAGCTCATTAACCATGAATTTCCAGTTTTGAAGAAGTCATATTACTTTGGTTGGAGGAGTAAAATGAAAGACTACTTGAAAAAATTTGATGTTTGGGAAATAGTGGTTGACCCACCTAACCAGTCCAACAAAAAGACAAAGATAGTTGTTGAGACATACAACAAGATTGCCTTGAACTTTTTTATGGATGGTCTATCAAGCTCTATTCAAGAAAATGTAAAATATTACACCTCTACCAAGGATCTCTGGTTCAAGCTAGAAGAAGAATACCTAAAGAAAAATCAAGACAAATAAAAGGAAGCAGAAGTCAAGGATGAAAGGCAAGAACAAAAGTAGGTACAAGATTCATATATAAGTGAAGGTAAGTACTCCTCAATGGATGATAACTTTGAATGTAATAATGATGAATTTGTTCTTACAGAAGATGAATAAAACGTTTTGTTGAAATCAAATAATGCACTTACAAGCACTTTGACATATATTGATCTTAGATCCAATCCAAGACTCAAGAATAAAATGATGAGGTCATTTGAAAAATACAAAGAGGAGACAAAAGCTTTACTAATGAAGTTACTGTTGACTAAATTTTCATTGATGCCAACAGGTGTGTGTGTCGGTGTGTCTTGGTGCCCCTTGAGGAGACCCTGAGGGTGAAGTAAGTGTCAGTGTCTAAGGAGACCTTTTGACATTGTCCGAGCCCAAGTATGAAGCCCTTGGAGACCTTGAGACAATGACAAAAGTCCTGTACACCCTGTAGAGTGTTCAAGTACCCCAAAGTCATCTTATGGTTCCCCAGTTGTTTCTTTAGGGTTTCCCAATACCAAAACTATGCCCTATTGCCCATGATTGTGTCCTTGGTAGGTTGAAAAAATTGCAAGAGTCCAAATGACCCTTTCAGTGGTCATTTGTGTTTAATAAAGGACATGGTATCCTAGGAGAAGCCTAGGCACCCCACACCTTAATGGTTATGTGTCTTCACCTGTGGTAACTCTAATGACCTAACCAAATACCCTAAAACCATCACCCTTTCTCCCTAAGCCTACATTCTACTCTATGCCTTGCCCTTAAAACACTATTCATATCCCAACATTATACAAAGATGCCCTAATATATAAAACCCTATTAAAAGTTGTAACAAGTAATAAGTATTAAAAGATAATTAAAATAGCATTAAATTGAAGTGCTAAAACATCTTAATTTAATAAATTACTTAAACCCTTATGACAAGAAGTGGTTAATCATTTCTACTATTGGAACTGACATATTTTAATAATATATGATATTAAAACAAACAAATTAAATGTTAATTAGGAAAGATAATTAAAAATTAAAATCCCTACCCTCAACATCCACTTATAAAGATTAACTCCCATTAAAAATATTTAATAAATCAAACAAGTCTTTAATTACTTAAATTGTAATATTTAAACTTGTTAAAATAAAACTTAACTCTTCTATCCTACACCTACAAGTCGAATATCAAACAAGTTTTAATACCTTGAAAAAAAAAATAATAAAACTTTATTTTTTTAACCTTCAAACAGGTCGGCCCCCAAAAAAGGCCTTTTTCAACGTGTATAAATAACACACTGCTGATCATATTTTAACCATCAAAAAATTCATGGTCAACTGTGGATTTTCGGTAGTCTTCTGAGGTATTTTGTAGGGTTTCTACAGTAGCAGGAAGAGGAGCAGTAAGTCTGAAACTTTCATTGCTTTTTTGGCAGCAGGAAGAGGAGCAGTAAGTCTTAAATTTTTGTAGCTTTTTGGCAGCAGGAAGAGGAGCAGTAAGTCTGAAATTTTCGTGGGTTTTGGCAGCAGAAAGAGGAACAGTCCTTATTTTTTGTTATGGAATCAATGGTCCTCTTTGCAAGGATGTGATAGTCCCGAGTTTTGTTCAAACAAGAACAGTCTGAGTTTGAGAGAGGTTGTTGCTAGATCCGAGCTATTTTTCGGTGACTCTTTGGTTAAAGAAGTAAAGCCTTGACAAATCTTCATACACTGCTGGTTATTGTCTAGGTTTAAAAGCTTCCTTCATCATCTGGGGTTATCTATTAACAAGATATGTTTATACTCATATACTTATATGTACCATAAAAATGATATGTCTGTAGATATAAAGTGTACAAGTGAATATGTAATGGGTAAACGAGTGTACTAGTGCGTGAGTAGCATGTGCAAAAACAGTGAATGTGTGTAAACAATATGTATAATACAAATAGTGTTTTGTTGTTGTGATGATACTCTTTCATGTTATGATGAACTCTCTGTGATGCATAGTCTGCTATACACTTTGATTTCATGATGATGACGTGATACATGCCTTTATGATGACAATCATATGATGATGAATATGCATGGTCTAGAGTGATGACAGTATTCTATGCACTATGATGTGTACTTGTTACATACATATCACATGTTGATGATGATAGTACATATCTTATGAATTTGATAACCTATGATGATGTTCAGTAATAGCAAAGCACAGATACTTCAGTGATTATGGATGACAATGAGCAGTGTGTGGCAGTGACATCTACATGGATGATTGACAGTGATTAGAGTGCAGAGGTTATCAGCAGCAGAAAGTGCAGGGTTTGGTGTGTGAAAGGTCCATAGGTTCAGCAATCTCTTCTTGCCAGGGTGGTTGGATGGGGCAAGGAAAGGAGGTCGTAGCCTCCTTCCGGTTGAAGCCGGAAAACTAGGGACTAGCAGCTTCCTTCAGGTCATAGCCTGTAAATCAGGGGGTTGTAGCCTCCTTCCAATTGAAGCTGGAAAATTGAAGTCTATATAATAAGGGGGTTGTTCCCTCCTTCCAGTTATTTCTGGAAAACTATTTTTAAAAGGCTTCCATGGTTTTACCCCTAGAACTTGGGTTTCCATGTCAAAAACTATTGTGTACTGTGCATCTCGTTATTTTATACACATTGATGATGTGGTGTGATTGGTGATTAGCAACCTGCTTTTGATTAAAATTTTAAATAGTACAAATACTGATTCACCCCCCTCTTAGTATTTCAACAATTGGTATCAGAGTAGGTTCCTTCAGAACAGACTAACCGCTGGAAGGTAATTATGGGGAAGTTTGCTAAACAAAGAAAATCTGGAACACCCTTGTTTGATGGGAGCAACTATGCATTCTGGAGCATAATAATGAGAGCCTTCATAGAAGCTCAAGGAATCGAACTATGGTAGAGTATCGAGAATGGGTACAAAGTACCAAATACCATGCCAACTGATGCAAGTGAGCTGGTTCAATACAACAACAACTCGACGACCATAAATCATCTTCTAGGTGCTATAAATGAATCTGTATTCAAAAATCTGATGAACTGTCCCTCTGCAAAGGAAATGTGGGACAAACTCCAAACCACATATGAAGGAGACGTCAAAGTCAAGGAAGCCAAACTTCAGACTTACAGGGGACAATTTGAATAGCTAAGAATGAATGAAGATAAAGACATAGCAACCTATATTCTTTGGCTTGATCAGCTTGTGAATACCATCAGAGGTTTGGGAGAAGAGATTGAGGAGACTATAGTTGTTCAAAAAATTCTAAGAACTCTTCCCAAAAGGTTCAACCCCAAGATCTCTGCCTTAGAAGAAAGAACATATCTAAAGACTATGACAGTGGATCAACTGCATGGGACTCTAGTAGCTTACAAAATGAGAATTGAAGATGAAGACACTGAAGAAAGGAAGCAGCATTCAAGGTCTCCTCCAAACAAGCTGGGAAGAACAAATCAACAAAGGACAAACCAACAAGTGATGAATCCTCTTAAATGTTTTTCATGTGGAAAGATAGGTCATTTTGCTTCTAAATGTCCATATGCAAAGAACTCAGATGGTGAAGAGGATGATAGTTTTAAACCCTACAAGAAGTACAATAATTACAAGAATAAGAACAAAAGAAAGTTTGCAAAGAAGAAAAGTCTCTACACAAAAAGAGACAATAGCTCATCCAATGGTGACTCTGACAATAACAGTGACAGTGATTCTGATGATGACAATGAACCAGACAAAGTACTCTTTATGGAAATAAGCTCTGATAAGGATCATAATAGTAATGAAGAATCCAAAGATGAAGGAGAAGTAGATCTTGAGGCAAAACTTGTAAGTGGCTTGAAATAGCTGAAGAAAGTCATGAAGGGGAATAGAATGCTTAAGAAAGAGGGACAACGGTTTCAACAAACCATTTTTGACTTGAAGACCAAACTAGAAGAAGCCAAACGAGTTGAAGACTCTCTTACTGAACAACTAATGACAAATATAAGAGAAAAGGAGAATTGTGAGGGTGAGACAGTATCTCTGAAGAACAAGCTGCAAACGAAAGATATCACAAAGGGTTATGAAAACAGCTCCAAGGTTCTAGAACAAATCATCAGCAATCAAAATTCATTCTTCGACAAGACCGGTATAGGATACAATCAGAATACAAATGAAGCCTCAAGGTCAATGTTGACAGATAACGAAAAGAAGCCACGAAGGTATGCAGAAGTTGTCAAGGACTACAAAAATGAAGAAGAGATCGAATGTCATCCAGAACAACACTTATCAGAAGAAGGGCTAGTAGAAAGACCAGATCTTAGAAAAATACCTCCTCCATATATTCCCAGGTATGGATACTTATTTTATGGGCATTGCTTTACATGTGGAATATTTGGACACAAAGCTATAAACTGTTTTCAAACAAGAAACTTTGAGACAAAGAATAACCTTGCAAGCCTCAGACGACCACAGTACAACAACAGATTTGGTCCCTTGAGATCAGAAATAGAATGTTACAAGTGTAACAACTTTGGACAT
Organism: Pseudotsuga menziesii; assembly: GCA_001517045.1. Taxonomy (NCBI): domain Eukaryota; kingdom Viridiplantae; phylum Streptophyta; class Pinopsida; order Pinales; family Pinaceae; genus Pseudotsuga; species Pseudotsuga menziesii. Next base: position 123,686 of record LPNX010910735.1, on the reverse strand, counting down.
ATAGCCAAAAATTTCAGAATGAGGATACCAACAGTAAGAAATGAGGACATGCCCAACAAGGTATGGATTAAACACAATAACAACTACGAATGTGGAATTTCTCTTCAAGCTCAGAATCACAGCTCTGGTAAATGGTATGTTGATAGCAGTTGCTCCAAGCATATGACAGGTGACAAAGATGCTTTTGTCAATATTGAAAAGGATAAAGGATATGTATCATTTGGAAATAACAATTCAGCAAAAGTATTGGGAAAGGGCACAGTAAAGCTCGGAAGTAAAAGCTCCTTGGCTGAAAATGTATTTCTTGTAGACAACATGAAACATAATTTTCTAAGCATTAGTCAAATGTGTGATCAAGGACATGAACTCATCTTCAACTCAAAAGGATGCAAAATAAGAAAGCAAGGATCAAGGAAGTTAGTAGCCACAGCCACTAGGACTCCAAACAACATATATGTGTTAGATGAGATTGAGTCTGAAAAATGTCACTTGGGAAAAGAAGATGAAAGCTGGCTTTGGAACAGAAGAATGGGGCATATACATTTTGACAATTTGGTCAAAATATACAAAAACCAAGAAGTTTGAAATATGCTAGAAGTCACAAATCATGTTAACTCTGTATGTGAACAATGTCAACATGGAAAACAAACAAGAGTGCATTTTAAGACTAAAGAGCATTCTTCTACAAAACCTTTGGAGCTCGTTCACACTGATTTATGTGGACCAACCAAAATCAAAGGATTGAATGGTGAAAAATACTTCATGCTACCCATTGATGACTATACCAAGATGACATGGGTGTATCTTCTCAATAGGAAATCAGAAGCATTTGGATATTTCAAAACGTTCAAGGAATTGGTCGAGAATGAAATAGGGTCATGAATCAAGTGCCTCAGATCTGACAACTGTGGAGAATTCACTTCTGATGAATTCAACAAATACTGTGAAGAGAATGGAATAAAGAGATAGTTTTCAGTAGCCAGAACACCTCAGCAAAATGGAGTTTCTAAAAGAAATAATAGATCAGTAATGAAGATGGCTTGAACCATGTTGAATGAATCCAAGTTAAATGACAAATTTTGGGGACACACAATTCATACAGCAGTACACACCTTAAACAAAGGATTAATCAGAAACAAGAATGATAAAACTCCGTATGAGCTATGGACCGGAAGAGCAACAAGTGTACAACACTTGAGAATCTTTGGAAGCAAGTGCTACATCAAAAGAGAAGATAAGAAGATTGGAAAATTTGACTCTTGAGTAGATGAGGGAATATTCGTTGGATATTCATCCAAAAGGAAAGCTTACAAATGATACAATCTGAGATTAGACAAAGTGATTGAAAGAACTAATGTGAAGATATATGAAGGAATACTAACATCATCCAGAGAAGACTCAGAAGAATCAGACGATGAAGAAAAGGAAGGTTCCAAGAAAAAGGATGTGAAGAAAATTAAAGTGGAAGAACAACCAGATGAGGATGAAGAGCAACTCACGGAAGATGAAGAAAAGAATCAACCAACTATCAAACAAGAAGAACAAAAAGATCAACTAACACCTAAGAACCAGTACCAGAAGAATCATCCATCAAATCAGATTATTGGTGATAAGGATGTTGGAATAGGAACCAAAAGAAGACAATTCGGAAGAAATGAGTAGGTACACTTCTCTCTTTTGCCTACAACTGAACCTAGAACTTTTGTAGAGGCCAGTACAGAAGAACAATGGGTTAAAGCTGTGAAAGAAGAACTAGATCAAATCGAGAAGAATGAAACTTGGGAACTTGTTCCGAGACCACGTAACAAGAATGTAATTGTCACAAAATGGGTTTTCAGAAACAAAATGAATGAAGATGGACAAGGCTCAATTGGTTTGTAGGGTTATGCTTAGATCGAAGGAATATACTTTGAAGAAACATATGCACCAGTAGCCAGAATGGAAGCTATCAGAATGATATTGGCTGACCCTTTCTCCAAAGACATCAAAGTGTATCAGATGGATGTAAAATCAACTTTTCTAAATGGGGAATTGGAAAAAGAAGTCTATATCAAACAACCCGAAGGATTTCAACTTTCAGAAAACGAGGACTATGCATGTAGGTTCAAAAGGGCCTTATATGGACTAAAGCAAGCTCCAAGAGCTTGGTACTCCAGATTGGACAGGTACTTACTACAACAAAACTTTAAGAGCGGAAGTGCAGATAGCAATTTGAACATCAAGCAAGACAATGACAGCATACTCATCATTGAAGTTTATGTTGATGATATCATATTTGGAAGTGATGATGATTCACTGAGTCAACAATTTGCTAAGGACATACAAAAAGAGTTTGAAATGTAATTACTCGTTGAATCGACCTTCTTCTTGGGACTCCAGATATCTCAAAGAATAGAAGGCATTTTTATTGCCCAAACAAAATACATCAAGGATATGTTAAAGAAATTCCAGATGGAAGACTATAAACCTATGAGTACTCCCATGATCACCAGTTGTAAGTTAAGCAAAGATCATGAATCTAAGGAAGTTAATCAAAGGCTATATAGATCAATGATTGGTAGTCTACTATATGTAATAGCCTCCAGACCCGATGTGATGCAGGTCGTTGGACAAGTTGCAAGATTTCAAGCTTCCCCAAAGGAAACTCACATTATAGCAGTTAAAAGGATCTTCAAGTATCTCAAAGGAACCGTGCATTTTGGAATTTGGTATCCAAAAGAAAATGAGTTGATACTAATAGCTTAATTAGATGCAGATTGGGTAGGATGTGTTGACGATAGAAGAAGCATTTGTGGAACATCTTTCTTTCTAGGTGGTTATCTGGTAGATTGGTCAAGCAAAAAATAGTCTTGAGTGTCCTTATCAACTGTAGAAGCAGAATATATAGCAGCAGTAGCTTGTCGTACTCAGATTCTTTGGATGAAGCAAACCCTGCAAGACATACACGTGACATGTAATGAGTTGATTCCCATTCTATGTAACAATATGAGTGCCATCAGTATCTCCAAGAATCCAGTTATGCATTCCAAGACCAAGCACATTCCAATCAAGTTCCACTTTCTTCAAGAATAGGTCACATAAAAGAATATCAAGTTGGAATATATCCGGACAAAAGAACAGGTTGCAGACATTTTTACTAATCCTCTCCCAAGAGAGACTTTTCGATACCTCAAAGAAAAATTGGGAGTCATATTATCTCCTAATTAAATTGATCTATCTTCAACAACACAACAGTATGACAAGGGGAGCATGACATAAATAGTCTTTGCCATTGATGCCAAAGGGTGAGAAAAAGCTGAACAAGGAAAGTAAAGGTAGCATGATCTAAGGGGGAGTTTTGTGGACAATGAAAGCTCATTCAAAGGGGGAGCTTTGGGGTTGTCATCAATGACAAAGGGGGAGATTTTTTACTAAATTGTCATTGATGCCAACAGGTGTGTGTCAATGTGTCTTGGTGCCCCGTGAGGAGCCACTGAGGGTGAAGTAAGTGTCAGTGTCTAAGGAGACCTTTTGACATTGTCTGAGCCCAAGTCTGAAGCCATTGGAGCCCTTGAGACAATGACAAAATCCCTGTACACCCTGTATAGTGTTCAAGTACCCCAAAGTCATCTTATGGTTCCCCAGTTGTTTCTTTAGGGTTTCCCAATACCACAACTATTCCCTATTGCCCATGATTGTGTCCTTGGTGGGTTGAAAAAATTGCAAGAGTACAAATGACGCTTTTCATGGTCATTTGTGTTTAATAAAGGTCATGGTACCCTAGGAGAAGCCTATGCACCCCACACCTTGATGGTTATGTGTCTTCACCTATGGTAACTCTAATGACCTAACCAAATACCCTAAAACCATCACCCTTGCTCCCTAAGCCTACATTCTACTCTATGCCTTGCCCTTAAAACACTAGTAATATCCCAACATTATACAAAGATGCCCTAATATATAAAACCCGAATAAAAGTTGTAACAAGTAATAAGTATTAAAAGATAATTAAAATAATATTAAATTGAAGTGCTAAAACATCTTAATTTAATAAATTACTTAAACCCTTATGACAAGAAGTGGTTAAACATTTTTACTATGGGAACTCACATATTTTAATAATAAATGATATTAAAACAAACAAACTAATTGTTAATTAGGAAAGAGAATTAAAAATTAAAATCCCTACCCTAAACATCCACTTATAAAGATTAACTACCATTAAAAATATTTAATAAATAAAACAAGTCTTTAATTACTTAAATTGTAATATTTAAACCTGTTAAAATAAACCTTAACCCTTCTATCCTACACCTACAAGTCTGCTATCAAACAAGTTTTAATACCTTGAAAAAAAAAACTTTATTTTTTCAACCCTCAAACAAGTCGGCCCCAAAAAAAAGGCCTTTTTCAACATGTATAAATAACACATTGATGATCATATTTTAACCATCAAACAATTCGTGGTCAACTGTGGATTTTTGGTAGTCTTCTGAGGTATTTCTTAGGGTTTCTACAGCAGCAGGAAGAGGACCAGTAAGTCTAAAACTTTCATAGATTTTTGGGAGCAGGAAGAGGAGCAGTAAGTCTGAAATTTTCGTAGCTTTTTGGCAGCAAGAAGAGGAACAGTAAGTCTGAAATTTTCGTGGGTTTCGGCAGCAGAAAGAGAAACAGTCCTTATTTTTGGTTATGGAATCAACAGTCCTCTTTGCAAGGATGTGACAGTCATGATTTTTGTTCAAACAAGAACAGTCCGAGTTTGAAAGAGGTTGTTGCTAGATCCGAGCTATTTTTCGGTGACTCTTTGGTTAAAGAAGTAAATCCTTCACAAATCTTCATACACTGTTGGTTATTGTCTGGGTTTAAAATCCACCTTCATCATCTGGGGTTATCTATTAACAAGGTATGTTTATACTTAGATACTTATATGTACCATAAAAATGATATGTATGTAGATATAAGGTGTACAAGTGAATATGTAATGGGTAAACAGTGAGTGTACTAGTGCGTGAGCAGCATGTGCAAAAACAGTGAATGTGTGTGAACAGTATGTATAATACAAACAGTAGTTTGTTGTTGTGATGATACTCTTCCATGTTATGATGAACTCTATGTGATGCACAGTCTGCTATACACTTTGAATTGATGATGATGACGTGATACATGCCTTTATGATGACAATCATATGATGATGAATATGCATGGTTTAGAGTGATGACACTCTTCTATGCACTATGATGTGTACTTGTTACATACATATCACATGTTAATGATGATAGTGCATATCCTATGAATTTGATAACCTATGATGATGTTCAGTAATAGAAAAGAAGAGATACTTCAATGATTATGGATGACAATGAGCAGTGTGTGGTTGTGCCATCTACAGGGATGATTTGACAGTGATTAGAGTGTAGATGTTATCAGTAGAAAAAGGTGAAGGGTTTGGTGTGTGATAGGTCCACAGGTTTGTTAATCTCTTATTACCAGGGTGGCAGGATGAGGCAAGGAAAGAAGGTCATAGCCTCCTTCCGGTTGAATCCAGAAAACTAGGGAGTGGCAGCTTCCTTCAGGTCGAATCCTGTAAATCAAGGGGTCGTAGCCTCCTTCTAGAAGAAGCTGGAAAATTGAAGTCTATATAATAAGGGGTTTGTTCCCTCCTTCCAGTTATTTCTGGAAAACTATTTTTAAAATGCTTCCGTGGTTTTACCCCCAGAACTTGGGTTTCCATGTCAAAAACTATCGTGTATTGTGCATCTTGTTAATTTATACACATTGATGATGTGCTGTGATTGGTGATCAACAACCTGTTTTTGATTAAAATTTTAAATAGTACAAATACTATTTCACCCCCCTCTCAGTATTTCAACAGTTACACCTCAAGGACAAAGACTTGCAAGTTAAGCTGCAAGATCAAAATGATGAAATCAAGGAATTGAAGATTGGATTAGAAAAAGAGCAAGAAGAGATTGGTGTAGATTCTAAAGATCTTGAAGAAGCAAGATGGGTTAATACTGATCTAAAGGTCCAGTTGGAGTAAGTTAAATGAACAGAAGATGTTATGAAGCTTCAGAGACTTGAAATGGAAATTGTTGGTCTTAGAAAGAAAATTTAGAAGTTAAAAGATCATTTGAAGTTCAATGAAATTTCAGTCATCCTCGATGAAATTCTGAAGTGTCAAAGGCTTTCCTTTGAAAAGTCTGGCCTTGGGTTCAATAAGGAAGAAGACAAATTGAAATAAGTCTTGTGGTCCCCCAGAACTCCATAAGTTGGTCCATCAATGACCAAGGATGAATCTGATGAATCTCCACATGCCAACAAAGAAGTTGAAAATTCAAAAGTACCTCACGAAGCTATTCCCACTCATAAAATCCATTCATTTGAAAGAAGAAGGACAACTCCAAGATGGAGCCAAACATCAAGGTATGAAAATAGATTTAATGGCTATTGTTTTTCTTGCTCTAATTTTGGTCATAAGGCTATGGAATGTAGATCCAATGGAAGAAGAAGAGTTGGAAGCCCAAATGACAAAGTTATGTGTTGGACATCTAATCTTCTTGGTCATATTACTACCAACAGTCACACAATGAGGTGCTACTCATGTAGTGGTTTTAGTCAGAAGGCTCAAGAATGCCCAAGTCAAAGGAGTCAACCTAGGGTGAACCAATCATATACATCAACAAGGAAAATCTATGAATCTTGGAAGAAGAATGACACAGGAAGTTTTGAATATCAAAGGACAAAAAATATAAGCCAAGGACACTCTAAGGTCTGGGTAAGAAAAAATATTTTGTTGGATCTAAATGAAGTTGAAGACCAATGCACTAAAGGTGAAGGTGGTTTCCATATGGCAAGCCATACTTGAAGTCTTCCAAAGACTTTGAGTACACCATGAGTTCATTATTGGAGGATCAACTCAATGAGTAATGATGACTGCTCCAAGCAAATAAACAGGTTCTAGGATCATGGCTACATTGGCAAGGTGATAGGGGGAGAAAGGATAATTTCCTGTGATCTCATGAACTCTCTCTAGTTGAAGCAAATGGAGTGAAGATGGCAGTTAAATGTTAATATGGGGAGCAGTTGCAGTGAAATTTTTTCATTGATGCTTAACTTTTTTGAATTTATTAACATTTGTTGATCCATAAAATTGCACCAAGGACTCTCTCTAGCCTTGGATGCAATTGAAAAAGTTGCAGAAGTTATAGGTACATCAAAGACATTACACTTTTTCTGAGTATGTTTATGTAAAATAAATACATACTTCTACTATTAAAAGTCTGTAGGTTTGCACAAACATAAGAAAGGTATCCAAAATCATCTAAAGTATCATCCTTCAATCTTTGACATCAAAGATACATGATTTTGGTTGTTATGAAAACATACTAGCAGCATCTACTAACAAGACTCACTGATAGATATGTATGATGATACGGGGAGCATATTAATGATCCCGAGTAGTCATTATGGCACCCATTGAAGTAATTGAAGCACTGTCAAGTTCCAAGATACAAGAAGATCAAATAGAGATCAGAGATTGAATGATGAAGTTGAGGACCATACCTGAAAAGATCTTGACTGGACCAGCAATCATGGCTTGACATTTAGGACAAGACATTTGAGACAACATTCATAAACAGTCTGGAAATGGATAGCAGCTAGTATGCTTGCTATAATGTGGTTCACCAATAAAAGGAGAGTGGAGTTTGTGAAAAATGAAGCTTCAAAATTAAGGTAAACTATAGACACATCAAAGATCAATGTGCAATACTGTTTAAGATACGTGACATTAGCAGACTTTAATCCTTATCCTAGTAAAGGCATCCAAAACGTTTACGACAACCAAAGTTTCAAAGATTATCATTTTTTTATTGTTTAAAAATGAAAGTATCACATCATGAAGTTGCCGAAGGAAGTTGGGTCAAGCAAAGAATTGGATAAGATAACAAGTCCATACAATCATAAAGAGACCAAATATGGAAGTATTTACAAAAACATATATAACAAAGGGAGTATGCAGATCCTATAAGGAAGAATCAATCTCAACAAATCAGGAAGTTTGCATGACAGGAGGAGCGTGTTTATTAAAAATTTGTAGAAGGTTGGCTACTACAGCAAATAACAACACCATTCATGAGTTTGATGAAAAATTTGAGCCTTTGTTGCTTATGTCTTTTGGACACAGACAGTCCTGAGGTTGACATTGTTTTGAAGTCATTTACAGTACATAAAAACAATATGATTTTCCTTCAGTCTAAAGTCTTACTCAAGCACATACACAGTCCGAATTTTGTCTTGGGTGGAAGTTTTTTACAGCACACATACACAGCCCAAGTCTGAGATCTTTTCATGCAATACATTGTAGGTTAATAATGATGCATGTGCTCCTATGCTCTAAGGAATCCCTAATGCACAGAAAAGTGTGAATTCATGATATATGTCATAATAATACATGCTACACCTTAATGAAATAATTAAAGGATGATGAGACCTTTGATGAACCAGCAAGGTTGACGAGGAGAATAATAAACAGTAATTGATGTGGACAAGTTGAAGGATTGAAAAACAAGATTGTGGCAAGTAGTGTTTTTGACATGCTAGTACAGTCAAATACTTGAAGTATGGTAATGCATGCTCGCCTTTTATGAATTTACTAGACAAAACCCTGATGAATTTTGAAGCAGCATATCAGATAGGGGGAGTGTCTATACTTATGAAATTTTGAAGATGACAAACAATGAGAGTAGAAATATCAACAGCTCAAGTAGCCTATTTGAAAGGGGGAGCACTTATGTGGAATTTGAAGATGATCCAAATCTCAGATCATAAGTTAAAATGATGCATTCAAAGCTAAAAAAAAATTGGGGATTTTGAAGCCTTTAATGGCTCATTGATCCTTTGTCATTAATGTCAAAGGGGGAGAGAAAATGAATGTTGGTTGCCGTCAATGACAAATGGAGAGATTGATGAATATGGTGTTGTCATTTTTTACTACATTAATTCCAAAGGTAAAGTGTGATGACATGTCATGAAGCCTAAGCAAGCAAGTTGAAGGGGCATGGCCAAATGACCCATTCTGTGGGCATTTGTGACTTGATGAGGTCATGAACTCATGAAGATGGCCCTAGGTCTTGGCAAAGACATGGTACCCGCATACATTGTGCATGAGGACTTGAAGCTATGGAGTTAACACAAGTTGAAACAAGAATTAAAGCCCAAATACATTGAATTCAAACCAAAATTGTACAATGAGAACAAGCCTAAAATTTATCTACAAGTCGACTCCAAATGAATTTCTAAAAGTCATCCCAGCCCAAAAGAAATATAATTAAAATCAAAATAAAAAATTATTACTTTTGATATGTCGGCTCAAAAAAAAACACATAAGAAAACCAATATAAATAGAAGTCAACATTTTTCTTTTTAATGGGAAAAAGAAGTGTGGATCAGCTCTGAATTTTGGGGGTATGAAATAGCTCTGAGGCAGCCGCAATGAAGAAAATGTCTGATCTTGAAGTAAGCCATCTGAAATTCTGGTTAATGAGGAAAATAGTAGCAATGTGCTAAAGTAGTCAGCAAAAGAACTTGAGAACAATTTAACTTTGTCTTAGGATAGCCGAGGTCTGAAGGACTTTATCTCTAATTTCGTTCTTTCCAATCTCAGACACTGTGGAAGCAACAACAGATCGCTGATCAAAGCCTTTTTTTATATTATATCTTTGAACTTTGGGTTGACTAAGGTGGACAATATGCAGCATATGGTGGTCTGAATTTTGGGTCAGCAGGGATAGTCGCAGGAATAATTGAAGTCTGATTTTTGTGTAATTTTTGGATGAAGATTATAACCTATGAAATTTGGTGGAAAGTGTTTGAGATATCTGAGGCAACTACATATGCTCCATGATTTGAAGGAAGGGTTGATCCTTGCACTCACTTAAGACATCTGTGTACACATCCTTGTAGCCTAATTCATGTAACATGGTTCAAGGATTGAAGTGATGTGATGAAGGTCTTTTAACTACAACGGAAGTGAAATATCAAGCTCTAATCTTCAGTGCACTGAGGTTGTTGAAGGTATGTCTTCAAAGTACTGAATCTAAGCACCTAATATAATCAAAGGAATCAGAAGGGATTAGGCAAAGGACAAGTTTTTGTAGACACAGGAGTGAAGACATGTGTTGAAGGTGAAAATCAGAGACAGTCACAGTGACAGTTTAATAGTAAAATATTGACCTCACTTTGAGTGCCATGATGTTGATGGAGACATCAGAGTGACTTGACAAGTGAAAAGATGGTATGAAAGTGATGACAAGATTGTGTTGACAAGAGTAATGTAATTATTGAGTTGTAAGTTGAAAAGAATGTAATTACAAGCAGGGTCTTGTATATATTTTCTTAGTAGGATCTAAAAAAAGACCAAGCAGAGTCTTGGATAGATGTAGGTGCTTCTGTATCAATAGGTGTTGATTTACCTCATGGTCGAAGCTGTTGAAATACAAAAATATTACAAACATTATATCTTGTGACTCTTGTGCAATGTGTTGATGATTATGCTTTTTATTTGATGAATGCATTGATTATTGATGCATAGTCTATTGATGAATATGATGTTGAATTGAATGTGAAATGATGGCTTAATTTTTAGAGCTTGAAGAAGTGAAAATTTGAAGTAACTCCAGGCTCACCAATTTACCCCCCCCCCCCCTCTCGGTGAGCCATTGTGTCTAACAATTGGTATCAGAGCGGGCCTTCAACATAAGCCTAACAAGCTTGAAGGGATTTGGGGACACAATCATGGAAGGATCAACAAAGCTCATTAACCATGAAGTTCCAGTTTTGGAGAAGTCGGATTACTTTGGTTGGAGTAGTAAAATGAAAGATTACTTGAAAAAATTCGGTGTTTTGGAAATAGTGGTTAACCCACCTAACTAGCCCAACAAAAAGACAAAGACAGTTGTTGAGACATACAACAAGATTGCCTTGAAATTTTTTATGGATGGTCTATCAAACTCTATTCAAGAAAGTGTAAAAGATTACACCTCTGCCAAGGATCTCTGGTTCAAGCTAGAAGAAGAATACCTAAAGAAAAATCAAGACAAAGAAAAGGAAGCAAAAGTCAAGGTTAAAAGCCAAGAAGAAAAGAAGGTTCAAGCTTCAAATATAAGTGAAGGTAAGTACTCCTCAATGGATGATAACTTTGAATGTAATGATGATGAAGTTGTTCTTACAGAATATGAAGAATAAGTTTTGTTGAAAGCAAATAATGCACTTACAAGCACTTTGATAGATATTGATCTTAGATCCAGTCGAACACTCAAGAATAAAATGATGAGGTTATTTGAAAAATACAAAGAGGAGACAAAATCTTTGCTAATGAAGTTATAACTCAAGAACAAAGACTTGCAAGTTAAGCTGCAAGATCAAAATGATGAAATCAAGGAATTGAAGATTGGATTAGAAAAAGAGAAAGAAGAGATTGGTGTAGATTCTAAATATCTTGAAGAAGAAATATGGGTTAATAGTGATCTAAATGTCCAGTTGGAGGAAGCTAAAAGAACAGAATATGTTATGAAGCTTCAGCTGGAAGAAAAAGAAAAAGAAAATCAGAGACTTGAAATGGAAATTGTTGGTCTTAGAAAGAAAATTGAGAAGTCAAAAGATCATTTGAAGTTCAATGAAAGTCTAGTCATCCTGGATGAAATGCTGAATTGTCAAAGGATTTCCTCTGACAAGTATGGCCTTGGGTTCAAGAAGGAAGAAGACAAATTGAAAGAAGTCTTGTGGTCCCCTAGAACTCCAGAAGTTGGTCCATCAATGACCAAGGATGAATATGATGCACCTGCACATGCCAACAAAGAAGTTGAAAATTCAAAAGTACCTCACGAAGCTACTCCCACTCATCAAAGCCATTCATTTGAAAGAAGAAGGACAACTCCAATATGGAGCCAAACATCAAGGTATGAAAATAGATTTAATGGCTATTGTTTTTCTTACTCTAATTTTTGTCATAACGCTATGGAATGTAGATCCAATGGAAGAAGAAGTGTTGGAAGCCCTAATGACAAAGTTAGGTGTTGGAGATGTAATCATCTTGGTCATCTTGCAGCCAACTATCACACAATGAGGTGCTACTCATGTAGTGGTTTTGATCACAAGGATCAAGAATGCCCAAGTCAAAGGAGTAAACCTAGGGTGATCCAACCATATACATCATCAAGGAAAGTCTATGAATCTTGGAAGAAGAATGACACGGGTAGTTTTGAAGGTCAAAGGACAAACAATTTAAGCCAAGGACACTCTAAGGTATGGGTAAGAAAAAATATTTTGCTGGATCTAAATGAAGTTGAAGACCAATGCACAAAAGGTGAAGGTGGCTGCCATATGGCAATCCATACTTAAAGTCTTCCAAAGACTTTTAGTACACCATGAGTTCATTATTGGAGGATGAAATCAATGAGTAATGATGACTGCTCCAAGCAAATAAATGGGTCCTAGGATCGTGGCTACATTGGCAAGGTCATAAGGGTAGCAAGAATAATTTCCTGTGATCTCATGAACTCTCTCTAGTTGAAGAAAATGGAGTGAAGATGGCAGTTAAATGTTAATAGGGGGAGCAGTAGCAGTGAAATGTTGTCATTGATGCTTACCTTTTATGAATTTATTGAATGTTTGTTGATCCATAAAAGTGCACCAAGGACTCTCTCTAGCCTTGGATGTGATTGACAAAGATGCAGGAGTTATAGGTACATCAATGACATTACACTTTTTCTGAGTATGTTTATGTAAATAAAGACATACTTCTACTATTCAAAGTCTGGAGGTTTGCACAAACATAAGAAAGGTATCCAAAAGCATCTAAAGTATCATCCTTGAAGCTTTGACATTAGAGATACATGATTTTGGTTGTTATGAAAACATACTAGCAGCATCTACAAACAAGACTCACTGACAGATATGTATGATGATATGGGAGGCATATTGATGATCTTGAGTAGTCATTATGGCACCCATTGAAGTAATTGAAGCACTGTCAAGTTCCAAGATACAAGAAGATCAAATAGAGATCAGATATTGAATGTTGAAGTTGAGGACCACACCTGAAAATATCTTGACTAGACCGGCAATCATGGCTTGACATCTAGGACAAGACATTTGAGACAACATTCAGGAACAGTCTGGAAATGGATAGCAACCGGTATGCTTGCTCTAATGTGGTTTAGCAGTAAAAGGAGAGTGGAGTTTGTGAAAATTGAAGCTTCAAAATTAAGGTAACTTACATACACATCAAAGGTCAATGTGTAGTACTGTTGAAGATACATGACATTAGCAGACTTTAATCATTATCCCAGTAAAGGCATCCAAAACTTCTACGACAACCAAAGTTTCAAAGATTATCATTTTTTTGTTGTTTAAAAATGCAAGTAGTGCATCATGAACCTGCCAAAGGAAGTTGGGTCAAGCAAAGAATTGGACAAGAGAACAAGTTCATACAATCATAAAGAGACCAAAGATGGAAGTAATTACAACAGCATATATAACAAATGAACCAGGAAGATCCTATATCGGAAGAATCAATATCAACAAGTCAGGAAGTTTACATGACAAGAGGAGCCTATTTATTAAAAATTTGTAGAAGGTTGATTGCTACAGCAGATAGCAACACCAATCCCGAGTTTGATAAAAAAAGTTGAGCCTTTGTTGCTGATATATTTTGGACACAAACAGTCACGAGGTTGACATTGTTTTGAAGTCATTTACAGCACATAAAAACAGTCTGATTTTCCTTCAGTCTGAAGTCTTACTCAAGCACATACATGGTCTGAATTTTGTCTTGGGTGGAAGTTTTTTACAGCGCACATACACATCCTAAGTCTGAGATCTTCACATGCACTACATTGTATGTTAATAATGATGCATGATATCCTATCCTCTAAGGAAGTCCTAATGCAAAGAATAGTGTGAAGTCGTGATATATGCCATAATAATACATGCTACACCTTGATGAACTAATTGAATGATGATGAGACCCTTGATGGTCCAGCAAGGTTGACCAGGAGAATAATAAGCAGTAATTGATGTGGAAAAGTTGAAGGCTTGAAAAACAAGATTGTGGCAAGCAGTGTTTTATACATGCTAGTACAATGAAATACTTGAAGTATGGTAATGCATGCTCACCTTTTATGAATTTACTAGACAAAACCCTGATGAAGTATGAAGCAGCTTATTAGATAGGGGGATTGTCTATACTTATGAAAATTTGAAGATGACAAACAATGAGAGCAGAAATATCAACAATTCAAGCAGCCTATTTGAAAGGAGGAGCACTTATGTGGAATTTGAAGATGATCCAAAGCTTAGATCAAAAGTTAAAATGATGCATTCAAATCTATAAAATAATTTGGGGGATTGTGAATCCTTTAATGGCTCATTGATCCTTTGTCAATAATGTCAAAGGGGGAGAGAAAAGGAATGTTGGTTGCCATCAATGACAAAGGGGGAGATTGATTAATATGGTGTTTTCATTGATGACAACATTAATGACAAAGGTGAAGTGTGATGACATGTCATAAAACCTAAGCAAGAAAGTTGAAGGGGCATGGTCAAATGACCCATTATGTGGTCATTTGCGACTTGATGAGGTCATGAACTCATGAAGATGGCCTTAGGGCTTGGCAAAGACATGGTACCCACATACATTGTGCATGAGGACTTGAAAGGTATGGAGTTAACACAAGTTGAAACAAGAATTAAAACCCAAATACATTGAAGTCAAACCAAAATTGTACAATGAGAAGAAGCCTAAAATTTATCTGCAAGTCAGCTCCAAATGAATTTCTACAAGTCGGCCCAGCCCAAAAGAAATATAATTAAAATAAAAATAAAAAAAAATAATTACTTTTGATATGTTGGCTCAAAAAAAAACACATAAGAAAACCAGTATAAATAGAAGTCAATGTTTTTCATTTTGATGGGAAAAGGAAGTGTGGATCAGCCTTGAATTTCAGGGGTATAAAACAGCTTTGAGGTAGCCACAATGACGAAAAAGTCTAATCTTGAAGTAAGCCTTCTGAAATTCTGGTTAATGAGGAAAATAGCAGCAAGGTGCTAAAGGAGTCATCAAAAGAACTTGAGAACGCTTTAACTCTGTCTTAGGATAGCCAAAGTCTGAAGGACTTTATCTCTGACTTCGTTCTTTCCAATCTCAGACACTGTGGCAGCAAAAACAGTTCGTTGATCAAATTTTTTTTTTATATACCTTTGAACTTTGGGTTGACTAAGATGGACAAGATGCAAAATATGGTGGTCTGAATTTTGGGTCAACAAGGACAGTCACAGGAATAATTGAAGTCTGATTTTTGTATAATTTTTGGATGAAGATTATATAACCTATGAAATTCGGTGGAAAGTGTCTGAGATCTCTGAGGCAACTACATATGCTCCATGATCTGAAGGAAGGGTTGATCCTTGCACTCACTTAAGACATCTCTGTACACATCCTTGTAAACTAATTCACGTAACCTGGTTCAAGGATTGAAGTGATGTGATGAAGGTCGGTTAACTACAACAGAAGTGAAATATCAATCTCTAATCTTCACTGCACTGAGGTTGTTAAAGGTATGTCTTCAAAGCAGTGAATCTAAGCACCTAATCTAATCAAAGGCATCCAAAGGGATTAGACAAAGATCAAGTTTTTGTAGACACGGGAGTGAAGACATGTGTTGAAGGTGAAAATCAGAGACAGTCACAGTGACAGTTTGACAATCAAATATTGACCTCACTTTGAGTGCCATGATGTTGATGAAGACAGCAGAGTGACTTGACAAGTGAAAATATGGTGTGACAGTGATGACAAGATTGTGTTGACAACAGTCATGTAATTCTTGAGATGTAAGTTGACAAGAATGTAATTACAAGCAAGGTCTTGTAAATATTTTCTTAGTAGGATGTAAGAAAAGACCAAGCAAAGTCTTGGATAGAAGTAGGTGCTTCTGTATCAGTAGGTGCTGATTTACCTCACGGTCACAGCCGTTGAAATACAAAAATTTTACAAACATTATATCTTGTGACTCTTGTGCAATGTGTTAATGATTATGCTTTTTATTTGATCAAGGGATTAATTATTGATGCATAGTCTGTTGATAAATATGATATTGAATTGAATGTGAAATGATGACTTAAGTTTTAGAGCTTGAAGAAGTGAAAATTTGAAGTAAGTCTAGGCTCACCAATTCACCCCCCCCCCCTCTTAGTGAGCCATTGTGTCTAAGACCTTACTCCTGGTTGATCTTTGGTTACTGGTCTTTGTGATGCTTGTTATGTGTGTACTTGTTTTGATATCTTGATTGGTTGTTGGATGGATGATGTGGCTCATGTGTAAATTCCTTGATGTGTTGATGCTGAAGCCCATTGTTTGCATTGGATGGTCTTGAGGATGTTAAGTTCTTGTGGGGTCCTTGAGTCCACAAGCTTGGATCTTGATCCTATTGCATGTGGAGACTTAGGTCTTGGAACCCACACTTATGGTTGTCTGTTGGAGCCCATTCTTATGGGGTCCTTGGTTTTCTTGAAATTTTAGGTCTTGAACCCATATATATGGTGGTTTTATATCCCTTGGACACTATATGGTCATTGGAAAGTAGTAGCCTTGTGATCATACATATGAAGCCCATAAGGTGTTGCAAACTAGTGGTGAGGTCTTTGTACCCCTATTTTGGGGTGTTGGTACTCTTATGGTGATGAATATATATAATGTAACCATTGGATATGTTTTAATGATATGGAGACGTTGAACATGATGATGTTGAAGCACTTGAAGTCCATGGAAAGTATCTTGTTTAAATATTTTATGATATCTTTGAAAGAGTCCACGAAACCCTTGCATGTGGTGCCTTGGGTCTTGAACCATGATGATGTATGGTCCTATTTGTGTTTATATGACTATTGGGATGTATATGGAGGTAGATCCCATGTACGTGCCTTGATATGTTGAAGAGTACTTTGAAGAAGACTTTGAAACTCTTGTAGTTGGTGGTATGGTCTTTGGCACTCTCATGTGTGGGGTCTTTGATGGCATCGACATATTGAAGAATTAAGGTTATTAGACCAAGAATCTATAAATAAACCCATCATATGGATATAGGACTCGTCAATCCATTTCCGTTTATATGTGATGCTCTAACTCCTTATGCTTGAAGAGATATGAATTTTTGAAGTTGGTGTACCACACCTTTTTGGGTGAGCCGACCAAACAAAAGAGAATTTTATGATTTGTAATTTTGAATTGCATGTCGGCCCAAGGTAATAATTTTTCTCCACAACCTATATAAATAGAATATCAAACATCTCATTCATTCATCATCAATTCTCTCTGGAATTTCTCAACTCTTGGAGAAAAGTGCGAAATTTTGTGATAGAGAAATTTCTGGGCATCTTCACTAAAATTGGCATAACTTTCTCATGCGGAATCGGAATTACAAAATTCTTGGCTCGTTGGAAATTTTATTACGAGGGATATGTGATGATAGGATCTAGAGTTTCTTTTGGTTTGTCTATTGTTTCTTCATCTTATGATCTTCAAAAATGTATGGTTCATGCTTCAAGGTTTCTCTTGTGATGGCACATGTCTCTCATGGATAGAGCTCATATTTGATCTTAGTATGTGAGCCTCTATATTGGTATATATATTTGAAGTTATTATGGAGGATATGATGATGATGTTGCATACCTTTATGCTATGATATGATACACTTTATGATGATAATGCATGTGATAATGATGTACGCTCTATGAAGTTGATGCACTCCTATACAATATGATGTACATGCATACAATAGTGTGATAATGTTCTCATATGCATTATGATGTATACTTTATGTTAATGATGCATACATGGTGCACACTAAGATGATGATGATGTATATTTAATGATGATGATACATACCCTATGACAATGATGCATACCTATGATGATGATGCATGACGATGCATGCCTTATGTTAAGTGAAAGCGTCACAGAATTACTTGTTCAATAATTGTGTATGATGAGGTGTACAATGATGTACATGAGCAGCATGTGGTAGTGAAATGTGTTGTTGGTATACAGGGATGATTTGGTAGTGATCAGAGTGCAGAGGTTATCAACAGCATATTCAGATCCTTGTATAGGTTTGTTCAGTTGACTAGGATTGGCACAGGCTGCCTTATGCGCAGTTGGTTTAACTGAGATTGGCTGAGTTGTATAAGCATTTGGTTTGACGCAGGTGGACTGAGTCATATGATTGATTTGTACAGCATGATTGGACACGTTATTGGTTCAAGTGTGGTGCAGTGATGAATAGTGATCAGTTGCTGAGTTGATGAATAGTGATCAGATGATGAGGAGTGTGATATAGTAGTCAGTGATCAGTTGACGAGTAGTGATCAGATGATGAGCAGTGGTTAGTAGTGGCAGCGGTTGTGCAGTGGTACAGATTGTGCAGTATAGTACATGTGTTGATTTGCAGGTCGGTAGGATCAGTGCGGTTGTGGTTTAGTAGTTAAGTGTCTATCTTCTTATCTCGGTGGCAGAACGTGGCAAAGAAAGGGGGTTGTAGCCAGAGAACTAGGGAGTTGTAGCTTCCTTCATGTTGTAGCCTATATCATGGGGTTGTAACCTCCTTCCAGTTGCAGCTGGAAAATTGAAGTCTTTGTAATAAGGGGGTTGTTGCCTCCTTCCAGTTATTTCTGGAAAACTACTTTAGAAAGGCTTTCGTGGTTTTTCCCCCGAGACTTGGGTTTCCACGTAAAATCGGGTGTTATGTGTTTCATG
This sequence comes from Pseudotsuga menziesii, assembly GCA_001517045.1. Lineage (NCBI taxonomy): Eukaryota > Viridiplantae > Streptophyta > Pinopsida > Pinales > Pinaceae > Pseudotsuga > Pseudotsuga menziesii. The sequence continues at coordinate 104,899 of LPNX010910735.1, read as the reverse complement.
CTATACTTCTTATGTGATGATTATATAATGATAATGTGAGAATTGAATAAGTTGTTGATTGTTAAAAGTGGAAAAAGTAGAAAAAGTTGTGCACGCTTATTCACCCCCCTCTCAGTGTAACTGGTGTGTCCAACACATTGTTTGAGCTGCATAGAAAGAAACCTCTAGAGACACATAACCATTTAACCTCGGACCTAACACAACTGGTCGTATGACTTATTTTTATTTTTTAAGTTAGTCCAAAAATATGTTTTTCATTTTAAAAATATATATTTAAATATGTTGTAATCTTTATTTATTTTTATTTTTTTTTTGAATTCATTCAATGATAGAAATAGGTTTTTCATAAAAAAATGTGTAAATGAAAAATTAAATAAATATTTTATTTAAATATTAGAAATATTATAATAATGTTTCCAAATTTTTGCGTCGAAGAGGCACATTCTACAACCCAATAGGGGGAGATGTGTAATTCCTTTCATGCTCATCCTAGAGCTAACACGTGTCCTTCATAAAAAATAATAAAATATTATAAAAAGTAACATGTCGATTGTAATTAGATTTAAAGTATTTACAACGACTTATCTGTAAAACTACACAAATTATATAAAATAAAACCATAAACATTGCATTACACACTTCCTTAACATTTCCACTCTAAAAAGGGGTTTGCAATTGATGGTTTTGATCCCTCTCGGTGCTTGGTAGATCCCCTTTTGAGATGGATCTATGCAATTTCAATACAGTCTAGATTATTGGAAAAAATAGTCTTGGTGCACTGCAAGGACTAACAAGTAAAATTATAGAAATATATACATAGTATTAAGTAAAATTGAAAAAATATATATTAATTATAAATTAATAACATGTTATATATATATAATTGAGAATAGAAC
>LPNX010910735.1:41621-102276 GCA_001517045.1 Pseudotsuga menziesii | reverse complement strand
GGATATTGGAAGAGTTACTAACATGTCCGGCGTTGACAGTATCCGCAGCTGCTGTGGTTTCCATGATCAGAAAGCACAGAAGAATATGAATAATAAGCAACATAACTGTCGCGTTATCCATTTCTCTACCCGTCCGTGTCCTTAATCCGTTGTCTTTCCGTTCTTCGCTATGATGTGTTCATGAAAGCATAGAGCCTCTCATATATAAAGCGAAGCACAGTAAGTTGAAAGGTGTAAACGCAAGAAGTTGCACAATGAAAAAAGGACCAACGGATGTGAAGAAAATAATTTGTATTTGGAATCTCATCGGCATCAATCTAGTCCAATCCACAACGCGTTTGAACTTTGAAAGTTTGAATTTGACTGGTAGAATTGAACGTTTGAAGTCGAAGTTGGAAGCGGCTATTGAAATTTGATCCTTAGCAATTTAGTCCAGTCCACAACGTGTTCGAAACTTTGAAGGTGGACGCGTCAGTCGTTTGATGATGCAACCATTGGTAAATCTTATGGAAATCATTTTCTTTCTCATCCTTGCAATTTGCACGCAGTGTTTCAAAGTTTCACCCTTAAATTTAAATAAATTCATTGAAATGTAGAAAGAGTAATCACAGATTTTCAAAGCTTTACCCTTAAATTTAAATAAATTCATTGAAAAGTAGAAAGAGTGAAAGACTAATCACAGATTTTCAAAGCTTTACCCTTAAATTTAAATAAATTCATTGAAAAGTAGAAACAGTAATGACATATTGACTTGCACATCTAGATTGGGGAAATGGCTAAGGTTTGTGTTGGTTGTAGAACATGATCTTCTAAATTTAGAGACATTATTGTTTGGTCGTGTTTGTATTTCAGTTTTAATGTATACTTGTCTTAACTGGGGTGCTGGGGGCATCATTCCTTTGCGGGGTCTAAGGGCGAAGCCTTTGAAAGAATTTTTCGGGCAACAGTTTACGGACCCATGGTATTTTCCTATGGCATTTCTCCTATTAAAGGAAAGCATCGTAATACGACTGTGTATTGTATTGTAGCATTGTAAAAACAATCTATGTGATTGTGTGAGAGAGACTATGAGAGAGTGAAGAGGAAGTACAACGGGATTGTTGTAGGTTGTATCCCTTCATTTTGCTAGATGGTATAATAATAAAGGACTAGCAATTTCTGTGTGGGCGTAGCCCATCTTAGGTGAACCACGTTATATTTGTGTCTTTCTAGTAATGTGTTTAATATTTGCATCTTGTTTATTGTTTATTGTTTATCGTTACTACTCTGTGATCTTGTTTTTCTAACACTCAGAGTCAAAAGGTCTATTTCGTTGGTAAACTCGCAGGAAAGAAAGGCTCCTAGTTCAAGTGGGAGCAATGGCAGAAGAAGGAAAGTTTATGGTCAAGAAAATTTAACGGCCAAAACTATTAGTTATAGAAGATGCAAATTGAGGACTATTTGTACCGAAAGGAATATACCTATCATTGGAGGGAAAAACAAAACAACCGGTGATTATGAAGGACGAAGAATGGGAGGTTCTTGACAGAAAGGCACTAGGAACGATACGGTTGTGCTTGGCTTCATCGGTGGCTTTCAATATTTCGAAAGAAAAGACAACAAAGGGTGTGATGAGCGCATTGGATTAGCTCTATGAAAAAACCTTGGCTTCCAACAAGGTATTTTTAATGAAGCATTTATTTAATATGAATATTTCGGAAGGTGGATCTGTTGCTGACCATTTAAATGAACTTAATACGATTATTAGCCATATAAGTTCTGTTAAAGTGAAATTTGATGATGAGGTTGGGGCTCTTCTAATCTTGTGCTCATTGCTAGAAAGTTGAAATGGCTTTGTCATGGTTGTAAGTAACTTTGTCCCTAGTTCAAACACTCTTAAATTTGATGGTGTTCTTGGTGTACTTATTCTTAGCGAGGAAATGTGAAGAAAAAACACAGATGAGACATCAGGTAATGCATTCACCATGGAGAGCAAGGGAAGATAAAGGGAGAGAGGAAGGAGCCCAGGTAATCACAACAAGTCTGAAAGGGAATATCCAAGTCCAGATTTGGAAAGATAAAGTGTTGGAACCGTGGTAAGAGAGGACATTTGAAGAAAGACTACATAGCTCCAAATAAGAAAGGAGGCAGACAACGGGAGACTACCCAGGAAGCAAATGCAGTAGGTGATGTGTTAAAAAATGCTTTGATTCTTGCAATAGATAATACTAGTGATTAATGGGTAGTAGATTTAGGGGCTTCATGTCATCCTATACCCATAGAAAATTCTTTCATGATTATGTTCTAGGTGATTTTGGACATGTTTTATTGGGGGATGATGAACATGTAAAATTGTTGGAATTGGTAAGGTACAGATTAACTTAAATAATGGAAATGAATGGCTGCTAAAATATGTAAGGCATATTCTTGCTATGAAAATAAATTTGATCTCAACAGAGCAATTGGGAGATTGTGGTTGTTTGTCTATGTTTGGAAAAACATGGTGGAAGATCACTAAAGGAGCACTGGTAATAGAAAAAGGAGATAGGATAGGTACGTTGTATTTATGTCCTCATAATACTAATTATTCCATCTTTGTAGCTTCCACAGAAATAGGTGCATCGTTGTGGCATCATAGGATTGGCCACATGAGTGGGAAGGGGATGCAGATTCTTCACTCAAGGATATTGCTTCCAGATCTGAAGCACGTAAGTTTGGAATTTTTTGAAAACTGTGTTTATGGAAAACAAAAGAGAGTTAGATTTCTCAGGGTTGGGAAACAGAAGAAGAGTGAAAAGTTAGAGCTTGTGCATACATATGTATGGGGACTGGCTCAGGTACAATCTCTTGGTGTCTCTCGTTATTATGTTGCTTTTATTGATGATGCAACTAGAAAAACGTGGGTTTATTGCATTAGATAGATATCTGATGTGTTTGCTACTTTTAAGAAGTGGAAAGCTTTGGTTGAGAATGAGAAAAGGAAAAAAGTTGAAATACCTCAGATATGATAATGGAGGTAAATATTGCAACAACGAGTTTTATGGTTATTTTTCATACAATGGAATTCGCAGAGAGAAGACAGTCCCTGGAACACCACAAGAAAATGGTGTGTCAGAAAGGATAGATAGAACTATCATGGAGCGTGCAAGGTGCATGAGATTCCATGCAAGGTTGCCCTTACAGTTTTGGGTTGATGTTGTATATATTGTTGCTTAATTAGACGATCGAAGAGTGGATGGGTTGAAAGGATGTAGTTGGCGCGACGGTGGAATGCATGGGGTATGAATGGAAATGGGTTGCCGAACATGGATGTGGAGGGATAAGGTGGATGTGGCTCGAGCTTGGCATGGAAGGTGGTGGGTTGGTGCAAAAATCCGAGAGACCCTGATACCATTGAAAGGACAAAAGGTGGGTGAAGAAGAACGTAGTGTAGAAAATATGTATATGATAATGTATATGACAGTTACATAAGAAATGTCTCGGGTAATTTATACCCTAAGCGGGGAAAGGGTGACTTTTCAAGTCACCTCTTTAATTTAATTACATTAATTACTAAAATTATCCTAGATTAACCTAGTTTGGTGTTTTACATTTAGCATTTATAACAGTTGGAAAATATGAAGAAGGGTATTTCTCTATTTGCAATATTTTGATACAATCGTATTTCATATCAAGGAGGTCGGATGGGGCAAGGAGCATGAGGTAGTATCCTCCTTTTAGTTGAGGATGGAAAAAACAATTAGGGTGCAACAACATCCTTTTTGTGGGTGCAGATAAAACTCAAGGGATCGTAGCCTCCTTCTAGTAGGTGTTGGAGAACAAATAAAAGTTGTAACTTCCACAAGAGTAGAGCGTAGTTCTTCCATGGGTCATATCTTAAATCCACAAGTCGTCGTTTGTGAGACCATACTAATATTTGTTCAGGTTGGTGCCTGAAGATCGTGAGTTGAAAAGCTTACACAGATATAAGTTGTTGTAGGTTGGTGCCAATAGACCGTAGATTGTGCTTGAAATTAGGTTAACACCTAAAATGAGTGGGTGCTCATATTTGGAGACTGTAATATCCCACTGATGTAACCATTCATATATATAGGCATACATTTGTTCTCAAGTATTTGTGTGATGTTCTTATTATTGTTGTGATTGCATGGAAAATTATTAAAACTGTGAAAATTTTCATAAGTAAAAATAGTACATATATACGATATTACTGATTCACCCCCCCTCTTAGTAATAACTTAATACCAACAAAATTTATTGATATACATCAGTATTTTTGGTAAGATTTTTTTGTTGGATGAGGGTGGGAGAAGATCCCTATGTTGCACCCTTTTCCTTTAGACATAGTTGAAGAGCTTTGACAATTTTCTACAACTTTGCAATTCTTTTCTCGAGGTCTTCATTGTAGAATTGTTGATCTTCCTGATTAATTTCCTAAATGCCCAATTCACATTGGAAATATCCCTTCTCAACCTCATAGAATTGGTCTTCCTCAATCTACCAGTTTTCTTGACTCCTCTCCGATGCAAAAATTTCCTACTTCAAATGCCTCATGCGACTTTGAAATATTGTAAAGTTTTCCAACAACCTCCAAACATCGTGCTTAGGACAACAAGATGCATATTCTATCTAGCCATTGCTATCCATCTCAACATGATACACATAACCCTCATCTCCCTCAAGAATTCCAATAATAAAATCACCCAACTATACTTTATTTGGAATTGTGTTATCTTCCTCCACTAACGCCCTATGAGAATGCCACCGAAAAACCCTATTTATCATGTTGTTCCCACCACCTTGACTAATCATTTCAAGAACAACCCATGATTTCCTATGCAACTCCCAGGTACTTCTTTTATCGTCCCTACCAAAATCATAATGCAAATTACTGTAGTTTTCCTAATTCACATCCACATTCATCAAAGGAATTTGATCCATCCACACATGGGAGAACTTGTTTCTCTTACGTCTCCCATTCTTCTTGTCACTTCACATTGAATTCTATGGAGATAGAATTCCTTATTTGGGTCACATTATTTCAGATAGAGGAATATCTGGAGACCCTGAAAGGACTGAGGCCATGTGGAGTTGGCCTACTTCAAGAAAACTAACATGTGTGATATATTATGTGGGACTTGCAGGGTATTGCAGGCAGTTCACTGAAGGATCTCCTACATGTAAGTGGATCTAAAGACTCAGTTAGAATGACCTGACCAGAGCAGTAAGGTTGTGCCCAATGGAACCCAGGTCAGGAAGTTGCCATGTACCATGTACCATGAGAAGGGTATCATGACTGAAAAATAGGTTTTGAAGCTTCAGATTTCAATTTTTTATGTTAATATGGGAAACTGTAATCTCCTGTGATGGTTTTGAATTATGCTAACCATGGATATGCTTGTCTTGCATTATTTAATGACTAAAGTTTCCTATTGCTAACTACGACTGTTTGGCTAATTTAAAATTGTGTCAGGATGACATGTTGTATGCAGATGTCCAGGTTTGGGATGTAAGTAGGGGACGAGTGATCCCACTTGCAAAAACCAAACAATATGAGGATGAACTCATGATTGCAAAAAAAAAAAACTAATTTTCTACAGGAAGCAGAATTGTGAATCAACATCATTGATTGTTTGATATTTGAAATCATGTATGCATGAAATAGATTTGAAAATCTATGATTAAATTTTATGATGTCATCTCATGTGAACTGCATGCTTGTATGTAACGCATGTGAGATGATGAAAGTACACCCTTGGAGTACATAACTTCTCGAAAGGATGTGTATGGGATACAGAGCTACTCGGAAGGATGTACTGGGTGTACATGGCTCCTCAGAAGGATGTGCTGAGTGTACATAGATTCTCGGAGGAATGTGTTGGAATAGGTTTGGAAAGCTATGATTGCAATTATTTTTATGATGACATCTGACATCTCATATAAATTTCATGCTTGTATGTAACGTAGGTGAGATGATGAGAATATGTACTGGATGTACATGGTTCCTCGGAGGGATGTACAGGGTGTGCATAGCTTCTCGAAGGAATGTGTTTGGAATAGGTTTGGAAACCTATGATTGCAATTATTTTTATAATGACATCTGATGAAAACTGCATGTCTATATGTAACACAGGTGAGATGATGCAAACATGTACAGGGAGTACATGGCTCCTCTGGAAGGATGTACTTGGGTACATAGCTTCTCCCCCCTGCTAGCTAGGCACCGGTATGCATCACTGGGGACACCCAGGGTGTAAGACATCCGGTTATACTTCTTTCCACACACATTCATGCCGTAAGGGGAGTGTCACGAGAGTGGGGGCTCTATGAAGAGAATAACCCGTGGGTATTATGATGTCTGGAAGGGAAGCACATGAGCATTGGCAAGCACTTGGAGGAGGTGTTGGGCCCTTAAGCTAGAGTTGTTATTGAGCACCCAGGAAGGTGTTAGGCTCTGAAGTGGGGTTGATCGGATCTCGGTTGAAAGATGTTATACATATAAGTATTGGATTACTTGGAAAATCCTGATTGACTTTCTGTAGTTACACATGTGCTTAATGATTCAGCTAATATTTTTTATAATCTTGTTAAGAAATAAATCCTACAAAAATGAATCTTACATTTGAATTAATCTTTTATGGTACTTAGAAAAGAAGCGCCTGAATAGTGGTGAGCACTAGAGGAAGTGCAAACTCTTGAACATAACTTCTATTGAAGCACCCGAAGAGGTGTTGGGCTCAAGAATAGAGTTGTTAGACCTCGGTTGAGAGGTATTTGCAGGTGATCCGAGGCTTGCAGAAATTTGTCTACCTTTTAATGCACACCCTGGAAAGCACTAGAAGGGTGGGTACGCTCGAGGGACTGTATTGCAGAGAAGAGGTACCATCATTATGTGGGGTGGGCAGGGTTGTTGGTGCCATGAAGCCAAGCCGAATACCTGTGGAACCCAAGAAAATACTTCTGCAGATAAGTATTTGGTTCACTTGACAACTTCCTGTCAATTTTATGTCAATATACATGTGCATGTGATCCATCCATAATTTTTGGGAAAATATTATGAATACTAACATGGTAATTGAGTCATTGCTTGGGGCTTGAGCATAGGTATTGCTGGTTTCCAAAGACATCGGGAATGTTCCAAGCTGAGGACAAGGATTCTCCAGGACCAGGAAAAAGATCATGTGGTGTGCATTGATGCACGCTGTTGGAGCAGGGCCCCGCAGCTACAGGAAAAGATGCTATTTTTGGTAGAAGATGGACAATTTTTGGAGGAAAGATAGTTTTCGCGATGGATAAAGGTACGATGCCATAGCGCATTTCCCGCTGGAACAAGGAAGGAAGTCAAAAGAAAGAGTACCTGAAGCGGCTAAGAAGAGAGCTCAACCACTGCATTTAAGGCAGCGACGACGACAGGAGGGCTCAGCTACCCTCATAAATGGAAAAGGAGCAATGGGCCAAGGTATTAAAGACAAAGGAAAGAAGGGGAGCAACCGAGGAAGCAGCGCCCATACCCACGATCAGTGCCAGAAATCACGGAAGACTGCAGGAAGTTGCAGTGTGACCAATAAGTGGCAGTTCAAAGTACAAATAGGCCGACTGTCACAGTTAGGGTTTTTTGGGTTACTGTTGGGATAGGCCCATAGTGTTGTATCGCGGTGAGACCTTCGGGCCACCTATTTAAGCATGTATTTTGTATTGTAAAAGGTTAGATAGTGAGCCAGTTAGCTAGTTGTCATCAGTATTGTAAGACATTGAGGAAGAGTCGAGCTCTGGTTCTATTGTTAAGTCTATAGTTATCTTACTGTAACCAGCGGCCGGCTCCTTGAGCATGAATGTAACAATCCGCAGGGATTGAGAGAGAGAGGAAGGGTATATTGTAAGAAGAAAGCATTATAGGAAGAGAAGAGATCTAAGAGAGAAGGGCTCCCAGCTGTGTGCATGGAGTTTCCCAGAAGATATCAAGCTGCATAAGAGGTTGCAGTGGAACTGTGTTACTCTCTCAAGATATAATAAAACATAGTTCCTGTGGACGTAGCTTCCCCCCTGGAAGTGAACCACGTAAAACCCATGTGTTGTGCGACTATTTCATGTGATTTTGCTTTACTTATTGGCTATCTGTTATCTGTTACATGAACTTTGCTTATCAGTTAATGAATGTATGTATGCTATCATTCAGTTAGCAGTAACATAGAAGGTTAAATGTGAGTTGAATGTGTTGAGTATTCTGTATATGAGCTTATCAGTGCTTGATTCACGACAGTAATAGCTACTGTGTTAAGTGACATTTGTATATTTAGTTCAGCAAGTTGAGCCTAATTGATGTTAAGTGTGATAAACTATAGAAGCTTAAGAGAAGTTGTTTAACATCCTAATGAAGGTTAACTGAGCTACTATACCCAAGGAGAAAGCCTCTGGACCTTGAGAGTGGATGAGCATACTGAGTCTTACTGTAGGAAGTATTACAGCGTAGAAAGGCGATATCGCACTGTCGGAGGAGCTGCGGTGTGAGATATCGCAGGTTAAGATTTGAGCAGAAGATACAGTTTGCGCATCGTCCTAGAAGCTGCAATGCGATAAGAGTCAGTCCCATAGCAGAGTCAGCTAGGAAAAGAGAAACAGCCCTTGCTGATAGATTCCGCCGGTTAAGTAGAATCAGGAGGACCTAGGATGCTACAGAACCTGGTTGAGGAAACTTGATTCTTCAGCCACCCCATCTAGGATCACTTCGAGTGAGACTTCAGGCCATTCTGCGTTCTGTCGTCGAAAGTTCCAGTGAGCTAGGGGTTTTGTTGGTACAATAAAGTAAACCTTGGTCTGCCCAGAGAAGACCAACAAATGGTTCCGTCACCGGTTTTGAACAAACTGAAGAGCTGATGTTTTGTTGGCATCCTACTAAAGAAGAACTTAACCAGTGGGTTGAGTCTAAGGAAAGTGAATTTGCTAAGAAAGAAAACAAGAGTCCTAGGTTGAGTACAGAGGACTGGTTACAGAAACATATCTTCACAGACCTGCATGCAATATTTTTTGTGACCTATGCAAATGAGTTGTACAATTGGTTGTCAAAGTTGAATGATAAGCATGTATTCAAGAAGAAAAGGAACATTGTCTGGACACCGGAGCTGATTCACACCGTGAAGAGCGTAGATAATCCCATTTCGTAGGCACTAGACTTTTGGCTTGCGAGTTTGCTGGAAGGTTTCATTACAGAATTTGCAGTTGATCAAAGAAAGAGTTTCAGCGAAGTAGAAACGTACTTCTTCAAAGGATATCGCGGTAAGTACTTGAACTCTTTAAATTTGTACCTTAAGATGTTATTGTATGAAAAAGGAGTACTGGATATATTCTCAGATGAATAAGTTAAGTGTAATGTCACAAGAGTTTGAGAGTGATTTTGAAGAAATTGGATGTACACATAGCGGTAAGAAATATAAAGTAGATTTCAGATCTTCCTTCTTTGAAGACAATTCAGATAGTACTAGAGAACAGAGTCAAAGTAATAGAGAAAGAACAGTAGGGGGTATCCCTTACCACCCTTATACCCCACAGAAACCACCCGAGACTCAGAATAATCCCGCAGGAACTCCATCTAGTAGTTCACACACAGTACATACTACCTCTACACCATATCCATTTACACCGCCAAGTCGTAGTAATATAGCAAATCAGAATCCACCTTGTAGAAACAGAATGGGGGATGACATGAAATTACCTACCTTTAGGGGTACAGGGGCAGAAGACCCAGAATAGCATTGGTTCCTATGTGAAGCTGTATGGACCATTAAACAGATCCAGGATGACAATACTAAGCTTGTCCAGTTGGCTACTACACTTGGAGAAAGAGCTTTAACATGGTATATGAAGTATACATCAGCGCAGATTAGAACACTCGTAGAGGTCAGGACCACAATGATTAAGGAATTTAAGAAACCCAAGTCTGAGTCACAATGTATCACAGAACTTAAAGACATTAAACAGTTACCCACAGAGTCAGTATGGGATTTCGATCAGAAATTTAAATCTCTTATAGACCAAGTTAGTTTTGAGTTTGCGCCGGAGCAGCATAAGGAATGGTTCATCACAACACTGCTCCCTCATATCAAACTTCCACTAATGCAACAGAAACTCCATACGCAAGATGAAGAATTGGAGATGACAATGAAACTAGAGGCTTCACCTTTAGCTGAGACTAGTGCAGGTATGACAAACTTACAGAATCAGTTAGCCAATCTCACTTTACAGCTACATGATATTAAGAAAGGAAAAGAGGTTGAACAAGAACTATGGTGTACAAAGTGTAAAGGACATGGCCATACCAAAGATAACTGCCCAGTATTTGTTGAGTATATAGCAAGTGGGGCTCCTAACCCCTTAGTACAAACTCAAGGGCCATGGTGTGAAATCTGTAGAACAAGAGGACATAGACCACATGAATGCCCTTTACTTCAGAAGTATGTACAAACTCCTAAGAATTTATATTGTAACTTCTGTAAGTCAATAGGACATGATGAAAATAATTGCAAAGCTTATGATCTCATGATAGAGAGAAAACATGACTTCTACAGAGTCCAGTCTGAGACATCAGGACCAGCAGCAGGTCCACAGCATGAACTGGCTCATGATGGCTGTGGTAGAGGATTCAGAGGAAGAGGCCGTGGTGGAGGCTTTGGCCATGGCCGTGGACCGATTGTTTGTTACAACTGTGGAGCCATAGGACATTATGCTAGGGATTGTCAGAACCCTACTACAACATGTAAGTATTGCAAGTCCTATGATCATACTATAGAAGAATGTCCTATCTTGATAGCCAAGATTAAGGATCCTAAGCCAGCAGTAAACCAGAATATTCAACTTATTGCTGCTGAGTAGAAAGAACCAGAACCAAGAGTCAATGTTGTGACTTGCAGCAGTGCTTCTACTAGTAGGACATCATAGGATGCCGAAAAGAATACAGGTCTGAAGTGGGTGCGTAAAGCCACTAATAAATATACACCACTTGACTTGCAGAAGAACAAAGAAACATTCAGAAAGCTAAAACTTTCTTTACTGATCCTACACCATCAGGATCGTAGATATTGCCTCGTAGGGGTGTACCGCAGCAAAAACCTTGTGGCATTAGTCCTGTGCAGATACCGCAGGCTACCACATCTGGAAGGTGCGAAGAGGATGAGTTGACAGGAAGTGTACAATCCTTCCTGTGGAGCTGCTTGAAACTCGTAAGAAATGAGAAAGCCATAGGAGAGCTTCAACGCATCATAGATCAGTATCAGCAGTCTTCTTCTATGAGCAATACGCAGCGTGTTGTTCATAATATTATGGGCCATACAAGAACAGGAAGAGAAATGAGACTCACAGCACAAATTGGAGAGTTTGAAATGGATGAGGTAATCCTAGATTTAGGATCAGAGGTAAATGTTCTTACTAAGTAGACATGGGAACAGATGGGTAGCCCTAAGTTAGCCAGATCACCTATCCATCTGCGATTAGCCAATCAGCAAAGGGTATCACCACTGGGTCGATTACCGCAAGTACCAGTTGATATTGACGAAGTTCGCAGCTTTGCAGATTTTGAAGTCATAGAAATTATTGGTGATAGTAGACCGTATCCAGCTTTATTAGGTATTGATTGGGCAATTGATAACATGGCTGTTATCGATTTGAAGAAAATACAAATGACCTTTGAGGATAAATAGATTTGGGTCATCGCACCGTTGGATCCTTTTCAGGGTCCTCGATAGATTGAACTTATCAGAGAAAAGGAAGAGGTGCGTAATATGGAGAGCTTCTATCAGATGACTGCTTACAAGAGTGATTATATCAATCCCACCACAGAAGGAAATATTAGTTGGTGATGCGATAGCTCATGCGCATCGGATTCGGATGTTGGTTTAGAAAATTGGCAGAATAGACTTTATGAAGTTTCAGCTCGCGGATATGCATTTATGACTAAGTCATTGTGATGGATTGGAACAGAGGTTAAGGATATTCTGTTGTTTGATGGCTTAGCAGATGTCAATGACTTTTTACAGCAGTTTGAGCAGGAAATCCCTCATGAGCAGAGGATGGCAGCTATTGACCTTGCAGTAAGAGCCACACCTACAAGATGGTGGCATGCACATAAAGAAAATATCACATCATGGGATGATTTTAAGAGATTGATGATGATCAGATTCTCTAATGACAAGGAGCGTTTCCAGCAGAAATATACAGGAGAAAGGGACCCCAGGTCACATATTAAGATTTGTGAATAGAATTGGTCGGACATTCCAGAGGATGAATGGGTTCACCTATTCATTCACACTTTAGACACGGTCCCAAGGAACTGATACACTGAGACAGAGTTGCGCAGAGGAATGATTACATGGCCACTTATGATAGACAGCTTTTTACTCACTTTCATTTTTGAATATGAGTACCCAAGCATTGATCAGGCTCTAAAGATTATAGAGACTAAGATATTTGATGACTGTACCCTACCAGTGTATACTCAGCCTGATTGGGCCATCCAGTTAGAACATGTGCTAGAGTGTTACAACTTCGCAGAAGAGCCAGGTGATGAGGATGAGAATCCTCGTAGTATCAACATTTCAGAGTCAGAAGGGACTCGCGAAGTTGATGGACCAAAGCTAGAGATTCCAGCTGTCACAGAGCCTATTAAGATTAAAAAGATCAATATTGGCACAGAAACAGAACCAAAGTTTTCCTCTATTGGAGACTATTGGGATGATGAAACGGTAGGACACATCGCAGATTTGTTACATGACTATTAGGACTTATTTCCCACTAAGTTTATAGATATGAAGGGAATAGTAGGATATTTGGGAGTCATGAGGATACCTTTGAAAGCGGATGCTAGGCCAGTTAAGCAGTGTCCATACAGATTAAATCCTCGTTATAAAGAAAAAGTTAAGGATGAGATTGATAAGATGCTAGCAGCAGGCATCATTGAGCCAGTAGAAGAGAGCGAATGGGTTAGTCCCATGGTTGTGCAGGAAAAGAAAACTAAAGGAGAAATCAAGATTTGTGTCGATTTGCGCAAACTCAATGATGCATCACTTCATGACCCATTTCCGACACCTTTTACTGATGAAGTTTTAGACAATGTGGAAGGACAGGAGATCTACTCATTCACTTATGGATTTTCGAGCTATCACCAGATAAGAATCCATCCAGCGAATCGACATAATACCACCTTTGCGACAGAATGGGGCTCATTCCAGTATACGGTAATGCCCTTTGGTCTTAAAAATGCACCAGCTATTTTTTCTAGAGTAGTAGTTGCTGTCTTTAAGGAATACATCCATAAATTTTTAGAATTCTATTTTGATGATTGGACTGTATTTGGATTAATCAAAGAGCATATAGGAGATTTAAGGCTCATGTTAGAGAAATGTAGGCAATATCATATTTCTCTTAACTTGAAGAAATGTATACTCTGTGCACCATTTGGTATTTTGTTGGGTCATATTGTTTGCAGACAAGGCTTGATGGTAGATCCTGCAAAGATTTCCATCATTGTAAATATTCCAGCACCCAACTCAATCAAGCAATTGAGGACAGTGCTTGGTCATATAGGGTATTATAGAAAATTCATCAAAGGCTATGCAAAGATCACAGCACCTATGGAAAAGTTGTTAAAGAAAGACGTGAAATTCCTATGGACTGAGGAATGCCAGCAAAGTTTAGACACTCTTAAAGAGAAGATGGTCACAGCACCCATCTTAGTATTTCCAGATTGGAACAAGGAATTTCTTGTACATGTGGATGCATCTGGCATCGCACTAGGGATTGTATTAACATAGCCAGGAGAAGGGGGTATCGATCACCCTATCGCGTACTCCAGCAGAAAGTTATCCACTGCAGAAAAGAACTACACCACTACAGAAAGAGAAGGATTAGCTATGGTGTATGCTCTACAGAAGTTCAGGCACTACCTGTTGGGTGCCCCATTCAAGATGTTCACTGACCATTCTGCTTTAAAGTATTTGTTCAATAAGCCAGTGTTAGGGGGAAGGATCTGCAGATGGTTACTCCTATTTCAAGAGTATGATTTTGAAATTATTGTAAAACCAGAGAGATTAAATGTCGTACCTGATCATCTGTCGCGGAAAGATTCAGGAGAAGAACCAAGTAATTTAGAGGATAATTTGCCAGATGCGCAATTGTTTTCTATCCAGATCGCAGATGAGTATTACACAGATATTGTTCACTTTCTCACTACAAGGTGGGCACCAGTTGAGTTTACTAAGCAGCAAAAGAAACAGCTAGTTGTTACAGCAGCAGATTTCACTTTGATCGCAAAGCATTCATACAAGTTAGGTCCAGATGAAGTCCTGCGCAGATGCGTTGTGCTACACGAGAAAGAGGCCATTATTAGAGAAGCACATTCAGGTACCGCGGGAGGTCATTTCGCAGGAAAACCGACTGCTCAGAAAATTCTAGCTGCAAGATTATAGTGGCCTACTTTGCATAAGGACACTAAGGAGTTTTGCAGATGCTGCAATATCTGCCAGAGGGTAGGAAAACCTTCGAGGAGAGATGAAATGCTGCTGCGACCACAGATTACGCTGCGGACATTTGACATGTGGGCTATAGATTTCGTGGGTCCTATCAACCCACCAGGCAAACAAACTGGTGCGAGATACATCATCATAGGAACAAAATACCTCACCAGGTGGGCAGAGGCCAAAGCAGTAAGGAATTGTGATGCTGCTACAGCTGCACAGTTCATTTTTGAAAACATCATAAGTAGATTTGGATGTCCAGCAATTTTGATGAGTGATCAAGGCACACACTTTCTGAATCGTACAATTGAGGCCTTAACGGAGGAATTTCAGATACAGCACCATAAGAGCACTCCCTACCACCCACAAGCTAATGGTACAGTGGAGGCTTTTAACAAGATTCTAGAAAATGCTCTTACTAAGATCTATAATAGCCAAAGAGATGATTAGGACCTCAGGGTTAATGCTGTATTATGGGCTTATAGGACTACATGCAAGAAACTTACAGGACACACACCTTTCAGCTTGGTGTATGGACAAGAGGCTGTTATACCTATGCAATATATTATTCCTAGTTTAAGAATTGCTCAAATTACTGAGATGGTTGATACAGGTACAATGAATGAAAGATTAATGCAACTGCTTGCCTTAGAAGAAGACAGATTCATCGCAGGATTTCATCAAAAAGTGCAGAAGGCACGAGAAAAAGCTTGGCATGACAGGCACATCAAGAGCAAGATTTTTCAGACAGGAGACCTAGTGCTCCTTTATGACAGTAAGTTTTTTAAGTTTCCAGGGAAGTTCAAGACACATTGGTTGGGGCCATATCAAATTCAGCAAGTAACAGAAGGAGGTGCCGTTCAGCTCAGTAAACTGAACGGGGAACTTGTTCCTACTTTGATTAATAGCAGTAGGCTTAAGCTTTATAGTGATAAACACTCCACCTCTAAACCCTAACTCAGAGAACTAAGTGGTGCAGATGTCCAGTGTAGTTAAAAGGAGGCATCGCACCCATAACCAGTCTACACCAGGTGAAAAATTCTAAGTAGGAGGAATCTCAGCAGGAAAGTTTATTTTGCGCAAGTCATAGGACGATTGTGGATTTTTTGAACGTTGCGGAGTTTCACGCCAAATTTTTGGTCCAGGACGATGCGGTGTGACATCGCAGCGAGGCGATGTTCCCCATGCAGTTAAGACAATTTTGAGAGGGAAAGAGGGCCAGTCACTTCACCTTCTAACAAGCAATTAATCTAGATATGACAGGTATACATTGACCTAGATTTGGAAACAGTACAGTGATTGTCCTAGATTTGGTAAATCTTGGTCGAGACCAACGCTTGCACACAATTTTCGAGGGAAATTTGATCGGATTTTCAGCAATTAATGAGGATCGGGGCGCCGGGTGTTGTCTTGTCCATGCAATAAATGCCGCCAACGGGTCTAGCCTAAGCGACCGTTGCTTCAGAGATTATTTCCCTCATTATAAATACACATATCATTCAAACAAAAGGGTTGCTTTTGCGATTTCGGAGAGTTATAGAGCAATTTGTAGAGTTTTCCCTGTGCAGAGATACTCCAGTTACAGAGTGCTGATTTCCCCATTTTCGCAGCCATTACAAGTCCAGAGTATCGCACTAGGTGATTTATGTCCAAGAAGGAACCTTTAGAAGACGTTGTGCGATGATTCAAGCGTGGTGGCCTCGAGTCTGCTATGACAACGCCGCCTAGGGTTGTGAAATTAGGTGCACCACAGGTCAGGTAGACACCAAGGATGAAGAGCCAAGATCAAGTAGTAGAGGAGTCCAGCCCAGAGCAGGAAGAAGAAGTTCATATGGAAATAGTATACATTGTGCCACGAGTCAAGGACACACTAGAGGTAACCATTCCCAAGGGTGCTAAGTTTCCTATTCCGCTACCGCCGATTGATCCTCACGTAAAGGAAGATGGAGAACCATTAGGATATGTCCCTGCTCTCAAATTTACAGACTATAACCTTGGAGACAGTAAGACATACCCTCAATTTCAGCCGGATCAGTATCTTATGGTTCAGAGGAACCCACAGACCGGTGCAGATGAGTTTGTTCCTATGGAACATACCCAAATTCTTGAGCAGTCAGGCTTGCTCAATTTTTTGAGAATACCAACATTTCGAACGAGGTGCAGAGGTTAATGCCGTGGTGCGAGTGCTACTTTCCTGTGTACATGGAGGTTACCTCTGGGTGGGTAACAGGGTTGATCTGAATTTCAATTTGATACATCGCAACACTGGGCTGTCCAAAATCGATAAGGACCCTTAGACACATATATCAGGGAAGAGCAAGGATACTAAGCTACCAGCGCTTCTAGTTAACAAGTATAAGCTACAGAGAGGAGGTCGGGCTTATGACCTCACAGCCTTAGCCAATGATACACTCAGATTTACAGCCAGTCTGCTTGCAGGTAGACTATTAACTAAAGTTCGCCCGAAAGAAGTCACAGGATCAGTAATTCACCTTGCCGTGCAGGTCGCAGAAGGTGAACAATTTAATTGGTGTTTGTTTTTATTAAATATTTTTCTTGCAGATTGTTTGGTAGCGCAGGACGAGCCAAACCACCCCTTTCACTTCTCGTGGCTACTGATATTATGCGCATTTATCAGGTGGAGAGAGCCGCCCCATACCCAGTTTCTACAGCTACGAGGGGATGAGTGCAGAGGCGCGCGCTATGCAAACTTATGGGAAAGCAACATCCCAGCCAAGAAAAAGATCAATATGATAGTATTCTATGAATACTATAAGCTGTTGAAGCGAGTCATCCAGGAGACACCGCGGATCAACACAGAGGTTGTTGACATGTATCACAATCAGCTTGATTTCATTGCGGACAGGCATACAATCTATCTGAGGCCAAAAGGGTTTAGAACGGATAACTGGGCTATTGGTTCGTTCAGGATGACAATGCAGGATGTAGAAGATGTCATCAAAGACTTTGATGAATAGTGGAAGAAGGCATTAGAAGATGCCACAGTAGGAAATGTACCAACAGATACCACACCGATAAACCCATTAGACAAAGGAAAAGATAAGGTGGGTTCCAAGAGGAAAGATGCAGTAGAAGTGCCACCAGCAACACAAAAGAGGAAAAAATTAAAGCCTCAAAGCCAACTACAGAGACCGCACTAAAAGAGGATGACTATGATCTCATCGCAACGAGATTGAAGGAGGAGATGTGGGACTCATTTCAGGCGATGCAGACATCGCAGTACAAGCTACAAAGCACGATAGATAAGCAGCTTCTGGAGTTGAAAGCGCTAACTGAGAAAACTGCCATGATGCAGATTCCGCCAGTCAAGGTGAAAGCAAGAGAAAGCTCACAACAATCGATTTCCTGCGAGGAAGTCTTTGCAAAGGATCGCATCAATACAGTGATGATACCGCCAGGGAGCATCCGATTCCCTGCTTCGGTGATTGATGTGCAGATACACGTTAGACAACCTATCGAGGTTAATCTAGCATAGTTCCTTGTTGATCAACTATAGATGATCCAGCAGCAGATAGCCACAGAGCTCAGGGATAGAGAGCTTGCGACTTATAAGCAGAACACTCAGCTGAGACAACAGAATGCAGAGCTCACCGCAGGCTTTCAGACAAAGGTGAAGGAGTTAAGACAATATGAAGAAAGAGAACAGGATCTAAGTCAGGTCCTGCAGAACATCGCATTGGAGTTACCCCAGTGTAACATCGAGTTTGCCTTGCCTCTAACGCAGAAAGTAAGAAGAATTGCAGATAGAGCAAAGGCTCTGGAAGAGACAGTGGTCAAGATGGAGGAATACCACAAGGCGCAGATTGTTGAGCTTGAGGCTCGAGCACCAGGCACACCTGAGGCAGACAAGGAAGCAAGGGCACATGCCTTTAGAATTGCTTCAATGCAGATGAAGTGTCGCATAGATGATGCAGAGGCATTACTAGCTGATGCAACAAAGACATGGTCGGAGCTAGAAGAGCTCTCGGATAGACTGGAATTGCAACAGAGCATCTAGAACATAGAGAATGCAACAGCAACAATGAAGGAAGAATTCAAGAGCTTAGGAGCTCTTGCAAAGATGAAGAAGATGACAGAGATGACAGAGATGAACCGGTTGCAACAGGAAGCGCAGTGGTTGCGAGAAAAAGAGATATAATTCAATAATATGCTTCAACCGTATCAAGAACAAATCACAGAGCTGGTCGATGCGGTTGAGCAGAAGGTTAAGGAGTTCACTGCAAGCAGGAGTGAAATTGATAACACAGAAGACCCCATGATTACTCAAGTTATCCTTGAAGCGGCACAAGACTGTGTCGAAGCTATGGAAAAAGATGTCACAGGACTCAGGGAGAGATTCGCAAGGACTTCACAGGAAGCCAAGGAGAAGCTACAGAAAGAGAACCCAGTTGTTAGTGGCTTAGGGACGAGCCACAAGTAAGTGTTAGGGGACTGTTGGAGTAGGGCCCCGCAACTACAGGAAAAGTTGCTATTTTTGGTAGAAGATGGACAATTTTTGGAGGAAAGACAGTTTTGGCGATGGATAAAGGTACGACGCCGTAGCGCATTTCCTGCCGGAACAAGGAAGGAAGTCAAAGGAAAGAGTACCTGAAGCGGCTGAGAAGAGAGCTCAACCATTGCATTTAAGGCAGTGATGATGACAGGAGGGCTCAGCTACCCTCATAAATGGAAAAGGAGCAATGGGTCGAGGTATTAAAGACAAAGGACAAAACGGGAGCAATCGAGGAAGCGGCACCCATACCCACGATCAGCGCCAGAAATCACGAAAGACTGCAGGGAGCTGCAGTGTGACCAGTAAGCGACAGTTCAAAGTACAGATAGGCCGACTGTCATAGTTAGGGTTTTTTGGGTTACTGTTGGGATAGGCCCACAGTGTTGTATCACGGTGAGACCTTCGGGCCACCTATTTAAGCATGTATTTTGTATTGTAAAAGGTTAGATAGTGAGCCAGTTAGCTAGTTGCCATCAGTTTTGTAAGGCATTGAGGAAGAGTCGAGCTCTGGTTCTGTTGTTAAGTCTGTAGTTATCTTACTGTAACCAGTGGCCGGCTCCTTGAGCATGAATGTAACAATCCGCATGGATTGAGAGAGAGAGGAAGGGTATATTATAAGAAGAAAGCATTATAGGAAGAGAAGAGATCTAAGAGAGAAGGGATCCCAGCTGTGTGCGTGGAGTTTCCCAGAAGATCTCAAGTTGCATAAGAGGTTGCAGCAGAACTATGTTACTCTCTCAAGATATAATAAAACACAGTTCCTGTGGACTTAGCGTCCCCCCTGGAAGTGAACCACATAAAACCCGTGTGTTGTGCGACTGTTTCATGTGATTGTGCTTTACTTATTGGCTATCTGTTATCTGTTACATGAACTTTGCTTATCAGTTAATGAATGTATGTATGCTATCCTTCAGTTTGCAGTAACATAGAAGGTTAAATGTGAGTTGAATGTGTCGAGTATTCTGTATATGAGCTTATCAGTACTTGATTCACGACAGTAACAGCTACTGTGTTAAGTGATGTCTGTATATTTAGTTTAGCGAGTTGATCCTAATTGATGTTAAGCTGTTAAATTGTAGAAGCTTAAGAGAAGTTGTTTAACATCCTAATGAAGGTTAACTGAGCTACTATACCCAGGGAGAAAGCCTCTAGACCTTGAGAGTGGATGAGCATACTGAGTCTTACTGTAGGAAGTATTACAGCATAGAAAGGCGATATCGCACTGTAGGAGGAGCTGCGGTGTGAGATATCGCAGGTTAAGAGTTGAGCAGATGAGACAGTTTGCACATCTTCCTAGAAGCTGCGATGCGATAAGAGTTAGTCTTATATCAGAGTCAGCTAGGAAAAGAGAAACAGCCCTTGCTGATAGATTCCACTGGTTAAGTAGAATCAGGAGGACCTAGGATGCTACAGAACCTGGTTGAGGAAACTTGGTTCTTCAGCCACCCCATCTAGGATCACTTCGGGTGAGACTTCATGTCATTCTGTGGTCTGTCGCCGAAAGGGCTAGTGAGCTAGGGGTTTTGTTGGTACAATAAAGTAAACCCGGGTCTGCCCAGAGAAGATCAACACATGCAATCAAAGACTTGGATGAGTTCCAGATCATGCCAGTGGACAGATAAAGGTGCAGAGGAAGCACTGTAGTCCTGAAAAGGGCTATGTGAGAGCAGAAGGATGCCATGCGAGTGGTACATCTATTTTGTTCAAAATTGTAAAGCACCAAGGATAGTGCTACTGAAGGGGGAGGGGAATGTAACACCCTGATTTTGACCCCGTTTGCATTTAAATAAAATGATGTAAATAATCATGGTCTGGAGCTAGGAGAAATCCCCACGATCGATTTAGTATTTATGTTTCATCGATTAAGGTTGGGCCGATGGTATTTTGTGCTACCCGGCACATTATTATTTTGGACATCATGCTAAATTTGCAATTTAATAATAAAAAACCTACAGCCAGCTATGTCAATGCAACTAAATTAGATGGGGCATGGATTTCCTAAGGATAAGGGAGTCGGGGATTGGAAGAGTGGAAAAAAATTCGAAATGAGTAAAGCACCATTTCTGGAAAAACCTTTTTTAAATTTTCTTGGGCAAAGAAAACACGAAAAACGACTACTTTTCCCTCACGCATGGGCGTTTCACCTCCCCTCATGATTTGGACTATCTGTAACATTTTTGGATCCCAATCTTCATTCATGCAGCAGCAAGCAGGAAAAACCACTATGTGTCTGAACCCTAGACGATTCTCTCCAGTTCTGCGATTTTATTTTCCCTTCACAATTTTCTCTTGTTAGGCAATTTGTTTCCTTTTCGCGATTGTTCTTGTCTGCTGGTCATTTTTCTTGAACATGATTTGTGTCTTGATTTGACTAATCAACAGGCATTTTCCTTTTTGGTTTTCATCTACGTTTCCCCCTATTCGGTGGTTGTTTTCCTTCCCACGATTTTCCTGGTTGCCAGTCATTTTCTGTATACGATTGCCCAGCAGCTGATTTGGTGTTTTGATTGAATTGATCAGCAAATGATTTTGTTTTGGTAATGGCAGCAGTCGATCTAGCTCCGGCAATGTTCAAAAATTCTTGATTATTGTGTGTGTATGTAATCCCTGGTGTCTGCTACGTTTTGTTAATTTCCGGCATTGAGATAACTGTGTGCACATCCTTGATTTGGCATCTACATTGATTGAAGGAATGGAAATAGAGTTTAGACTTGCTTGATAAACCTAGTGTGTGAAAGAACCTCTCAAACCAATCTAGAAGGCTGGTTTTCTTCTTTGCATGCCCTGAATAGCACTGGAAGGGAAGGCATGGCCTCAGGGACTGTGTAGTAGAGAAGGGAATGCTTCCTTGTGTTGGGTGTGTAATTGTTTAGAAATCAGGCTAGATCTAGTGTGGGTGTTCATAGCTCTCGGGATGAGCTCACTAGCTTAGTAGTCAATCTTTTGACCTCCTTGGCAGCCTAATAAACCCAATTGGAAGGATGGCTTGGATGGTATCCTGATAAACCCATATGTTGGCTTGGCGGTGTCTCATGTGAATTTGGCTAAGCGTAAATCACTGCCTATGTAAGTTTGATAAACCCAACTATGTTGGCTTGACTGAATTTTATTGTATACTTGGTTATGGGTGAAGTCTACTAGTGTTCGTTATTCCTTGGGGAAAACCATGCCCATCTCGGGGGTGGTAGTGTTGCTAAGAGATTAGAGAGCACACTAGCCTATGGTTGGGTGGAACGTTGCAGCGACATAGTTGGTTGCGGGAGAAACTTATTTCAAAGATAAGTATTTTCTTATATTTTATTTTCCGCAACTGTAATTGTTTTATGAATTACTATGAACATGATGAATGTTTGAATGAATGTAATTGCTTCAGTTGTATATTGCATTATGCATCTGTTTATACTTATGATTGTTTTATTTAAAGGAAATTTTTATATATATATAGATATAGATATAGATATAGATATAGATATAGATATGTTCATGGGGCTTAGATTGCCCAGGTTGATAGATGTTGCCGCGTCCTCTCCGTCGAGTAAGGGTTGGGGACATGACAGCAGGGACCAGTTAAATTTTGGAGAAGAAAGCAAGTTAAATCGAATGATATGAACATTCATCCTACTAAAGTATGGAGACAGAATTTAGCAGATTGCACCATTGATCAAAACAGAAATGATGAAAATATTGGGAAAACCCAATGCCATTTTGGATACTATCGACCAGTGATATGAAGTGTACAAAGAACGTGTAAAAGGAAATATGTACCTCATTATCAAATTTGAGTATCATATAGTAGTTGGTTCCAGCAATATCTGTGTGACAGAATACAAGTCTATCAAAGAAGCATCATCGCTCAGTGATAAGGAAAACAGTAGTGCCAAAACAAGTTATTGGTGCCATTAATGCAAATAGGAAGAAAAATTGAAAAGGAAGAGAAGTTGATGACAAGGGGATCATGGCCTAAGGGGGAGCCAAATGGTTAAAGGATGTTCCCTTTTCCATTGATTCCAAAGGGGAGACAAGTTTTGCTGACAGTGGGAGCTTGTTCTAAAGAGGAATTATGGTGTTGTCACTAATGACAAAGCGGGAGATTGTTGATTAATTTTTCATTGATTCCAACAATGTCTAGTAATTGATGCCAATTGTTGAGTCCTTGGTTCCCCTTGTGGAGCTCCTGATGGTTAGTGTTTAGTTTGTGGTTGTTTGTGTCAGAGGATCCCTTTTGACCTTTTCCAAGCCCAACCTTGAAGCCCTTGGAGGCCTTGGAACAATCACAAAATCCCTAGTTACCCATTGACTTGGTCAAGTGCCCCTAAGTCTTATCTTGGTCCCATTTGAGTCCATTTTCGAGTTCCTTATGATGAATATGGTATTGTCATTGATGACAACACTAATGACAAAGGTGAAGTGTGATGACATGTCATGAAGCCTAAGCAAGCAAGTTGAAGGGGCATGGTCAAATGACCCATTCTATGGTCATTTGTGACTTGATGAGGTCATGAACTCATGAAGATGGCCTTAGGGCTTGGCAAAGACATGGTACCCACATATAGTGTGCATGAGGACTTGAAGGTATGGATTTAACACAAGTTGAAACAAGAATTAAATCCCAAATACATTGAAGTCAAACCAAAATTGTACAAAGAGAACAAGCCTAACATTTATCTACAAGTCGGCTCCAAATGAATTTCTACAAGTCGGTCGAGCCCAAAACAAATATAATTAAAATAAAAATAAAAATAATTACTTTTGATATGTTGGCTCAAAACAAAAAACACATAAGAAAACCATTATAAATAGAAGTCAACGTTTTTCACTTTGATGGGAAAAAGAAGTGTGGATCATCTTTGAATTTCGGAGGCATGAAACAGTTCTAAGGCAGCTACAATGAAGAAAAAGTCTGATCTTGAATTAAGCCTTCTGAAATTCTAGTTAATGAGGAAAATAACAGCAAGGTGCTAAAGGAGTCATCAAAAGAACTTGAGAACACTTTAACTCTGTCTTGGGATAGCTGAAGTCTGAAGGACTTTATCTCTGATTTCGTTCTTTCCAATCTCAGACACTGTGGAAGCAACAATAGTTTGCTGATCAAATTTTTTTTTGTATTATATATTTGAACTTTGGGTGGACTAAGGTGGACAAGATGCAGGATATGGTGGTCTGAATTTTGGGTCAACAGGGGCAGTCGCAAGAATAATTGAAGTCTGAATTTTGTGTAATTTTTGGATGAAGATTATATAACGTATGAAATTTGGTGGAAAGTGTTTGAGATCTTTGAGGCAGCTACATATGCTCCATGATCTGAAGGACGGGTTGATCCTTGCACTCACTTAAGACATCTCTTTACACATCCTTTTAACCTAATTCATGTAATATGGTTCAAGGATTGAATTCATGTGATGAAGGTCTGTTAACTACAACATAAGTGAAATATCAAGCTCTAATCTTCACTGCACTAAGGTTGTTAAAGGTATGTCTTCAAAGCAGTGAATATAAGCACCTAATCTAATTAAAGGCATCCAAAGGGATTATACGAAGATCAAGTTTTTGCAGACACAGGAGTCACAGACATGTGTTGAAGGTGAAAATAAGAGACAGTCACAGTGACAGTTTGACAGTCAAATATTGACCTCACTTTGAGTGCCATGATGTTGATGAAGACAGCAGAGTGACTTGACAAGTGAAAAGATGGTGCGACAGTGATGACAAGATTGTGTTGACAAGAGTAATGTAATTATTGAGATGTAAGTTTAAAAGAATGTAATTACAAGCAGGGTCTTGTACATATTTTCTTAGTAGGATCTAAGAAAAGACCAAGAAGAGTCTTGGATAGAAGTAGGTGCTTTTGTATCAGTAGGTGTTGATTTACCTCACGGTCGTAGCCGTTGAAATACAAAAATATTACAAACATTATATCTTGTGACTCTTGTGAAATGTGTTGATGATTATGCATTTTATTTGATGAATGGATTGATTATTGATGCATAGTCTATTAATGAATATGATGTTGAATTGAATGTGAAATAATGACTTAAGTTTAAGAGCTTGAAGAAGTGAAAATTTGAAGTAAGTCCAGGCTCACCAATTCACCCCCCCCTCTTGATGAGCCATTGTGTCTAACAATTGGTATCAGAGCGGGCCTTCAACATAATCCTAACAAGCTTAAAGGGATTTGGGGACACAATCATGGAAGGATCAACAAAGCTCATTAACCATGAAGTTCCAGTTTTGGAGAAGTCACATTGCTTTGGTTGGAGGAGTAAAATGAAAGACTACTTGAAAAAATTTGGTGTTTGGGAAATAGTGGTTGACCCACCTAACCAGTCCAACAAAAAGACAAAGACATTTGTTTTATCACCCACCTTGTAGTTTCCTGTGTGAGGTGGATCCAGGATGGATGGTAGAGGGGCAAGAAACTAAGGTGTGGAACCACGACTGCCTAGAATCCCAAATGGATGGTTGTCACGCCAATGAAGGCAGCCTTCATTTTATGTTATCCTAGTCCAAGATAACAATGGGGGAGACCGAGATCTGCTCCCGACAGGAGAGATCAGACCTAGACACCAGAAAAAGATCAAATGGGGCTTTAGGATACTTAAGGTGCAAGGTGAATGGAAACCCTAGCTCTGGGGTTTAGGTACTAGCAACTGGTGAAGATGACCACTGTCTTGGGAAACATAACTATGACAAGGTGAGCAAGAACAGAGTTGGGACTGTCTAGTACCAAGGAGATAGACTCAGTGAAAGATAGTTGACTTGAGTTATCAATGAGTGTTGGCAAAGGGAATGGAAGGAGATCGTAAGGGTAGGACTAGCGCTAGCTAGGAGATCAGTGCCTTATGTGTATTGGGAAATGGAGTCAGCAACAACCCAACGTTTCAGTGAAATCACTTGGGACACACCTTGATCTATGAACCCAGAAAATAGTTGGTCTAGAGAAGCTCAGGTACAGGAAAAACCAGCTTAATGGAAGGCTAGCGCGAGGGCTTGGAAAGACAGATTTGCAGTTCTAGGGTCACCTGGAGGCTAATAAATCAGCGTTAAAGGAGAAATGAGGTCAGGGTGACCTAATCTACAAGCCCAAATCAGAAAATCAACAAAAAAACAGATCCGGACAAGGTCAAAATTTGATGAGGGGCTAGGGGGGTTGAAAACCAATATTTTAGATCTAGGGAAAACCGGAAAGAACTAGCTCAGTGTTGGGGGTGTTTTGGAATGATTAAGCCCTGATATATTAGCCTATCTTGTTAGATTTCAGAAAAATTCACTTCTGGGAAAGTCCAATTTTCAGTGAGGGCGTTAGGGCTGTTTTAGTCAAAAACTCAGATATAGGTCAAACAGCCAAGAATTTGGACAGTGTTGGGGATGATTTGGACTGTGTGGGACCCAATCTATCTGTCTGTGAAGTTGAAATTTAGAAAAAGTCAAAACCCTAGCAGGTCAAATTTTCAGTGGGGGGTTATGCAGTTTTCTGGCAAAAAATAAGATCTAGGTCAAACCAGCAAGAGTTTGACTATTGTTGTAGTTTATTTGGTGAAGGGGAGGCCCAATCTATGAAACCCAGAAATGGTTTGGCCAAATATCAAACAATTCCCAGATTTATTGCTTTTTAGAGTTTTTAGTATTTTAGGACTTTTAAGAAAATTTTGAAGTAAATCAAGGTACAATGGAATAAGATCTGAAAAGAAGAGACTTGCCTGTTAGATCTTACCTGGAAAAAATTGTAGAATTCTTTAATAGTGATGATCTTTGTTATCTCGATCACTTTTGGAAGATCCCCATGATTTCTATGGCATATGCAAGCTCCAAGCCACCAAAGCGCCCCCTACCCTGCATGAGCAAATGTCAACCATATCAGATTTGCTAATACAAGATAAAGAAACTGAATGCTACAAGAAATTAAAATGAAATAATCATATATCACAATGAAACTAATGAAAACCCCCTGATCCAAGACAAAGAAAACCGAGTGAGTTGAGGTCCCCCTACAACTAGCCAAAACGCCCTCCTGTAGACAAAACAATGATAGCCAAAAAAATATAGATCTCACAAGAATTTCCATAATGCTAGGAAGCTGAATATTTTCCAATCACTATTTGAGAACATCAGATGCAAAGCAGATCCAGAAAATTTCCACAAAAAAGTCTTTCTATTATTCAGATCCAAGAGCCAAAGACCCACTTACAAATGAGAAGCTCTCTCCTTTAAATAGAAATGAGAGAACCAATCATAACCAAATTCTAACCACTTTCAAAACGAGTGGCTAAGATTAAAAGATGGCATGTTCCAATCAATGGTTGAGATTAGCTCAACATATAATACATGGATCAATATAAACATAATTTATCAAAGTGGACTAACCCACTCAACAAGAAATAAATGAAAGCACGTGGTGGGTCCAAGGAGTGTTTGACTAACTCCCTCTAGGTGTCCCCATGGCACAATAAAATAATATAATAATTTAATTCTTTGAATTGTGTGCCTCCTTGAGGAAATCGTGAGCCTCCCAAAAGAGCTCCAGAAAATAATATAAAAATGCATAAAAATAGATGTGGGCCCAATCAGGAGCTGCAACTGCTGGAGAAGGTGTGGAGGACATCACTCTCATCATCATGACTCATCCCATGTCATTTCCTTTCCTCAGTATCCCAAATCAATTTCTTCAATAGCCATTTAATCATTTTTTAATCTGCCTCGAGAAACGTGATCCTGCCAAAACAGCCTCCTAGGGTGCCTACGTTGTCAAACTGAGCCCACCAAACTCTCTGGGATGGGGGTACTGTGGTACAAACAAGTGGCTGCACCCCCCTATTCCCATACAACGCCCTAGGAGATCCAACTGAAACATCTCCCTGCTCAAAAATATCAATCTGTGAAGAAAAATTGCATCAGAAAGGCAGAATGAACCTGATCACATCTGTAAGTGCCCGAAACTGGAAATAAACTGTCCCATTAGACTCAGAGAGTCTGAATCCATCTAAGGTGTATGCTCATACCCCTCATAGGTCTCTATAAATTCATCAATCATATCCAGTAAACAATATAACCATCTGTGAATAATCAGACACCAATAATAACTCAGACTATATCCATCCACTGCAAGTGTTAAAAGGTTAAGACATGCTCTACAACTCATTCAAGTAACAATCACAACAAGTAGCATTCATTTCACTAGCGGTACATCAACCAATACATATATAAGGCTTTATTTATTATTACTCAGACTTAGACTTTTAAGACTATACTCACTTCATAGGTGTACTAGTGAACGGTGAAGGGTGGAAATGACAAGGTTAAGGCAAAGGATGACTTCCTACTCAACATCATAACACTTTGGACAAGGAAAGGGGATACTCACTATAACCAATGTCAGACAAACAACAACACAAGGAATGCCAGTGCCTCACAAATGGGTGAGTTGTTTAGAGAGTGCTTATTCAACTTAGGCATCATGTCTACATCAAGCTTGATCTAAGTTCACTAGGATCATCATTTTTATTCCATGGCCTCTTTGGCCTATATGACCCTTTTGGGACTTCTCCAGTGCTTAAAAGCACAGCTAATTGCAGCTTTCATCCGGAACATATTTATTTTAATAAGGTCAACAATTTTTGGATATAGCATATTTTTAACCATTGCTTTTTTGGAACTTTTCTTATACTGAGCATTTCATTGCTCTTGCCCTTTTTACATATGTTAAGAAACACAGTTTTATAATTTTCATTTTTCATGGGCGCATATTCAATATTTTCAATATAGGTAGTACATGAGCTTTCATTTTTAGCCAACAACATCTCAAGTGACTAGGGGGAGTTCTGCACAATGCCAAACATCGAGACAACCGACCAGAATGATTTAGGCATACAATCCAACTTACTAAAGTCAAGTTTTGTCACCAAATCAGAGCTGAGACACAATATAAACAGGGAGGCTTGTCCAACAAAAGTTCTAGCAGGGAAAAAGATCCTCCATGCCATAAGTCAAGAAGTCAGTGGGGTTGAAAACTAAACTGGAAGGTAATGGATGGGTGAAGACAGTGAATGATGGATCCAACACTAGCAAGCCAAAACAATGGTGGGAATGACTACCTTTATTCTCCCTAAGAAGGGTAAAACCAATGAGTATAGATCAGGAACTTCCAACTCTAAGTAGGGACATCAATACATAATACAAAATACATCCAAGTCCATATAATTATGACCGCCAGATCATGATACCACAAGTTAATACATGTCACAAAAATCGGTATAAGAGAAATGATAACCATAACACAATATAAAAAGCTTAGTCATAATCATGCAATATAATCCATCTAAAACACCATCTATCCAATGAGAAAGAACTGATATAAAACTGGGCATCAATGACTACTCTGTAATGATATAAATGGCTACATCAGTCCTCAAATATGAGTGTCCTGAGACTCAGTCCTAACATGGGAGAATAACAATAGTCCATTAATACAATAATGATCCGACAAAACTGCTCATCTTAGCATCTCATATGTAAGAGATCTGGCTGAAAAAAGTATTGTGTCTGAAAAATAGAATATGGTATCCTGACTACTATATATGTGATAACAAGTTGTTGAGACATACAACAAGATTGCCTTGAACTTTTTTATGGATGGTCTATTAAGCTCTAGTCAAGAAAGTGTAAAATATTACACCTCTTCCAAGGATCTCTGGTTCAAGCTGGAAGAAGAATACCTAAAGAAAAATCAAGACAAATAAAAGGAAGAAGAATTCAAGGATGAAACGCAAGAAGAAAATCATGTACAAGATTCATATATAAGTGAAGGTAAGTACTCCTCAATGGATGATAACTTTGAATGTAATGATGATGAAGTTCTTCTTACAGAAGATGAAGAAGAAGTTTTGTTGAAAGCAAATAATGCACTTACAAGCACTTTGACATATATTGATCTTAGATCCAATCCAAGACTCAAGAATAAAATGATGAGGCCATTTGAAAAATACAAAGAGGAGACAAAAGCTTTGCTAATGAACTTTTTGTTGACTAAATTGTCATTGATGCCAACAGGTGTGTGTCGGTGTGTCTTGGTGCCCCTTGAAGAGCCCCTGAGGGTGAAGTAAGTGTTAGTGTCTAAGGAGACCTTTTGACATTGTCTGAGCCCAAGTCTGAAGCCCTTGGAGCCCTTGAGACAATGACAAAATCCTTGTACACCCTGTAGAGTATTCAAGTACCCAAAAGTCGTCTTATGGTTCCCCAGTTGTTTCTTTAGGGTTTCCCAATACCACAATTATGCCCTATTGCACATGATTGTTTCTTTGGTGGGTTGAAAAAATTGCAAGAGTCCAAATGACCCTTTCAGTGGTCATTTGTGTTTAATAAAGGTCACGGTACCCTAGGAGAAGCCTAGGCACCCCACACCTTGATGGTTATGTGTCTTCACCTGTGGTAACTCTAATGACCTAACCAAATACCCTAAAACCATCACCCTTGCTCCCTAAGCCTACATTATACTCTATGCCTTGCCCTTAAAACACTAGTAATATCTCAACATTATACAAAGATTCCCTAATAAAAGTTGGAACAAGTAATAAGTATTAAAAGATAATTAAAATAATATTAAATTGAAGTGCTAAAACATCTTAATTTAATAAACTACTTAAACCCTTATGACAAGAAGTGGTTAAACATTTTTACTATGGGAACTCACATATTTTATTAATAAATGATATTGAAACAAACAAATTAAATATTAATTAGGAAAGAGAATTAAAAATTAAAATCCCTACCCTAAACATCCACTTATAAAGATTAACTCCCACTACAAATATTTAATAAATAAAACAAGTCTTTAATTACTTAAATTGTAATATTTAAACTTGTTAAAATAAACCTTAACCCTTCTATTCTACACCTACAAGTCGGCTATCAAACAAGTTTTAATACCTTGAAAAAAAAAATTTATTTTTTTAACCCTGAAACAGGTCGGCCCCAAAAAAAGGCCTTTTTAAACGTGTATAAATAACACATTGCTGATCATATTTTAACCATCAAAAAATTCGTGGTCAACTGTGGATTTTCGGTAGTCTTCTGAGGTATTTCATAGGGTTTCTACAGCAGCAAGAAGAGGAGCAGTAAGTCTGAAAATTTCGTAGCTTTTTGGAAGCAGGAAGAGGAGCAGTAAGTCTAAAAGTTTCGTCGCTTTTTGGCAGCAGGAAGAGGAGCAGTAAGTCTGAAATTTTCGTGGGTTTTGGCAGCAGAAAGAGGAATAGTCCTTATTTTTCGTTATGGAATCAACAGTCCTCTTTGCAAGGTTGTGACGGTCCCAAGTTTTGTTCAAACAAGAACAGACCGAGTTTCAGAGAGGTTGTTGCTAGATCCGAGCTATTTTTCGGTGACTCTTTGGTTAAAGAAGTAAAGACTTGACAAATCTTCATACACTGCTGGTTATTGTCTAGGTTTACAAGTTGCCTTCATCATCTGGGGTTATCTATTAACAAGGTATGTTTATACTCAGATACTTATATGTACTAGAAAAATGATATGTCTGTAGATATAAAGTGTACAAGTGAATATGTAATGGGTAAACAGTGAGTGTACTAGTGCCTGAGCAGCATGTGCAAAAATAGTGAATGTGTGTGAACAAAATGTATAATACAAATAGTGGTTTGTTGTTGTGATGATACTCTTCCATGTTATGATGAACTCTCTGTGATGCACAGTCTGCTATACACTTTGACTTGATGATGATGACGTGATACATGCCTTTATGATGACAATCATATGATGATGAATATGCATGGTCTAGAGTGATGACAATATTCTATGCACTATGATCTGTACTTGTTACATACATATCACAAGTTTATGGTGATAGTACATATCCTATG
Organism: Pseudotsuga menziesii; assembly: GCA_001517045.1. Taxonomy (NCBI): domain Eukaryota; kingdom Viridiplantae; phylum Streptophyta; class Pinopsida; order Pinales; family Pinaceae; genus Pseudotsuga; species Pseudotsuga menziesii. The sequence goes on along the minus strand of LPNX010910735.1, from coordinate 70,420 downwards.
AATTTGATAACCTATGATGATGTTCAGTAATAGCAAAGAAGAGATACTTTAGTGATTATGGATGACAATGAGCAGTGTGTGGGAGTGACATCTACAGGGATGATTTGACAGTGATTAGAATGAATGAAGACAAAGACATAGCATCCTATATTCTTCGAGTTGATCAGCTTGTAAATACCATCAAAGTTTTGGGAGAAGAGGTTGAGGAGACTATAGTTGTTCGAAAAATTCTAAGAACTCTTCCCAAACGGTTCAACCCCAAGATCTCTTCCTTATAAGAAAGAACATATCTAAAGACTATGACAGTGGATCAACTACATGGGCCTCTAGTATCTTACGAAATGAGAATTGAAGATGAAGACACATCAAGAAAGGAAGCAACATTCAAGGTCTCCTCCAAACAAACTGGGAAGAACAAATCAACAAAGGACAAACCGACAAGTGATGAATCTGATGATGAAGAAATAGCCAACTTTGTTTGGAAATTAAAGAAAGGCACTGGAAAATATGAAGGTAAGCTACCTCTCAAATTTTTTCATGTGGAAAGATAGGTCATCTTTCTTCTAAATTTCCATATGCAAAGAACTCAAATGGTGAAGAGGATGGCAGTTTTAAACCCTACAAGAAGTACAATAATTACAGGAATAAGAACAGAAGAATGTTTGCAAAGAAGAAAAGTCTCTACAGAAAAAGAGACAATAGCTCATCCAGTGGTGACTCCGACAATAACAGTGATAGTGATTCTGATGATGACGATGGACCAGACAAAGTACTCTTTATGGAAATAAGCTCAGATAAGGATCATAATAGTAATGAAGAATCCGAAGATGAAGGAGAAGTAGATCTTGAGGCAGAACTTGTAAGCACCTTTAAAGAGCTAAAGAAAGTCAGGAAGGAGAATAGAATGCTTAAGGAAGAGGGACAACAGTTTGAACAAACCATTGTTGACTTGAAGACCAAACTAGAAGAAGCCAAACGAGTTGAAGACTCTCTTACTGAACAACTAATGACAAATATAATAGAAAAGGAGAATCGTGAGGCTGAGATAGTAACTCTGAAGAACAAGATGCAGACAAAAGATATCGCAAAGGGTTATGAAAATAGCTCCAAAGTTCTATAACAAATCATCAACAATCAAAAGCCATTCTTCGACAAGACCGGTATAGGATACAATCAGAATACAAATGAAGCCTCAAGCTCAATGTTGACAGATAATGAAAAGAAGCCATGAAGGTATGCAGAAGTTGTCAAGGACTACAAAAATGAAGAAGAGATCGAATGTCAACCAGAACAACCCTTATCAGAAGAAGGGCCAGTAGAAAGACTAGATCTCATAAAAACACCTCCTCCATATATTCCCAGGTATGGATACTTCTTTCATGGGCATTGCTTTACATGTGGAACATTTGGACACAAAGCGGTAAACTGTTTTCAAAGAAGAAACTTTGAGACAAGGAATAACCTTGCAAGCCTCAGATGGCCACAGTACAACAACAGATTTGGTCCCTTGAGATCATAAATAAAATGTTACAAGTGTAATAGCTTTGGACATATAGCCAGAAATTGCAGAATGAGGATACCAACAGTAAGAAATGAGGACATGCCCAACAAGGTATGGATTAAACACAATAACAACTACGAATGTGGAATTGCTCTTCAAGCTCAGAATCACACCTCTGGTAAATGGTATGTTGATAGCAATCGCTCCAAGCACATGACAGGTGACAAAGATGCTTTTGTCAATATTGAAAAGGATAAAGGATCTGTATCGTTTGGAAATAACAATTCAGCAAAAATATTGGGAAAGGGCATAGTAAAGCTCGAAAGTAAAAAATCCTTGGCTGAAAATGTCTTGCTTGTAGATAACATGAAACATAATTTTCTAAGCGTCATTTAGATGTATGATCAAGGACATGAATTGACCTTCAACTCAAAAAAGATGCAAAATAAGAAAGCAAGGATCAAGGAAGTTAGTAGCCACAACCACTAGGACTCCAAACAACATATACGTGTTAGATGAGATTGAATCCGAAAAATGTCAATTGGGAAAATAAGATGAAAGTTGGCTTTGGAATAGAGGAATGGGGCATATACATTTTGACAATTTGGTCAAAATCTACAAAAACTAAGCATTTAGAAATATGCCGAAAGTCACAAATCCTGTTAAATCTGTATGTGAACAGTGTCAACATGGAAAACAAACTAGAGTGCATTTTAAGACGAAAGAGCATTCTTCTACAAAACCTTTGGAGCCCGTTCACACTGATTTATGTGGACCAACCAAAAGCAAAGGATTGAATGGTGAAAAATACTTCATGCTACTCATTGATGCCTATACCAGGATGACATGGGTATGTCTTCTCAACAGGAAATCAAAAGCATTTGGATGTTTCAAAACATTCAAGGAATTGGTCGAGAATGAAACAGGGTCACGAATCAAGTGCCTCAGATCTGACAACAGTGGAGAATTCACTTCTGATGAATTCAACAAATACTGTGAAGAGCATGGAATAAAGAGACAATTTTCAATATCCACCACACCTCGGCAAAATGGAGTTGCTGAAAGAAAGAATAGATCAGTAATGGTGATGGCTCGAACCATGTTGAATGAATCCATGTTAAATGACAAATTTTGGGGACACGTAGTTCATACAGCAGTACACATCTTAAACAGAGGATTAATCAGAAACAAAAATGATAAAACTCCCTACGAGCTATGTACCGAAGGAGTGGCAAGTGTACGACACTTCAGAATCTTTGGAAGCAAGTGTTACATCAAAAGAGAAGATAAGAAGATTGGAAATTTGACTCTCGAGTAGATGAGGGAATATTCGTTGGATATTCATCCAAGAGGAAAGCTTACAAATGCTACAATATGAGATTAGACAAAGTGATTGAAAGTATTAACGTGAAGATATATGAAGGAATACTAACATCATCTAGAGAAGACTTAGAAGAATCAGACGATGAAGAAAAGGAAGGTTCCAAGAAAAAGGATGTGAAGAAAATTAAAGTGGAAGAACAACCAGATGAGGATGAAGAGCAACTCACGGAAGATGAAGAACAGAATCAACCAACTATCGAACAAGAAGAACAAAAAGATCAACTAACACCTAAGAACCGGTACCAGAAGAATCATCCATCAAATCATATTATTGGTGATAAGGATGCTGGAATAGGAACCAGAAGAAGACAATTCGGAAGAAATGAGCAGGTACACTTCTCTCTTTTGTCTACAACTGAACCTGGAAATTTTGCAGAGGCCAGTATAGATGAACAATGGGTTAAGGCTATGGAAGAAGAACTAGATCAAATCAAGAAGAATGAAACTTGGGAACTTGTTCCGAGACCACGTAACAAGAATGTAATTGGCACAAAATGGCTTTTCACAAACAAAATGAATGAAGATGGACAAGTGATCAGAAACAAGGATCGATTGGTTTGTAAGGGTTATGCTCAGATCGAAGGAATAGACTTTGAAGAAACATATGAACCAGTAGCCAGAATGGAAGCTATCAGAATGATATTGGCTTACGCTTGCTCCAAAGACATCAAAGTGTATCAAATGGATGTAAAATCAGCTTTTCTAAATGGGGAATTGGAAGAAGAAGTCTATATCGAACAACCAGAAGGATTTCAACTTTCAGAATACGAGGACTATGTATGCAGGCTCAAAAGGGCCTTATATGGACTAAAGCAAGCTCCAAGAGCTTGGTACTCCAGATTCGACAGGTACTTACTACAACAAAACTTTAAGAAGGGAAGTGCAGATAGCAATTTGTACATCAAGCAAGACAATGACAGCATACTCATCATTGAAGTTTATGTTGATGATATCATATTTGTAAGTGATGATGATTCACTGAGTCAACAATTTTCTAAGGACATGCAAAAAGAGTTTGAAATGTAATTACTCGGTGAATTGACCTTCTTCTTGGGACTCCAGATATCACAAATAACAGAAGGCATTTTTATTACCTAGACAAAATACATCAAGGTGTTGCAGTTGCAACTATTTTCCCAATTTTTTTAAATTTTGGACCCTCCTCTTAATTTCATTTTGCCTGGGATTGTTTGGATTGCTGAACTCTATTTTTGTTCTGCTACAAATTGGGATTGTTTGAAGTTGAAGTGAGGTCAACTATTTTCATGCTTTTCGGAAAACTGGTATTGTCTTCCAATGCTTTGGACTGTGGAGTTTAAAGTTGATTTGAAAATTATGTCCTTTGATCTTAATGATTTCCTTCATTGCTATCGAAAGTCTATTTATGTTTGAATCGAGACTTTAATTCTCTTTGCCGCCACTAAGTTCGGAGGTGAAACAAATTTTTTCTATCGCTGGCTAGCCAAAAGTTTTTTGGAACTTAACTTTTTTTTATTTGGTTTTTCGGAGGTCAGTTGAACAGTGAATCAGGGCCGTAGTTCTCTACGCAGCCACCGTTGCGGAAGCTAATTAATAAACGTCCCGATGGTAAGTTCTATTTTTTTCCGATGCCTTGGTTTTATTGACCAACTTTTTACTTTATGATGCTTTATTTTCATAATCGGAACGGTTTTTGACTATGGATCGGGGAACTAGTCCTTTGTGTTGCCGATAGGGCGACAACATTGAGCCTTTGGTCGCCGATACATAGTCACAGAAGCTTCCTACCATCGATGTTTTATGTTGACTGTGAAACTTTTAGCCAGTCTGTCACCCATTGTTGCAGCTATGCAGGGAACTATCCGGCCGATGCTTTAGTGGTTTCGATCTCCGACGCTTAACTATCGGGGGTTTTTAGCATTTGGGAGTGCCGACATTGCGGAAAGGTTGAGGACTAATCATCCGACACATAGTGCTCAAAGCCTCCGATCACTGACGTTATTCTTGTCGCGGAACCCGTAGTCTGATGGTCTTCCGTCATTGCGGCTCCTCAGTGAACTGATCATCCGACACTATAGTACTTCCACCCGTCGAAATGGATTATCTGCCCGATGCTTAGCGTTTTTGCTTCCGACTGTCGATAGGGTTTTCTCACCGTTTTTGTTGTGCTATTACACTATTTTATGGGATGGCAGAATTTTCCCATGGGTGCTAGTCGAGTCAAGGTTTTCTGAGATGAAGAGCGTAGTTTGGGGGTTTGGTGTTTTGAGGAGTGTTGGTTGCATTGTCTCGGCTCATGCTTTCTTCACAAGGTTTCAAGTTAGTTCAGATGCGGCTCATTTTTTATAAAGAGTCTGTTCTATCAGGATTGTGGTTTTAGTAGGACAACGGGCTAAGAGGTTTTCCAGACGCAGCTTGCAGGATTTTCTTTGCCTTATCATTTTTATTTTCATGCATTAATATTGTTTATAGTTCATTTTACAGAATGCATGTATTAGTGCAGTTTATGTTACTTTGTTAAACGCTAGATGGTCTAAAATCTGTTATGTTCATAACAGGGTGACTATAAAATACAAAACAGAAGGGAGGCAGCAAGGAAAGAAGAGGCTAAAGCATAAAAAAGCAAGATAGAAAAAGGAAGGATAAAATGAAGGTCTGAGGTCTCAAACAAAGCAACAGCAGCAGAGGCCCAGGCTTGGGAAAAGTTCATCTGTTACCAAGCTGGTCCCTTTTTATAAAGTGATCTTAAAATCTAAATCTGAAATGTAACGTATTCTATGAATCGTGAGCACTCACTAAAAGACAAATTTGTGAGAATGAATGGTTGGGGGGGGAGCCCAAAGGTCACTAGGGGGGAAGCCCAAAGGTCACCGAAGGGCGGCCCAAGAGTTTTTCTTGTAGTATAAGTATAGGAGAGTTAGATAGTAATGGGACTTTTTCATATTGATATTTGTGAGAACAAGTTGTATGAAGAACTATTTCCTTTTGCAATTAGAATTACAAGTTTCTTGTTGGAGAAAGCTTTGTGGAAGGTTTCAAATGCTGTGCTATAGATTTGTTGAATGTGAACTATTTTGTTTTCAGCTATTATCCATTAACTGTGAGATCGTTCTAACTCTTTGAACCTATGTTCTTGTTATGAATGCGCTCTAGTTTATTCTCTGAAATTTCCACTGTGAGTAATGAATGTTGTTCATAAATAATTAGCTATCTGGTTGTTCATATATCTATAAATGTTCATGTGTTTTGAAATAAGTAACAGCTATCTGTGATTTTTCTTAATGCATGCACAAAATACATTACTCATTGATGAATAATAATCTTCCTCCCTAGGGATAGGTTATATAGTTAGTTTTAGTTTTTTTCTTGCTGTGTGTGGTTTAGATGCAAGAGAGGTAAGACGAGAGGTAAGAACCTGTGCATCACATCATGACCGCTCCTCGTATTCTCTATAAATATGCATTTTTTTTAGATAGGCACTTGCATCTCATACTTAAATACAAAAAAACTAAAAACATACATGGTCGACTGTGCCGTAACCGATAAAACCCTTTATTTTTGTTACTTGACCTACGGTAGTCGGACCATAAATCGGACGGATTCCCCATACCAAACAGTAATGGGCTAGTTGGTAACATTTACTGGGGAGAATCCCTAACTGTTGTTACCTGTGATTTTCCAAACCTCAACATAAGGATATGTTAAAGAAATTCCAGATGTAAGACTGTAAACCTGTGAGTACTCCCATGATCACCGATTGTAAGCTAAGCAAAGATGATGAATCTAAGGAAGTTGATCGAAGGCTATATATATCAATGATTGGTAGTCCACTATATGTAACAGCCTCCAGACCCGACGTGATGCAGGCCATTGGACAAGTTGCAAGATTTCAAGTTGCCCCAAAGGAAACTCACATTATAGCAGTTAAAAGGATCTTCAGGGATCTCAAAGGAACCATGGATTTTGGAATTTGGTATACAAAAGGAAATGAGTTGATACTAATAGCTCATTCAAACCCATATTGGGCAGGATGTGTTGACGATAGAAGAAGCACTAGTGGAACAACTTTCTTTCCAGGCAGTTTTCTGGTAGATTGGTCAAGCAAAAACCAGTCTTCAGTGTCCTTATCAACCGCAGAAGCAGAATATATAGCAGCAGCAGCCTGTTGTCCTCAGATTCTTTGGATGAAGAAAACCCTACAAGACATACACATGACATGTAATGAGTCAATTCCTATTCTATGTGACAATACGAGTGCCATCAGTATCTCCAAGAATCCAGTTATGCATTCCAAGACCAAGCACATTCCAATCAAGTTTAGGCTTTCTTCGAGAACAGGTCACAAAAAAGAATATCAAGTTGGAATTTATCGAGACAAAAGAACAGGTTGCAAAGATTTTTACTAAGCCTCTCCCAAGAGAGACTTTTCGGTACCTCGGAGAAAAATTGGGAGTCATATTATCTCCTAATTGAATTGATCTATCTTCAACAACACAACAGTATGACAAGGGGAGCATTACAGAAATAGTCTTTGCCATTGATGCCAAAGGGGGAGAAAAAGATGAACAAGGAAGGTAAAGGTAGCATGATCTAAAGGGGAGATTTGTGGACAATGAAAGCTCATTCGAAGGGGGAACTTTGGGGTTGTCTGTTGGAGCAGGGTCCCACAGCTACAGGAAAAGCTGATGTTTTGGAACGAGGAAGTCAAAGGTAACAGTACCTGAGCGGCCGAGAAGAGAGAGCTCAACCACTGCACTTAAGGCAGCGGCGTAGATAGGAGGGCTCAGCTACCCTCATAAAGAGAAAAGGAGCAATGGGCCGAGGTATTGAATACGAAGTACAGAAGGGAAGTGACCGAGGAAGCGACGCCTGTACCCACGATCAGCGTCGGGAAGCGTGGAAGACTGCAGAGAGCTGTCGTGTGATGGAAAGCGGCAGTTCGAGTACAGATAGACCAACTGTCACAATTAGGGTTTGGGTTACTGTTGGGACAGGCCCACGGTGTTGTAATGGCGAGACCTTCGGACCGCCTATATAAGCATGTATCTTGTATTGTAAAATCTTAGCTATTTAGACATTTAGCTAGTCATTCGATGATATGTTAGCTCATAGACATTTTGTATTATAGAAGAGCCAAGCTCTGGTTCTGGTATTCAGTTTGTAGTATCTTACTGTAACCAGTAGCTGACTCCTAGAGCATGTATGTAACAATCCGTAGGGATTGAGAGAGAGAGAGAGAGAGAGGAAGAGTATATTGTAAGAGAAGCAATATAAGAAGAGAAGAGATCTAAGAGAGAAGGGCTCCCGGTAGTGTGCGCAGAGTTACCCAGAAGATCTCAGCTGCATATGAGGTTGCAGCGGAACTGTGTTTACTCTCCCAAGTTATAATATATAAACCAGTTCCCATGGACGTAGCTTCTACCCTGGAAGTGAACCACGTAAAATCAGTGTGTTGTGTGGTTGATTCATGTGATTGTGTTTACTTATTGCTATCTGTAATTCATTACATGAACTTTGCTTACAGTTAATGTATGTATGCTATCTTTCAGTTACAAGTAGCATAGAGGTTTACATGCAAGTTGAATGAATCAAGTGTTCTGTGTATGAGTTTACTAGTGCTTGATTCATGATAGTAACAGTTGCAGTGTTAAGTGATTTATGTATACAAGTTCAGCAATATTGCGTATAGTCAATATTAAGCATATTAGACCATAGAAGTCTAAGTGAGGCTGTTTAACTCAGCTAGGGTACCTAAGGGAGAAGGCCCTTAGACCTCCGGAGTCGTATTAAGCCCTACTATGGGAGATATCGCAAGTACAGAAAGGCGATATCGCACCGTCGGAGGAGTTGCGGTGTGAGATATCGTAGGAGAGAAGGCAAGTAGATGGGAAGGTTGCACATCATCTGCGAGGCTATGATGCGATAGAGTCCTTCTCCTATCAGAGTCAGCAACTAAGAGAGAACATCGCCTCGCGGAGAGATCCCGTAGGCTAAGAAGAGGTAAGGACCACCAGGATGCCATAGAACCTAGTTGAGGAAACTTGAGTCTTTAGCCAACCCATAAGATCACTTCGGGTGAGACTTCAGGCCGCTCTATGGTCTTTCGCCGAAAGGGCCAGTAAGCTAGGGGTGTTGTTGGTACATAACAAGTCAACCTGGGTCTGCCCAATTCGTAACCAACAAATGGTTCCATTGCCGGTTTCCACAAGTACGAAGCGGCGACTGCAGAGGCGCGCGCTATGCAAATTTATGGGAGAGCAACAGCCCAGCTAAGAAAAAGATCAATGTGATAGTATTCTATGAATACTATAACCTGTTGAAGAAATTCATTCAGAAGACACCACGGATCAGCACGGAGGTTGTGGACATGTATGATAGTCGGCTTGATTTCATGGCGGACAGCCATGTAATCTTGCTAAGGCCAAAACAGTCTAGAACGGATAACTGGGCTAATGGCTCGTTCAGGATGACAGCGCAGGACTTCGAAGATGTCATCAAATATTTTGGTGAAGAATGGAAGAAGGCATTAGCAGATACCACAGCAGGAAATGCACCAACAAATACCCCACCCATAGATCAAACAGACAAAGGAAAAGAGAAGGTGGGTTCCAAGAGGAAAGATCCAGTAGAAGTGCCACCAGAGGCACAAAAGAAGAAAGGTGCACAAGAAGTGTCACCAGAGGCACAAGAGAAGAACGATACAGAAGAAGTGCCACCAGACGGACAGAAGAGGAAAAAATCCAAAGCCACAAATCCAGCTTTAGAGACTGCACTGACCAACGATGACTATGATCAAATCACAGCAAGACTAAAAGAGGAAATGAAGGACACATTTCAGGCGATGCAGACATGGCAAGATAAGCTACAGGGTGTGTTAGATAAGCAAATTCTAGAGTTAAAAGCAATCACTGAGAAGGCTGCCATGATACAGGTTCCACCAGTAAAGGCGACAGCAGGAGAAAGTTCAACACAATCGATTTCCCGGGAGAAAATCTTGGCAAAAGATTGCATCAATACAGTGTTGATACCACCAGGGAGCATCCGATTCCCTGCGTCCATGATGGATGTGCAGATACAAATTAGACAACCTGTCGAGGTTAACCTCACAGAGTTCCCCGCTGATCAATTACAGATGATCTGGCAGCAGCTAAGCGCAGAGCTCAGGGATAGGGAGCTTGCGACTTATAAACAAAACACCCAGCTGAGACAAAAGAATGCAGAACTCACTGCAAGCTTTTAGACAAAGGCAGAGGAGTTAAGAACATATCAAAAAATAGAACAGGATCTCAGTCAGGTTCTGCAGAGCATCGCATTAGAGTTACCCCAGTGTAACATTGAGTTTGCCTTACCTATAACTCAGAAGGTAAGAAAAGTTGCAGACAGAGCAATGGCTCTGGAGGAAACAGTGGCCAAGATGGAGGAAGACCACAAAGCGCAGATTACTGAGCTTGAGGCTCGAGCACCAGGCACACCCCAGGCAGACAAGGAAGCAAGGGTAGAGGCTTTTAGACTCACGGCTACATAGATGAAGAGTCGCATAGATGACGCACAGTCATTACTAGATGAGGCGACAAAGACATGGTCAGAGCTAGAAGAGCCCCCAAAAAAACTGGAATTGTAGCAGAGCATCCAGAACATAGAGAATGACACAGCAGCAATGAAGGAAGAAGTCAAGAGCTTAGGAGCTCTTGCAAAGATGAAGAAGACGACAGAGATAAACCGTTTGCAACAAGAAGCACAGCGGTTGAGAGCAAAAGAGATACGATTCAATAACTTGCTTCAAGCCTATCAGGAACAAATCGCAGAGCTAGTCGATGTGGTTGAGCAGAAGGTTAAGGATTTCACTACAAGTAGAAGTGAAATTTAAGTTATAGAAGACTCAAGCATCAGTCAAGCTATGCTTGAAATGGCACAAGAGTGTGTCGAAACTATGGAGAAAAAAGACGCAGGACTTCGACAGAGATTTACAAGGACTTCGCAGGAAGCCAAGGAGAAACTACAGCAAGAGAAACCAGCTGTTAGTGGCTCAGGGGCGAGCCACAAGTAAGTGTTAGGGGACTGTTGGAGCAGGGTCCCGCAGCTACAGGAAATGCTGCTTTTTTGGAATGAGGAAGTCAAAGGTAACAGTACCTGAGTGGCCAAGAAGAGAGAGCTCAACCACTGCACTTAAGGCAGCGGCGTAGACAGGAGGGCTCAGCTACCCTTACAAAGAGAAAAGGAGCAACGGGTCGAGGTATTGAAGATGAAGTACAGAAGGGAAGCGACCGAGGAAGTGGCGCCTGTACCCACGATCGGCGTCGGGAAGCGTGGAAGACTACACAGAGCTGTGGTGTGACGAAAAGCAGCAGTTCGAGTACAGATAGACTGACTGTCACAGTTAGGGTTTGGGTTACTGTTGGGACAGGCCCACAGTGTTGTAATGGCGAGACCTTCGGGCCTCCTATATAAGCATGTATCTTGTATTGTAAAAGGTTAGCTATTCAGACATTTAGCTAGTCAGTCGATGATCTGTTAGCTCATAGACATTTTGTATTATAGAAGAGCCGAGCTCTGGTTCTGGTATTCAGTCTGTAGTATCTTACTGTAACCAGTAGCTGACTCCTAGAGCGTGTATGTAACAATCCGCAGGGATTGAGAGAGAGAGAGAGAGAGAGGAAGAGTATATTGTAAGAGAAGCAGTATAAGAAGAGAAGAGATCTAAGAGAGAAGGGATCCCGGCGGTGTGCGCGGAGTTACCCAGAAGATCTTGGCTACATATGAGGTTGCAGCAGAACTGTGTTTACTCTCCCAAGTTATAATATATAAACCAGTTCCCGTGGACATAGCTTCTACCCTGGAAGTGAACCACGTAAAATCAATGTGTTGTGTGGTTGATTCATGTGATTGTGTTTACTTATTGCTATATGTAATTCATTACATGAACTTTGCTTACAGTTAATGTATGTATGCTATCTTTCAGTTTTACATGCAAGTTGAATGAATCAAGTGTTCTGTGTATGAGTTTACCAGTGCTTGATTCATGATAGTAACAGTTGCAGTGTTAAGTGATTTATGTATACAAGTTCAGCAAGATTGTGTATAGTCAATGTTAAGCATATTATACCATAGAAGTCTAAGTGAGGCTGTTTAACTCGGCTATGGTACCTAAGGGAGAAGGCCCTTAGACCTCGAGAGTCGTATTAAGCCCTACTATGGGAGATATCGCAAGTACAGAAAGGCGATATCGCACCGTCGAAGGAGTTGCGGTGTGAGATATCACAGGAGAGAAGGAAAGTAGACGGGAAGGTTGCGCATTGTCTGCGAGGCTGCTTTGCGATAGAGTCCTTCTCCTATCAGAGACAGCGACTAAGAGAGAACATCACCTCACAGAGAGATCCCATGGGCTAAGAAGAGGTAAGGACCACCAGGATGCCAAAGAACCTGGTTGAGGACACTTGAGTCTTTAGCCAACCCATAAGATCACTTCGGGTGAGACTTCAGGCCGCTCTGCGGTCTGTTTCCGAAAGGGCTAGTGAGCTAGGGGTGTTGTTGGTACATAACAAGTCAATCGAGGTATGCCCAGTTCGTAACCAGCATTGTCATCAATGACAAAGGGGGAGATTGTTGACTAAATTGTCATTGATTCCAACAGGTGTGTGCTGGTGTGTCTTGGTGCCCCTTGAGGATCCCCTGAGGGTGAAGTAAGTTTCAGTGTCTAAGGAGACCTTTTGACATTGTCTGAACCCAAGTCTGAAGCTCTTGGAGCCCTTGAGACAATGACAAAATCCCTGTACACCCTATAGAGTGTTCAAGTACCCCAAAGTCGTCTTATGGTTCCCCAGTTGTTTCTTTAGGGTTCCCAATACCACAAATATGCCCTATTTCCCATGATTGTGTCCTTGGTGGGTTGAAAAAATTGCAAGAGTCCAAATGACCCTTTCAGTGGTCATTTGTGTTTAATAAAGGTCATGGCACCCTAAGAGAAGCCTAGGCACCCCACATGTTGATGGTTATGTGTCTTCACCTGTGGTAACTCTAATGACCTAACCAAATACCCTAAAACCATCACCCTTGCTCCCTAAGCCTACATTCTACTCTATGCCTTGCCCTTAAAACACTAGTAATATCCCAACATTATACAAAGATTCCCTAATAAAAGTTGGAACAAGTAATAAGTATTAAAAGATAATTAAAATAATATTAAATTAAAGTGCTAAAACATCTTAATTTAATAAATTACTTAAACCCTTATGACAAGAAGTGGTTAAACATTTTTACTGTGGGAACTCATATATTTTAATAATAAATGATATTAAAACAAACAAATTAAATGTTAATTAGGAAAGAGAATTAAAAATTAAAATCCCTACCCTAAACATCCACTTATAAAGATTAACTCCCATTAAAAATATTTAACAAATAAACCAAGTCTTTAATTACTTAAATTGTAATATTTAAACTTGTTAAAATAAACCTTAACCCTTCTATCCTACACCTACAAGTCGGCTATCAAACAAGTTTTATTACCTTGAAAAAAAATAATAAAACTTTATTTTTTTAACCCTCAAACAGGTCGGCCCCCATAAAAAGGCCTTTTTCAACGTGTATAAATAACACATTGCTAATCATATTTTAACCATCAAAAAATCTGTGGTCAACTGTGGATTTTCGATAGTCTTCTGAGGTATTTCGTAGGGTTTCTACAGAAGCAGGAAGAGGATCAGTAAGTCTGAAACTTTCATAGATTTTTAGCAGCAAGAAGAGGAGCAATAAGTCTGAAACTTTCGTAGCTTTTTGGTAGCAGGAAGAGGAACAGTAAGTCTGAAATTTTCGTGGGTTTTGGCAGCAGAAAGAGGAACAGTCCTTATTTTTGGTTATGGAATCAACAGTCCTCTTTGCAAGGTTGTGACACTCCTGAGTTGTGTTCAAACAAGAACATTCCGAGTTTGAGAGAGGTTGTTGCAAGATCCAAGCTATTTTTCGGTGACTCTTTGGTTAAAGAAGTAAAGCCTTGACAAATCTTCATACACTACTGGTTATTGTCTGGGTTTAAAAGCTACCTTCATCATCTGGGGTTATCTATTAACAAGGTGTGTTTATACTCAGATACTTATATGTACCAGAAAAATGATATGTCTGTAGATATAAAGTGTACAAGTGAATATGTAATGGGTAAACAGTGAGTGTACTAGTGCGTGAGCAGCATGTGCAAAAACAGTGAATGTGTGTGAACAGTATGTATAATAAAAATAGTGGTTTGTTGTTGTGATGATACTCTTCCATGTTATGATGAACTCTCTCTGATGCACAATCTGCTATACACTTTGATTTGATGATGATGATGTGATACATGGCTTTATGATGACAATCATATGATGATGAATATGCATGGTCTAGAGTGATGACACTCTTCTATGCACTATGATGTGTACTTGTTACATACATATCACATGTTGATGATGATAGTACATATCCTATGAATTTTATAACCTATGATGATGTTCAGTAATAGAAAAGCAGAGATACTTTAGTGATTATGGATGACAATGAGCAGTGTGTGGCAGTGACATCTACAGGGATGATTTGATAGTGATTAGAGTGCAGAGGTTATCAGCAGCAGAAAGTGCAGGGTTTGGTGTGTGATAGGTCTACAGGTTTGGCAATATCTTCTTACTAGGGTGGCAGGACAGGGCAAGGAAAGGAGGTCATAGCCTCCTTCCGGTTGAAGCCGAAAAACTAGGGAGTGGCAGCTTCCTTCAGGTCATAGCTTGTAAATCAGGGGGTTGTAGCCTCCTTCCAGAAGAAGATGAAAAATTGAATTCTATATAATAAGGGGGTTGTTCCCTCCTTCCAGTTATTTTTGGAAAACTATTTTTAAAATGCTTCCGTGGTTTTACCCCCGGAACTTGGGTTTCCACGTCAAAAACTATTGTGTACTGTGCATCTCGTTATTTTTATACACATTGATGATGTGCTGTGATTGGTGATCAGCAACCTGCTTTTGATTAAAATTTTAAATAGTACAAATTCTGATTCACCCCCCTCTCAGTATTTCAACAGTTACAACTCAAGTACAAAGACTTGCAAGTTAAGCTTCAAGATCAAAATGATAAAATCAAGGAATTGAAGATTGGATTAGAAAAAGAACAAGAAGAGATTGGTGTAGATTCTAAAGATCTTGAAGAAGCAAGATGGGTTAATACCTATCTAAAGGTCTAGTTGGAGTAAGTTAAATGAACAGAAGATGTTATGAAGCTTCAGCTGGAAGAAAAGGAAAAAGAAAATCAAAGACTTGAAATGGAAATTGTTGGTCTTAGAAAGAAAGTTGAGAAGTTAAAAGATCATTTGAAGTTCAATGAAATTTCAGTCATCCTGGATGAAATTCTGAAGTGTCAAAGGCTTTCCTCTGACAAATCTGGCCTTGGATTCAAGAAGGAAGAAGACAAATTGAAAGAAGTCTTGTGGTCCCCCAGAACTCGAGAAGTTGGTGCATCAATGACCAAGGATGAATCGGATGCACCTCCACATGCCAACAAAGAAGGTGAATTGACCTTCTTCTTGGGACTCCAGATATCGCAAATAACAGAAGGCATTTTTATTACCCAGACAAAATACATCAAGGTCTTGCAGCTGCAACTATTTTCCCAATTTTTTTAAATTTTGGACCCTCCTCTTAATTTCATTTTTCCTGGGATTGTTTGGATTGTTGAACTCTGTTTTTGTTCTGCTACAAATTGGGATTGTTTGAAGTTGAAGTGAGGTCAACTATTTTCATGCTTTTCGGAAAAATGCTATTGTCTTCCAATGCTTTGGACTGTGGAGTTTAAAGTGGATTTGAAAATGATGTCCTTTGATCTGAATGATTTCCTTCATTGCTATCGAAAGTCTATTTATGTTTGAATCGAAACTTTAGTTCTCTTTGCCACCGCTAAGTTCGGAGGTGAAACAAATTTTTTCTATCGCTGGCCAGCCGAAAGTTTTTTGGAACTTAACTTTTTTTTATTTGGTTTTTCGGAGGTCAGCTGAACAGTGAATCAGGGCCATAGTTCTCTACGCAGCTGCCATTGCGGAAGCTATTTAATAAACGTCCCGATGGTAAGTTTTGTTTTTTTGCCGATCCCTTGGTTTTATTGACCAAATTTTTACTTTGTGATGCTTTATTTTCATAATCGGAACGGTTTTTGACTATGGATCGGGGAACTAGTCCTTTGTGTTGCCAATACGGTGGCAGCATTGAGCCTTTGGTCGTCGATACATAGTCCCCGAAGCTTCCGACCATCGATGTTTTATGTTGACTACGAAACTTTTAGTCAGTCTGTCTCCCGCCGTTGTAGCTATGCAGGGAACTATCCAGCCGATGCTTTAGTGGTTCCAATCTCTAACGCTTAACTATCAGGGGTTTTTAGCATTTGGGAGTGCCGACATTGCGGAAAGGTTGAGGACTAATCGTCCGACGCATAGTGCTCAAAGCCTCCAATCACCGACGTTATTCTTGTCGTGGAACCCGTAGTCTGATGGTCTTCTGTCGTTGCGGCTCCTCAGTGAACTGATCATCCGACGCTATAGTACTTCCACCCATCGAAGTGGATTATCTGCCCTATGCTTAGCATTTTTTATTTCGACTATTGGTAGGGTTTTCCTGCCATCTTTGTTGTGCTGTTACACTATTTTATGGGATGGCAGAATTTTCCCATGGGTGTTGGTCGAGTCAAGGTTTTCTAAGATGAAGAGCACGATTTGGGGGTTTGGTGTTTTGAGGAGTGTCGGTTGCATTGTCTCGGCTCATGATTTCTTCACAAGGTTTCAAGTTAGTTCAGATGTAGCTCACTTTTAGATAAAGAGTCTGTTCTATCGGGATTGTGGTTTTAGTGGGACAACGGGCTTAGAGGTTTTTCGGACCCAGCTTGCAGGATTTCCTTTGCCTTATCATTTTTATTTTCATGCATTAATATTGTTTATAGTTCATTTACAGAATGCATGTATTAGTGCAGTTTGTGTTACTTTGTTAAAAGCTAGATGGTCTAAAATCTGCTATGTTCATAACAAGGTGACCACTGCAAGCAAGATATATCTAAAAGTTAAAATAGAAGGGAGGCAGTAAGGAAAGAAGAGGCCAAAGCATAAAAAAGCGAGATAGAAAAAGGAAGGATAAAGTGAAGGTCTGAGGTCTCAAACCGTAGCAACAGCAGCAAAGGCTCAGGCTTGGGAAAAGTTCATCTGTTACCAAGCTGGTCCCTTTTTATAAAGTGATCTTAAAATCTAAATCTGAAATGTAACGTATTGTATGAATCGTGAGCACTCACTAAAAGACAAATTTGTGAGAATGAACAGTTGGGGAGGGAGCCCAAAGGTCACTGGGGGGGAAGCCCAAAAGTTACCGAAGGGCATCCCAAGAGTTTTTCTTGTAGTATAAGTATAGGAGAGTTAGATAGTAATGGGACTTTTTCATATTGATATTTGTGAGAACAAGTTGTATGAAGAACTATTTCCTTTTGCAATAAGAATTACAAGTTTCTTGTTGGAGAAAGCTTTGTGGAAGGTTTCAAATGCTGTGCTATGGATTTGTTGAATGTGAACTATTTTGTTTTCAGCTATTATCCATTAACTGTGAGATCATTCTAACTCTTTGAACCTATGTTCTTGTTATGAATGCGCTCTAGTTTATTCTCTGCAATTTCCACTGTGAGTAATGAATGTTGTTCATAAATAATTAGCTATCTGGTTGTTCATATATCTATAAATGTTCATGTGTTTTGAAATAAGTAACAGCTATCTGTGATTTTTCTTAATGCATGCACAAAATACATTACTCATTGATGAATAATAATCTTCCTCCCTAGGGATAGGTTAGATAGTTAGTTTTAGTTTTTTTCTCGTTGTGTGTGGTTTAGATGCGAGAGAGGTAAGATGAGAGGTAAGAACCTGCGCATCACATCATGACCGCTCCTCGCATTCTCTATAAATCTACATTTTTTTTAGATCAGCACTTGCATCTCATACTTAAATACAAAAAAACTAAAAATATACACGGTGGACTGGGCCATAACCGGTAAAACCCTTTATTTTTGTTACTTGACCTACGGTAGCCGGACCATAAACTGAACGGATTCCCCATACCAAACAGTAACATGCTAGTTGGGAACATTTACTGGGGAGAATCCCTAACTGTTGTTACCTATGATTTTCCAAGCCTCAACACAAGGATATGTTAAAGAAATTCTAGATGTAAGACTGTAAACATGTGAGTACTCCCATGATCACTGGTTCTAAGCTAAGCAAAGATGATGAATCTAAGGAAGTTTATCGAAGGCTATATATATCAATGATTGGTAGTCCACTATATGTAACAGCCTCCAGACCCGATGTGATGCAATCCATTGGACAAGTTGCAAGATTTCAAGTTGCCCCAAAGGAAACTCACATTATAGCAATTAAAAGAATCTTCAGGGATCTCAAAGGAACCATGGATTTTGGACTTTGGTATCCAAAAGGAAATGAGTTGATACTAATAGCTCATTCAAACCCAGATTGGGTAGGATGTGTCGACAATAGAAGAAGCCCTAGTGGAACAGCTTTCTTTCTAGGCAGTTGTCTAGTAGATTGGTCAAGCAAAAAACAGTCTTCAGTGTCCTTATCAACCGAAGAAGCAGAATATATAGTAGCAGCAGCCTGTTGTCCTCAGATTATTTGGATGAAGAAAACCCTGCAAGACATACACATGACATGTAATGAGTCAATTCCTATTCTATGTGACGATACGAGTGCCATCAGTATCTCCAAGAATCCATTTATGCATTCCAAGACCAAGCACATTCCAATCAAGTTTCACTTTCTTCGAGAACGGGTCACAAAAAAGAATATCAAGTTGGAATTTATCGGGACAACAGAACAGGTTGCAGACATTTTTACTAAGCCTCTCCCAAGAGAGACTTTTCGGTACCTCGGAGAAAAATTGGGAGTCATATTATCTCCTAATTGAACTGATCTATCTTCAACAACACAACAGTATGACAAGGGGAGCATGACAGAAATAGTCTTTGCCATTGATGCGAAAGGGGGAGAAAAAGATGAACAAGGAAAGTAAAGGTAGCATGATCTAAAGGGGAGATTTGTGGGAAATGAAAGCTCATTCGAAGGGGGAACTTTGGGGTTGTCATCAATGACAAAGGGGGAGATTGTTGACTAAATTGTCATTGATGCCAACAAGTGTGTGCCGGTGTGTCTTGGTGCCCCTTGAGGATCCCCTGAGGGTGAAGTAAGTTTCAGTGTCTAAGGAGACCTTTTGACATTGTATGAGCCCAAGTCTGAAGCTCTTGGAGCCCTTGAGATAATGACAAAATACCTGTACACCCTATAGAGTGTTCAAGTACCCAAAAGTCGTCTTATGGTTCCCCAATTGTTTCTTTAGGGTTTCCCAATACCACAACTATGCCCTATTTCCCATGATTGTGTCCTTGGTGGGTTGAAAAAATTGCAAGAGTCCAAATGACCCTTTCAGTGGTCATTTGTGTTTAATAAAGGTCATGGTACCCTAGGAGAAGCCTAGGCACCCCACACCTTGATGGTTCTGTGTCCTCACATGTGGTAACTCTAATGACCTAACCAAATACCCTAAAACCATCACCCTTGCTCCCTAAGCCTACATTCTACTCTATGCCTTGCCCTTAAAACACTAGTAATATCCCAACATTATACAAATATTCCCTAATAAAAGTTGGAACAAGTAATAAGTATTAAAAGATAATTAAAATAATATTAAATTAAAGTGCTAAAACATCTTAATTTAATAAATTACTTAAACCCTTATGACAAGAAGTGGTTAAACATTTTTACTATGGGAACTCACATATTTTAATAATAAATGATATTAAAACAAACAAATTAAATGTTAATTAGGAAAGAGAATTAAAAATTAAAATCCCTACCCTAAACATCCACTTATAAAGATTAACTCCCATTAAAAATATTTAATAAATAAACCAAGTCTTTAATTACTTAAATTGTAATATTTAAACTTGTTAAAATAAACCTTAACCCTTCTATCCTACACCTACAAGTCGGCTATCAAACAAGTTTTATTACCTTGAAAAAAAATAATAAAACTTTATTTTTTTAACCCTCAAATAGGTCGGCCCCCCAAAAAAGGCCTTTTTCAACGTGTATAAATAACACATTGCTGATCATATTTTAACCATCAAAACATTCATGGTCAACAGTGGATTTTCGGTAGTCTTTTGAGGTATTTCGTAGGGTTTCTATAGAAGCAGGAAGAGGATCAGTAAGTCTGAAACTTTCGTAGCTTTTTGGCAGCAAGAAGAGGAGCAGTAAGTCTGAAATTTTCGTAGCTTTTTGGCAGCAAGAAGAGGAGCAGTAAGTCTGAAATTTTCGTGGGTTTTGGCAACAGAAAGAGGAACAGTCCTTATTTTTTGTTATGGAATCAACAGTCCTCTTTGCAAGGCTGTGACACTACTGAGTTTTGTTCAAACAAGAACATTCCGAGTTTGAGAGAGGTTGTCGCTAGATCCGAGCTATTTTTTGGTGACTCTTTGGTTAAAGAAGTAAAGCCTTGACAAATCTTCATACACTGCTGGTTATTGTCTGGGTTTAAAAGCTGCCTTCATCATCTGGGGTTATCTATTAACAAGGTATGTTTATACTCATATACTTATATGTACCAGAAAAATGATATGTCTGTAGATATAAATTGTACAAGTGAATATGTAATGGGTAAATAGTGAGTGTACTAGTGCGTGAGCAACATGTGCAAAAACAGTGAATGTGTGTGAATAGTATGTATAATAAAAATAGTGGTTTGTTGTTGTGATGATACTCTTCCATGTTATGATGAACTCTCTATGATGCACAGTCTGTTATACACTTTGATTTGATGATGATGACATGATACATGCCTTTATGATGACAATCATATGATGATGAATATGCATGGTCTAGAGTGATGACACTCTTCTATGCACTATGATGTGTACTTGTTACATACATATCTCATGTTGATGATGATAGTACATATCTTATGAATTTTATAACCTATGATGATGTTCAGTAATAGCAAAGCAGAGATACTTCAGTGATTATGGATGACAATGAGCAGTGTGTGGCAGTGACATCTACAGGGATGATTTGACAGTGATTAGAGTGCAGAGGTTATCAGCAGCAGAAAGTGCAGGGTTTGGTGTGTGACAGGTCTACAGGTTCGGCAATATCTTCTTACCAGGGTGGCAGGACGGGGCAAGGAAAGGAGGTCATAGCCTCCTTCCGGTTGAAGCCAGAAAACTAGGGAGTGGAAGCTTCCTTCAAGTCGTAGCTTGTAAATCAGGGGGTTGTAGCCTCCTTCCAGAAGAAGATGAAAAATTGAATTCTATATAATAAGGGGGTTGTTCCCTCCTTCCAGTTATTTTTGGAAAACTATTTTTAAAATGCTTCCGTGGTTTTACCCCCAGAACTTGGGTTTCCACGTCAAAAACTATTGTGTACTATGCATCTCGTTATTTTTATATACATTGATGATGTGCTGTGATTGGTGATCAGCAACCTGCTTTTGATTAAAATTTTAAATAGTACAAATACTGATTCACCCCCCTCTTATTATTTCAACAGTTACAACTCAAGGACAAAGACTTGCAAGTTAAGCTGCAAGATCAAAATGATGAAATCAAGGAATTGAAGATTGGCTTAGAAAAAGAGAAAGAAGAGATTGGTGTAGATTCTAAATATCTTGAAGAAGCAAGATGGGTTAATAGTGATCTAAAGGTCCAGTTGGAGGAAGCTAAAAGAACAGAATATGTTATGAAGCTTCAGCTGGAAGAAAAAGAAAAAGAAAATCAGAGACTTGAAATGGAAATTGTTGATCTTAGAAAGAAAATTGAGAAGTCAAAAGATCATTTGAATTTCAATGAAAGTCCAGTCATCCCGGATGAAATGCTGAAGTGTCAAAGGATTTCCTCTGACAAGTATGGCCTTGGGTTCAAGAAGGAAGAAGACAAATTGAAAGAAGTCTTGTGGTCCCTGGGAACTCCAGAAGTTGGTCCATCAATGACCAAGGATGAATATGATGCACCTGCACATTCCAACAAAGAAGTTGAAAATTCAAAAGTACCTCACGAAGCTACTCCCACTCATCAAAGCCATTCATTTGAAAGAAGAAGGACAACTCCAATATGGAGCCAAACATCAAGGTATGAAAATAGATTTAATGGCTATTTTTTTCTTACTCTAATTTTTGTCATAACGTTATGGAATGTAGATCCAATGGAAGAAGAAGTGTTGGAAGCCCTAATGACAAAGTTAGGTGTTGGAGATGTAATCATCTTGGTCATATCGCAGCCAACTATCACACAATGAGGTGCTACTCATGTAGTGGTTTTGATCACAAGGATCAAGAATGCCCAAGTCAAAGGAGTCAACCTAGGGTGAGCCAATCATATACATCATCAAGGAAAGTCTATGAATCCTGGAAGAAGAATGGCACAGGCAGTTTTGAAGGTCAAAGGACAAACAATCTAAGCCAAGGACACTCTAAGGTATGGGTAAGAAAAAATATTTTGCTGGATCTAAATGAAGTTGAAGACCAATGCACAAAAGGTGAAGGTGGCTTCCATATGGCAATCCATACTTAAAGTCTTCCAAAGACTTTTAGTACACCATGAGTTCATTATTGGAGGATGAAATCAATGAGTAATGATGACTACTCCAAGCAAATAAATAGGTCCTAGGATCGTGGCTACATTGGCAAGGTGATAAAGGGAGCAAGAATAATTTCCTGTGATCTCATGAACTCTCTCTAGTTGAAGAAAATGGAGTGAAGATGGCAGTTAAATGTTAATAGGGGGAGCAGTAGCAGTGAAATGTTGTCATTGATGCTTACCTTTTATGAATTTATTGAATGTTTGTTGATCCATAAAAGTGCACCAAGGACTCTCTCTAGCCTTGGATGTGATTGACAAAGCTGCAGGAGTTATAGGTACATCAAAGACATTACACTTTTTCTGAGTATGTTTATGTAAATAAAGACATACTTCTACTATTCAAAGTCTAAAGGTTTGCACAGACATAAGAAAGGTATCCAAAAGCATCTAAAGTATCATCCTTGAAGCTTTGACATTAGAGATACATGATTTTGGTTGTTATGAAAACATACTAGCAGCATCTACAAACAGGACTCACTGACAGATATGTATGATGATATGGGAGGCATATTGATGATCCTAAGTAGTCATTATGGCACCCATTGAAGTAATTGAAGCACTGTCAAGTTCCAAAATAAAAGAAGATCAAATAGAGATCAGATATTGAATGATGAAGTTGAGGACCACACCTGAAAAGATCTTGACTAGACCAGCAATCATGGCTTGACATCTAGGACAAGACATTTGAGACAACATTAAGGAACAGTCTGGAAATGGATAGCAACCGGTATGCTTGCTCTAATGTGGTTCAGCAGTAAAAGGAGAGTGGAGTTTGTGAAAATTGAAGCTTCAAAATTAAGTTAACTTACATACACATCAAAGGTCAATGTGCAGTACTATTGAAGATACGTGACATTAGCAGACTTTAATCCTTATCCCAGTAAAGGCATCCAAAACTTTTACGACAACCAAAGTTTCAAACATTATCATTTTTTTGTTGTTTAAAAATGCAAGTAGCACATCATGAACCTACCAAAGGAAGTTGAGTCAAGCAAATAATTGGACAAGAGAACAAGTTCATACAATCATAAAGAGACCAAAGATGGAAGTAATTACAACAGCATATACAACAAATGAACCAGGAAGATCCTATATCGGAAGAATCAATATCAACAAATCAGGAAGTTTACATGACAAGAGGAACGTGTTTATTAAAAATTTGTAGAAGTTTGACTGCTACAGCAGATAGCAACACCAATCCCGAGTTTGATAAAAAAAAGTTGAGCCTTTGTTGCTCATATATTTTGGACACAAACAGTCACAAGGTTGACATTGTTTTGAAGTCATTTACAGCACATAAAAACAGTCTGAAGTCTTACTCAAGCACATACACGGTCTGAATTTTGTCTTGGGAGGAAGTTTTTTACAGCGCACATACACATCCTAAGTCTGAGATCTTGACATGCACTACATTGTATGTTAATAATGATGCATGATATCCTATCCTCTAAGGAAGTCCTAATGCAAAGAATAGTGTGAAGTCGTGATATATGCCATAATAATACATGCTACACCTTAATGAACTAATTGAATGATGATGAGACCCTTGATGGACCAGCAAGGTTGACCAGGAGAATAATAAGCAGTAATTGATGTGGAAAAGTTGAAGGCTTGAAAAACAAGATTGTGGCAAGCAGTGTTTTATACATGCTAGTACAATGAAATACTTGAAGTATGGTAATGCATGCTCACCTTTTATGAATTTACTAGACAAAACCTTGATGAAGTATGAAGCAACATATCAGATAGGGGGATTGTCTATACTTATGAAAATTTGAAGATGACAAACAATGAGAGCAGAAATATCAACAATTCAAGCAGCCTATTTGAAAGGAGGAGCACTTATGTGGAATTTGAAGATGATCCAAAGCTTAGATCAGAAGTTAAAATGATGCATTCAAATCTATAAAATAATTTGGGGGATTGTGAATCCTTTAATGGCTCATTGATCCTTTGTCAATAATGTCAAAGGGGGAGAGAAAAGGAATGTTGGTTGCAATCAACGACAAAGGGGGAGATTGATGAATATGGTGTTTTCATTGATGACAACATTAATGACAAAGGTGAAGTGTGATGACATGTCATGAAGCCTAAGCAAGCAAGTTGAAGGGGCATGGTCAAATGACCCATTATGTGGTCATTTGCGACTTGATGAGGTCA
The DNA here is from genome assembly GCA_001517045.1 of Pseudotsuga menziesii. Lineage (NCBI taxonomy): Eukaryota > Viridiplantae > Streptophyta > Pinopsida > Pinales > Pinaceae > Pseudotsuga > Pseudotsuga menziesii. Next base: position 45,715 of record LPNX010910735.1, on the reverse strand, counting down.
TGAACTAATGAAGATGGCCTTAGGGCTTGGCAAAGACATGGTACCCACATACATTGTGCATGAGGAATTGAAAGGTATGGAGTTAACACAAGTTGAAACAAGAATTAAAACCCAAAGACATTGAAGTCAAACCAAAATTGTACAATGAGAAGAAGCCTAAAATTTATCTGCAAGTCGGCTCCAAATGAATTTCTACAAGTCGGCCCAGCCCAAAAGAAATATAATTAAAATAAAAATAAAAATAAATAATTACTTTTGATATGTCAGCTCAAAAAAAAAAACGTAAGAAAACCAGTATAAATAGAAGTCAACGTTTTTCATTTTGATGGGAAAAAGAAGTGTGGATCAGCCTTGAATTTCGAGGGTATAAAACAGGTTTGAGGTAGCCGCAATGAAGAAAAAGTCTGATCTTGAAGTAATCCTTCTGAAATTCTGGTTAATGAGGAAAATAGCAGCAAGGTGCTAAAGGAGTCATCAAAAGAACTTGAGAACACTTTAACTCTGTCTTAGGATAGCTGAAGTCTGAAGGACTTTATCTCTGACTTCGTTCTTTCCAATCTCAGACACTATGGCAGCAACAACAGTTCGCTGATCAAATTATTTTTTTATATACCTTTGAACTTTGGGTTGACTAAGGTGGACAAGATGCAACATATGGTGGTCTGAATTTTGGGTCAACAAGGACAGTCGCAGGAATAATTGAAGTCTAATTTTTGTGTAATTTTTGGATGAAGATTATAACCTATGAAATTTGGTGGAAAGTGTTTGAGATCTCTAAGGCAACTACATATGCTCCATAATCTGAAGGAAGGGTTGATCCTTGCACTCACTTAAGACATCTCTGTACACATCCTTGTAACCTAATTCATGTAACCTAGTTCAAGGATTGAAGTGATGTGATGAAGGTCGGTTAACTACAATAGAAGTGAAATATCAATCTCTAATCTTCACTGCACTGAGGTTGTTAAAGGTATGTCTTCAAAGCAGTGAATCTAAGCACCTAATCTAATCAAAGGCATCCAAAGGGAATACACAAAGATCAAGTTTTTGTAGACACAGGAGTGAAGACATGTGTTGAAGGTGAAAATCAGAGACAATCACAGTGACAGTTTGACTGTCAAATATTGACCTCACTTTGAGTGCCATGATGTTGATGAAGACAGCAAAGTGACTTGACAAGTGAAAATATGGTGTGACAGTGATGACAAGATTGTGTTGACAACAATAATGTAATTATTGAGATGTAAGTTGACAAGAATGTAATTACAAGCAGGGTCTTGTATATATTTTCTTAGTAGGATCTAAGAAAAGACCAAGCAAAGTCTTGGATAGAAGTAGGTGCTTCTGTATCAGTAGGTGCTGATTTACCTCACGGTCACAGCCGTTGAAATACAAAAAATTTACAAACATTATATCTTGTGACTCTTGTGCAATGTGTTGATGATTATGCTTTTTATTTGATCAAGGGATTGATTATTGATGCATAGTCTATTGATGAATATGATATTGAATTGAATGTGAAATGATGACTTAAGTTTTAGAGCTTGAAGAAGTGAAAATTTGAAGTAAGTCTAGGCTCACCAATTCACCCCCCCCCCCTCTTAGTGAGCCATTGTGTCTAAGACCTTACTCCTGGTTGATCTTTGGTTACTGGTCTTTGTGATGCTTGTTATGTGTGTACTTGTTTTGATATCTTGATTGGTTGTTGGATGGATGATGTGGCTCATGTGTAAATTCCTTGATGTGTTGATGGTGAAGTCCATTGATTGCATTGTATGGTCTTGAGGATGTTAAGTTCTTGTGGGGTCCTTGAGTCCACAAGCTTGGATCTTGATCCTCTTGCATGTGGAGACTTAGGTCTTGGAACCCACACTTATGGTTGTCTGTTGGAGCCCATTCTTATGGGGTCCTTGGTTTTCTTGAAATTTTAGGTCTTGAACCCGCATATATGGTGGTTTGATGTCCCTTGGATGCTATATGGTCATTGGAATGTAGTAGCCTTGTGATCATACATATGAAGCCCATAAGGTGTTGCAAACTAGTGGTGAGGTATTTGTACCCCTATTTTGGGGTGTTGGTACTCTTATGGTGATGAATATATATAATGTAACCATTGGATATGTTTTTAATGATATGGAGACCTTGAACATGATGATGTTGAAGCCCTTGAAGTCCATGGAAAGTATCTTGTTTAAATATTATATGATATCTTTGAAAGAGTCCAGGAAACCCTTGCATGTGGTGCCTTGGGTATTGAACCATGATGATCTATGGTCCTATTTGTGTTTATATGACTATTGGGATGTAGATGGAGGTAGGGCCCATGTACGTGCCTTGATAGTTTGAAGAAGACTTTGAAACTCTTGTAGTTGGTGGTATGGTCTTTGGCACTCTCATGTGTGGGCTCTTTGATGTCATCGACATATTGAAGAATTTAAGTGTATTATACCAAGAATCAGTAAATAATCCCATCATATGGATATAGGACTCATCAGGGCCATTTCCGTTTATATGTGATGCTCTAACTCCTTATGCTTGAAGAGATATGAATTTTTGAAGTTGGTGTACCACACCTTTTTGGGTGAGCCGACCAAACAAAAGAGAATTTTATTATTTGTAATTTTGAATTGCATGTTGGTCCAAGGTAATAATTTTTCTCCACAACCTATATAAATAGAATATCAAACATCTCATTCGTTCATTATCAATTATCTCTGGAATTTCTCAACTCTTGGAGAAAAGTGCGAAATTTTGTGACAGAGAAATTTCTGGGCATCTTCACTAAAATTGGCATAACTTTCTCATGCGGAATCGGAATTACAAAATTCTTGGCTCGTTGGAAATTTTAGTACGAGGGATATGTGATGATAAGATCTAGAGTTTCTTTTGGTTTGTCTATTTTTTCTTCATCTTATGATCTTCAAAAATGTATGGTTCATGCTTCAAGGTTTCTCTTGTGATGGCACATGTCTCTCATGGATAGAGCTCATATTTGATCTTAGTATGTGAGCCTCTATATTGGTATATATATTTGAAGTTATTATGGAGGATATGATGATGATGTTGCATACCTTTATGCTATGATATGATACACTTTATGATGATAATGCATGTGATAATGATGTACGCTCTATGAAGTTGACGCAGGTGGACTGAGTTTGTTGTGCAGTTGGTTAGACTCATATTGACTGAGTCATATGATTGATTTGTACAGTGTGATTGGACAAGTTAATGGTTCAAGTGTGGTGCAGTGATGAATAGTGATCAGTTGATGAGTTGATGAATAGTGATCAGATGATGAGGAGTGTGATATAGTAGTTAGTGATCAATTGACGAGTAGTGATCAGATGATGAGCAGTGGTTAGTAGTGGCAGCGGTTGTGGAGTGGTACAGATTGTGCAGTATAGTACATGTGTTGATTTGCAGGTCCGTAGGATCAGTGCGGTTGTGGTTCAGTAGTTAAGTGTCTATCTTCTTATCTCGGTGGCAGAACGTGGCAAGGAAAGGGGGTTGTAGCCAAAGAACTAGGGAGTTGTAGCTTCCTTCATGTTGTAGCCTGTATCATGGGGTTGTAACCTCCTTCCAGTTGTAGCTGGAAAATTGAAGTCTTTGTAATAAGGGGGTTGTTGCCTCCTTCGAGTTATTTCTGGAAAACTACTTTAGAAAGGCTTTCGTGGTTTTTCCCCTGGGACTTGGGTTTCCACGTAAAATCTGGTGTTATATGTTTCATGCTATACTTCTTATGTGATGATGATATAATGATAATGTGAGAATTGAATAAGTTGTTGATTGTTAAAAGTGGAAAAAGTAGAAAAAGTTGTGCACGCTTATTCACCCCCCTCTCAGTGTAACTGGTGTGTCCAACACATTGTTTGAGCTGCATAGAAAGAAACCTCTAGAGACACATAACCATTTAACCTCGGACCTAACACAACTAGTCGTATGACATATTTTTATTTTTCAAGTTAGTCCAAAAATATGTTTTTCATTTTAAAAATGTATATTTAAATATGTTGTAATCTTTATTTATTTTTATTTTATTTTTTGAATTCATTCAATGATAGAAATAGGTTTTTCATAAAAAAATGTGTAAA
>LPNX010910735.1:29158-41451 GCA_001517045.1 Pseudotsuga menziesii | reverse complement strand
TACGTAATACAATAGAGTAAACACAATTTGTAGTAATGAACTAAGATTTTTCAATTATTATTTCTAAAATATAATCTCAACATTACAAGATTTTTCTCACATAGTTTTATTTTTTTTAAATAATACCTCAATGCAACATCTTTTATTGTTATTATCATTACACCAAAATGATGTAAAGTGGAAGAATGAACTTCATAGTTATTGAGGAAATCAATGGTTCTATGCCATAATGATGTCAAATGGTAGAATGAACTTCATAGTTATTGAGGGAATCGATAAACTCCATAGAATGGTTGTGTGTTGGGAGGTACCACCCAACGTTTAGCTTTATCCCATGTGATCATCATAGTGATAATTCCACCAAATCCAATCCCTACTCCCAACCCCAAGGAAATCAATGAGACTTTTTTCTCCATGCGAGTCAACCATCCCTCTTTGTTAATGTTATTTTCTTTTTTCCTCTTTTCACATGGATGTAACTGATTACATGTGATGTTGCATGGTTGTAACTGATTACCTTCCTTGCATGGCCGAAGTGAATCACAGCATAGACACTTGTTTCTTTGAAATGAAGTCTCACTAAACGTATCTAATTGTGGTCCTTTTGGGATTTGTCCACAAAGTTTGTTTAACGAAACATTCAAAACTACTAATTTAGATAAGCTGGAGAGCTCTTGAGGAAGCTCTCCACTCAAATTATTTTTAGACAAGTCCAATTGTTCAAGAGTAGATATCTCACTAAGAGATGCAGGTATTTTCCATCCCAATTGGTTTCCAGATAAATTTAGTAATCGTAAACTACTCAACGTTCCTATGTTGGTAGGAATTTCACCAATAATGTCATTGTTGGACAAATCAAGTATAGTGTTGGTTTCCAACAAATATGAGAGGGAATACTCATGTGCTTTTATGACAACGTTGAAATCTGCGTATAGGGTACTGCCACGGACTTGAGAAGACGCGCGAACCTTGAATCCTTGGAGTCTCTCAAGATTAGATGGTATACTTCCATTGAATTTATTGTTGGAAAGATCCAACACTTGCAACTTAGTGAGACATGTGAGCCATTGAGGAATTCCACCATGGAGCTTATTATAACCAACACTTAAAACTCTTAAGTGGTCAAAAAATGCAAGGTAATTTGGAAGCTCACCCGTCAATCCATTTTCCGCACAATTGAATCTTGGTACAGTTGGCCAAAGATGTTGGTAGAGTCCCAGAGAAATTATTAGAATGAGCAGAGAAAACTTCCATAGACATTGGAAATTTTATGTCCAAATCTCCACTAAGTGAATTATCTGACACCTTCAGCCTCTTTAAAGAAGCACAATTCCTTAGAGATTGAGGAATCTTTTCATTCAGCTTGTTCATGGACAATATCAACTGCTCTAATGCGACACAATTACCGATACCATTAGGAATTGGTCCCTCGAGGAAGTTTCCAGACAAATCTAATCTCTGAAGCAAAGCTAAACCACTAATACTTTCAGGGATAGTGCCTGAAACACTGGTATTAAATATGCCCAATTCGGTAAGGACCTTTAACTTACCAATGCTTTTTGGAATAGGTCCACTTAAATTGTTTGCAAACAAATACATAATTTTGAGGGAATGCAGATTCCCTATGGCTTTCGGTATTGTCCCTGAAATATTATTGCTATCAAGATAAAGTTGTTTGAGCTTCTTCAAGACCGCAATACCATTAGGTATTCTACCAGCAAGGAAGTTTGTACCAAGACTGAGGAAGGTCAACTCACTCAATCTGGAAATGGCTTGAGGTATCTCACCAGTGAACCTATTTGTAGCCAGAGTTAAGTAGGTCAAGTGACTCAAATTGCCGATTGCTTCAGGTATGTTACCAGTCAATTTATTGTTATTCAGGTACAATTGTTGAAGCATGCTCAAATTGGCGATGCCCTCTGTTAGGGTGCCTTCCAATCCGGCATCAGGAAGGATTATGGCAACAACTCTGTGACTTATGCATACAATTGTAAACGACCAGCATATGTACTTCGAATTCTCAGTCGTCCATTCCAACAGCGTTCCATATGGATCGATGAATGCCTTTTTCAAGGATAAAAGTGCCTCCATGTCCCTTAGATCGAGAGAATAGTATCCCTGCTTTCCATATGGATCCGTGGAGAGTGAGAATTGAGCTGCTGAATCCTTCAGCGTGGGTTCTTTCAACACAAAATCACCGGGTTGAACAGAAACGCTTCCACTTCCACCGGGCCTGCGGTCATACAGATCACGACCGTCGTATTCGCGATGGATATTGGAAGAGTTACTAACATGTCCGGCGTTGACAGTATCCGCAGCTGCTGTGGTTTCCATGATCAGAAAGCACAGAAGAATATGAATAATAAGCAACATAACTGTAGCGTTATCCATTTCTCTACCCGTCCGTGTCCTTAATCCGTTGTCTTTCCGTTCTTCGCTATGATGTGTTCATGAAAGCATAGAGCCTCTCATATATAAAGCGAAGCACAGTAAGTTGAAAGGTGTAAACGCAAGAAGTTGAACAATGAAAAAAGGACCAACGGATGTGAAGAAAATAATTTGTATTTGGAATCTCATCGGCATCAATCTAGTCCAATCCACAACGCGTTTGAACTTTGAAAGTTTGAATTTGACTGGTAGAATTGAAGGTTTGAAGTCGAAGTTGGAAGCGGCTATTGAAATTTGATCCTTTGCAATTTAGTCCAGTCCACAACGTGTTCGAAACTTTGAAGGTGGACGCGTCAGTCGTTTGATGGTGCAACCATTGGTAAATCTTACGGAAATCATTTTCTTTCTCATCCTTGCAATTTGCACGCAGTGTTTCAAAGTTTCACCCTTAAATTTAAATAAATTCATTGAAATGTAGAAAGAGTAATCACAGATTTTCAAAGCTTTACCCTTAAATTTAAATAAATTCATTGAAAAGTAGAAAGAGTGAAAGACTAATCACAGATTTTCAAAGCTTTACCCTTAGATTTAAATAAATTCATTGAAAAGTACAAAGAGTAATGACACATTGACTTGCACATCTAGATTGGGGAAATGGCTAAGGTTTGTGTTGGTTGTAGAACATGATCTTCTAAATTTAGAGATATTATTGTTTGGTCGTGTTTGTATTTCAGTTTTAATGTATACTCGTCTTAACTGGGGTGCTAGGGGCATCATTCCTTTGCGGGGTCTAAGGGCGAAGCCTTTGAAAGAATTTTTCGGCCAATAGCTTACGGACCCATGGTATTTTCCTATGGTATTTCTCCTATTAAAGGCTTCGTAATACGATTGTGTATTGTATTGTAGCATTGTAAAAACAATCTATGTGATTGTGTGAGAGAGACTATGAGAGAGTGAAGAGGAAGTACAGCGGGATTGTTGTAGGTTGTATCCCTTCATTTTGCTAGATGGTATAATAATAAAAGACTAGCAATGTCTATGTGGGCGTAGCCCATCTTGGGTGAACCACGTTATATTTGTGTCTTTCTAGTAATGTGTTTAATATTTGCATCTTGTTTATTGTTTATTGTTTATCGTTACTGCTCTGTGATCTTGTTTTTCTAACACTCAGAGTCAAAAGGTCTATTTTGCTGGTAAACTCGCAGGAAAGAAAGGCTCCTAGTTCAAGTGGGAGCAATGGCAGAAGAAGGAAAGTTTATGGTCGAGAAAATTTAACGACCAAAACTACTAGTTATAGAAGATGCAAATTGAGGACTATCTGTACCGAAAGGAATATACCTATCATTGGAGGGAAAAACAAAACAACCGGTGATTATGAAGGACAAAGGATGGGAGGTTCTTGACAGAAAGGAATTGGGAATGATACGGTTGTGCTTGGCTTCATCGGTGGCTTTCAATATTTCGAAAGAAAAGACAACGAAGGGTGTGATGAGCGCATTGGATTAGCTCTATGAAAAAACATTGGCTTCCAACAAGGTATTTTTAATGAAGCATTTATTTAATATGAATATTTCAGAAGGTGGATCTATTGCTGACCATTTAAATGAACTTAATACGATTATTAGCCATATAAGTTCTGTTAAAGTGAAATTCGATGATGAGGTTGGGGCTCTTCTAATCTTGTGCTCGTTGCTAGAAAGTTGAAATGGCTTGGTCATGGTTGTAAGTAACTTTGTCCCTAATTCAAACACTCTTAAATTTGATGGTGTTCTTGGTGTACTTATTCTTAGCGAGGAAATGTGAAGAAAAAACACAGGTGAGACATCAGGTAATGCATTCACCATGGAGAGGAAGGAGCCCAGGTAATCACAACAAGTCTGAAAGGGAATATCCAAGTCCAGATTTGGAAAGATAAAGTGTTAGAACCGTGGTAAGAGAGGACATTTGAAGAAAGACTACATAGCTCCAAAGAAGAAAGGAGGCGGACAGCAGGAGACTACCCAAGAAGCAAATGCAGTAGGTGATGTGTTACAAAATGCATTGATTCTTGCATTAGATAATACTAGTGATTAGTGGGTAGTAGATTTAGGGGCTTCATGTCATGCTATACCCATAGAAAATTCTTTCATGATTATGTTCTAGGTGATTTTGGACATGTTTTATTGGGGGATGATAAACATGTAAAATTGTTGGAATTGGTAAGGTACAGATTAACTTAAATAATGGAAATGAATGGCTGCTAAAATATGTAAGGCGTATTCCTGCTATGAAAATAAATTTGATCTCAACAGAGCAATTGGGAGATAGCGATTGTTTGTCTATGTTTGGAAAAACATGGTGGAAGATCACTAAAGGAGCACTGGTAATAGAAAAAGCAGATAGGATAGGTACGTTGTAATCTTTTGAAAACTGTGTTTATGGAAAACAAAAGAGAGTTAGATTTCTCAAGGTTGGGAAACAGAAGAAGAGTGAAAAGTTAGAGCTTGTGCATACAGATGTATGGGGACCGGCTCAGGTACAATCTCTTGGTGTATCTCATTATTATGTTGCTTTTATTGATGATGCAACTAGAAAAACTTGGGTTTATTGCATTAGACAGATATCTGATGTGTTTGCTACTTTTAGGAAGTGGAAAGCTTTGGTTGAGAATGAGAAAAGGAAAAAAGTTGAAATACCTCAGATATGATAATGGAGGTAAATATTGCAACAAGGAGTTTTATGGTTATTTTTCATACAATGAAATTCACAAAAAGAAGACGGTCCCTGGAACACCACAAGAAAATGGTGTGTCATAAAGGATAGATAGAACTATCATGGAGCGTGCAAGGTGCATGAGATTCCATGCAAGGTTGCCCTTACAGTTTTGGGTTGATGTTGTATATATTGTTGCTTAATTAGACGATCGGAGAGTGGATGGGTTGAAAGGATGTAGTTGGCGCAACGGTGGAATGCATGGGGTATGAATGGAAATGGGTAGCCGAACATGGATGTGGAGGGAGAAGGTGGATGTGGCTCGAGCTTGGCGTGGAAGGTGGTGGGTTGGTGCAAAAATCCGAGAGACTCTGATACCATTGAAAGGACAAAAGGTGGGTGAAGAAGAACGTAGTGTAGAAAATATGTATATGATAGTTACATAAGAAATCCCTCGGGTAATTTATACCCTAAGTGGGGAATGGGTGACTTTTCAAGTCACCTCTTTAATTTAATTACATTAATTACAAAAATTATCCTAGATTAACCTAGTTTGGTGTTTTACATTTAGCATTTATAACAGTTGGAAAATAGGAAGAAGGGTATTTCTCTATTTGCAATATTTTGATACAATCGTATTTCATATCAAGGAGGTCGGATGGGGCAAGGAGCATGAGGTAGTATCCTCCTTTTAGTTGAGGATGGAAAATACAATTAGGGTGCAACAACATCCTTTTTGTGGGTGTAGATAAAACTCAAGGGATCGTAGCCTCCTTCTAGTAGGTGTTGGAGAACAAACAAAAGTTGTAACTTCCACAACAGTAGAGCGTAGTTATTCCATGGGTCAGAGCTTAAATCCACAAGTCACAGTTTGCGAGACCATACTAATATCTGTTCAGGTTGATGCCTGAAGGTCGTGAGTTGAAAAGCTTACACAGATAGAAGTTGTTGCAGGTTGGTGCAAAGGTTTTCATTATGATCATTGCCGCCATAAACAACCATCACTAAATTAATGATGGAGAGATAGTATATCTGATCATTTGCCATCAAAATATATTTATCCCATCGAAATGCGCATTTCAATGGAATTTATTCGAAGATAACACTATACGTAAAAATGACCTCTTCCTTGGGAGTATCAACACCTGAAACATAGCACTTTGTATTTGCACTGCAGGATGTTAACTTGTGGTCTCTCAAGATCCCTGACTTGTTCATATTCATGCTTCACACTGTAAGGTATGATCAGAACCATGTTCATAGGAGGTAGCTTGGCTATAATTAGAGGAAAGGTTATCTAGTATCATCTTCACATGATATTCATTATTTATTGCAAATGGGAGGTATTACACATACAATGCAATGATAGGTTCCATTGTTTGAATAAGTTGTTGATTCCATTACACATTGATCCATCAAGCAATGATACATCTTTCTCCCTAAATTATTATGTCTTAAATTATATATTTAATTACTAGTTTTTTAATCTTTATTTATATTCTATTACTTTCTTTTTCTTATTGTGCTTTAGTTTCAAATGATCCTCATGATGGTTAGTAGATCTACTCAAAACTCATCAATCACTACTAAAATCCTATGGAAACATCGATCACTACTAAAATCGTATGGAAACATTCATGCACAGAAGATATATCTTACGAGCTTGTGGCTTGTTACTTTAATTCGGCAAAGACAATTACAAATAAATAGTATAATATAGTTTAAAAAACTAATTAATGTTCTTTTCTATTTTTATTGTTTAAATTTAATCACAATAGAGAAAAGTAGGGAAGAAAGAGAAGCTAAACTCAAGATAGAGTTAAAAGCCATGCTTCATAATAAATTTACATATTTTCTAATAAGAGATCCAAAAATAATTAGACGATTAGATAAAAAAAATTGGAGAACAAGGTAGAGATAATGGAGGCTAAACTGTATGCAATGGAAATTCAAAAAATACCCGAACAAGAAGGGGCAAATATAGTAGAAAATGCTAACTTAAAGGATAAGATTAAACAGTTAGAGGAAAAGTTAACCACAACCACAACCTAAATAATATAGAAGGTAAAATATATATCAAACCCATTAAAGATGAAATGAATAAGCTCATAGCCTTAGACCATGAGCGTAACAAAATAGCTTTAAACGTCATGATTTTTTATTAAAAGAGGAGGAAGAAGAGGATACATTAGCCATTGTCAATACAAAACTTCGCAATAGGTTACAAATTGAAACTATCGGTCTCATAGAAGAAAACAGGTTGTGAAAACAGGTTGTGATATAGACAGATATGTCCTATGGTCAATATGGAATAAACGTTCATGTCGTAGAGGCATTGGGGGTATATCCTATTACATTAGGAAGAACATATCCTCACATGTTAGGATTTATAAGAAATACCCTTACGACCAATTTATTTGGATAGATATCATAGGCATTAATGATGAAAAAACCTACATAACCATCTGTTATTTTTCCCCTATTAATTCCAACTTCTATAAAAAAACCAATTTAGATAAAAAACTGTCCTTATAATGGTTTAGAACATGATATTTCTAGTTTAAGGAAAGAAGGAAATATCAATTTGATGGGTGAATTCAATGCTCGAACTTCCATTAACCAAATTGTTCTTTTAAGCAACTATTCCAACCCTAATCCTCTTTGGTTAGACAAAGACCTTGAGCTAGCTAACATGCATAAAATAAGTTCTGAAGATCTAGGTGAAAATTTATTCGGGTCTGAGTTGGTCAAGATCTTATCATTTGCAACGATCTCACAAAATGGCCAAACTCTAGCCATGTGACTTGTATCCATGGGCTTGGTGTAGTATTGTAGATTATGTTACAGTTGATATCCCTATACACAACAAATGAATAGATTTCAACATCTTCAACGACCATGAGTTTGACTCTAATCATAGACCTTTAATTATAACTCTCAATATTTCCATGCACAGTGAATCGTGATCCCAAGGAGGAAAACTATCATTTCCAAAAGTACCTAATCTTTGATAAAAATAAAGCTGACATTTTTCTCCATGATCTAAAAACTGAACTGGTTCCTTTATCTAGTATGGAGAATATAGAAAATCTCTACCATAATTTTGCTACAACCCTCTTGTCGTCCATTAACAAGTTCTCTATTGAAGTCTCAACTAAAACGAGCAATAGTAGAACCAACCCTTGGTATGATCAAGAGTGTAAGGATGCGAGAAAATAAATTAAGGAAGCTACTATAGATTCGATAAAAATGGACAAGATAAATAACTACAAACTGCCTTAATTAAAAGAAAAAAAAAGGCATTATCTAAGTAAAAGGCAAGAAAATCTCCTACACCTCTCCAAAGTAGCACCTAAGAAGTTTTGGAGGCAAATTCTAACTCGCAAAACAAAAGACGACAATAAAATTGCTTTAAAACATTGGAATTCCTATCTTAAAAAGATTTATGAATCCTCGGATATCCGAGATATCATTCAAACCATTCTTACAATGTAAGAAGTTTTCTTGTTAGAATACATAGATTTTGGGGTTAAGCACTTAGCAAATGGAAAATCCAAAGACATTAAAGGCTACCAAGCGGAAATCTTAAAAATTGGAGGGCCTGTCCTCATCCCGCACATCCACAAACTCTTTAATCTAGCAGCCAAGCAAGGGTTTCCTACACTGTGGACTCAAAGCCTCATTATTCCTATTTTCAAAAGTGGTGATAAAAATGACCCCTCTAATTATTGGACTATTATGATTAGCCCTCTCTTAGCTAAGTTATATGGTATTATCTTAGAAAAGAAGATCAATGAATTGCTAGAAATGGAAGGTAAGTGGGCCAAAGGCCAAGCAGGTTTTAGAAGGAATCATTCAACCATGGACCACCTCGTTACACTTAGGATCATTGCAGAGAAATGTCATAATAATAAGTCTAGCCTATTTTGTTGCTTCGTGGATTTTAGAATTTTTTTTGATAAAGTGCCTAGAAATAACTTGTGGAATAGGCTAGAGTCGTTGCTTAAGGTTCCTTTTGAGTTGAGAGCTGTCGTGATAAGGTTATACAAAAAGGCCATTGGCAATTTTAAGAATAATGAGGGGTGAACAACATGTATAAATTGTAATATTGGAGTTAAACAAGGCTTCCTTCTCTCCCCTACCCTTTTTGGCATTTACATCGATAAGCTAGAAAAGTGTTTAGAAGAAGCACGTTGCGCCGGTACAATATTAGTTGGGATAGTTATCATCCTCCTACTTTATGTTGATGATATTTTTCTTATGGTAAGGTGTCCTTCCGATCTCTATAAACAATTAAGAATTCCTAAATATTTTTGCTCTAACATGGGTATGACTGTTAACACCATCAAGACAAAAATCATTATTATAAAATCTAAGAAAGACACCTATGCAAATTTTATTTATGGTAATAAAAATCTAGAGGAAGTGACTTCTTAGAAGTATCTCGGAATTGATATTCATCACAAGCTCAATTTGAACTATAGCATTGATAAAATGATTAATGGAGGGTGGAAAGCTTATTTTGGTCTTGAAAATCACTATAAATCAGTCAATTTGGTCATGTGGGATAAAAAAAAGTTCATCTTTGAAACTCTTGTCATCCATGTTATCTTGTATGGTTGTGAAATATGGGGGTGCAACATTTCGAGAGAATTTTGGAGGAAGATTCGGCAAATCCAGAAGCGGTTTATAACTTATAACCCCAAAATTAAAAGCAATGCTCCTTATCCTATTCTCCTCGTAGAAGTGGGTCCTTCCCCCATCGAGAGCATGGCTATGACTAGGTACTTAATGTACACGCATAAGATAAATAACATGGGAAACGATAGACTTCCTAAAATTGCTTTAAACTCAAGTGAAAACCAACTACGCCTCAAGCGGTGTTGGTGTAAAGATACCATGGTTTGGTTAAACCATTGGGGCATTGATGAAAACGACATTTTGCAGAACATTGATAATGTCAAAAATATTATTACTTCTAAGTTTAAAGACAAATTTTGGTGTGAGGAAAATTTAGTTGTCAAGAGAAAATTAAGATATTATAAGGAGGTCATTAATCCTAACTTGGAAGATGAGAAGTATCTCTCGGCAGTAACTAGCTCAGGGAAGAAAATTAATATAGCTAAGATTATAACGAACTCTCATGAACTCCATAGTGAAACAGGGCGTTGGCGTATTCCTAAAACTCCATGGGTGGAAAGGGTTTTCCATTTGTGTGTCGATGGGCGTTGATGATGAAAATCACTCTCTTAGAATGACTTTCTTACACCCACATTAGGTCTGAGTTTCATAGTATGCTACAATACAAACATTTATAACATTCTAACTTGCAAAAACTATAATGAGCTTGGAAAACTTCTTGGTAAGCTTTTTGAGCACAGGAACAAGACATTAAAAGTAAACCAAGTATTATCCTTCTTAAAGTTCGATAAACCAAAGTTGGTTTCAATGGACGTTAATCATCATCATCATCATCATTATATTTATGTATGACTTATAGTTAATGTATTATTATTTTTTCAACATTATAATTAAATTAAAAATGATACATTTTTATCTATTTTTTAGATAATATATAACTAATTTTAATTAAACTTTCTTTAAACGCATATATTAAGCAAAGATGTTGCTAATTTCACTAGCCGTGTTATTGGTCCTTTCAATAACTTTGCATAGATATAAAGGAGAGAATAATTATTATGTCATTGGTCCTTTCAATCACTTTTTTAGAAGCATATATTAAGCAACCTTGTTTTTTCCATGATTTATGTACAGAAGGTATCTATAATCAACGAAAGAAATAGGACGTTGGAAAAAGCCACGAAGAACGAATCCGAGAAAATGTGTGGATCTTAAAACAGTCTTTGCAAGTTGCAACTTACACCAACTAAACTAATCAACGCTAGAAAAACGAATCGTAGAAAACGTTGGAAGTTATTAAAAGTCCTTGCAAAAACAAACACTTACAGCGTCAAACACGTTGTGGACTAAATTGGAAACAACAAATTTCCAAATAGAATTATTCAGTGTTGGAATTTTGTTGTCATTTATCTTGCAGTGGATAAATTTTGGGATGATTTATTTAACTAAGAGATTGTGGAAAAATTGAGGGCACTTATTGTCAAGTTGAATAAGCAAAAGATTGAATTGCAGAAAACTGTGTGCGAGATGGCCTGTCCCCTAAACTATTCTTAGCCTGACTGACGTTAAAATATTTTCTTCTTCTTCAATACTGAAATTTTATTCACATTTATCTAGCAGTGAAACATTTGTTCTTTCTTTCATTAAACAGTCCATGCCCCACCAAACCAACAGAAAAAATGTTTGAAAATAGATAGGGAGTAAGTTATTGTTTAAATTATCTGTATCTTTCATTTGAGTCAACCTTTTGTCAAAATTTTATAGACTCACATGAAATAGTCTGAGCAATAACTTACTCCTAAACGAAAACGAATCGTAGAAAACATTGGAAGTTATTAAAAGTCTTGTATTTTGTTCACATTTATGTCACTGTGAACGAGCATTTGCATGCTCTTTCTCTCATTGTTTCTTATACCTTTCAACTGAGTCCTGACTAGTGTCTGTATTGATGAACACAACTTAGCAGAGGCATTAAAGACTTTGATGGGTGGGGAGAGAGAAACGGAGAAATCTGTTATGTCGACTATTATGCTTATCCGATGTGGAGGCTCTTTTGTCATTAAGAAAGGCAATCACTTCCGATCCACTTGGACTGCTGGCCAATTGGACAGTTAGAAACTCAAAGAACGTTTGCTCGTGGTGGTACGGGATTGTCTACAAAAACGATAGAGTGGCTCGCATAAATCTTAGGGCAGATCAACACAACCCTAATGACATGCTGGAAGGTACAATATCCGATGGCATTCCCAATGACATGCTGGAAGGTACCATGCCCAATGATGACATGCTGGAAGGTTCCATCCCCGAGGGCATTGCCAGTTTGAGTAAGCTTGAGTACCTTTCCCTTGATGGCAACGAGTTCACTGGTGCCATACCTGAAGCAACTGGCAAGTTGAGGCAGCTGAAAGAACTCACCCTGAGTTCTAACAGTTTCAGTGGTGCGATACCTGAAGCTATTGGCAATTTGACAAAGCTCGAAAAGCTTTCCTTGGATAACAACAATTTCGGTGGTGGCATACCTGAAGCAATTGGCAATTTGAGCGAGCTGGAAGAACTCACTCTGAGTTATAACA
>LPNX010910735.1:0-28858 GCA_001517045.1 Pseudotsuga menziesii | reverse complement strand
TGGCAATTTGACAAAGCTCGAAAAGCTTTCCTTGGATAACAACAATTTCGGTGGTGGCATACCTGAAGCAATTGGCAATTTGAGCGAGCTGGAAGAACACACTCTAAGTTATAACAATTTCAGTGGTGTGATACCTGAAGCCATTGGCAATTTGAGAAAGCTTGAAAATCTTTCCCTGGATTACAACAATTTCAGTGGTGGCATACCTGAAGCAATTGGCAATTTGAGGGAGCTGAAAGAACTCACCCTGGGTCATAACAGTTTCAATGGTGCGATACCCAAAGCCATTGGCAATATGAGAAAGCTCGAAAAAAATTTCATTGCAAACTATTTCAGTGGTTGCATACCTCAAACAATTGGCAATTTGAGGCAGCTGAAAGAACTCGCCCTGAGTTCTAACAGTTTCAGTTGTGGGATACCTGAAGCCATTGGCAATTTGAGAAAGCTTGAAAAACTTTTCCTGGACTACAACAATTTCAGTGGTGGCATACGTGAAGCAATTGGCAATTTGAAGGAGCTGAAAGAACTCACCCTGAGTTATAACAGTTTCAATGGTGCGATACCCAAAGCCATTGGCAATATGAGAAAGCTCAAAAAAATTTCCATGTATAGCAACAATTTCAGTAGTGGCATACCTGGAACAATTGGCAATTTCAAGGAGCTCAAAGAACTCACCCTGAGTTATAACAGTTTCAGTGGTGCGATACCTGATGCCATTGGCCATTTGATGAAATTGAAAGAGCTCACCCTTTTTCAGAACAATTTCAGTGGTGGCATACCTGAAGCAATTGGCAATTTGAGAGAGCTGAAAGAACTCACCCTGAGTTCCAATAGTTTCAGTGGTGCGATACCTGAGGCCATTCGCCATTTGAGTAAGTTGACTTCCCTAGATCTTAGTTGGAACAACCTTTCTGGTTCAATACCTAAGGGCATTGCTAATTTGAAAAATCTAGAATTTCTTGTCTTGGAAGGCAACAATTTCACTGGTTGCATACCTGAAGTCATTGGTAATTTGAGTCATTTGATTACTTTAAATTTGGGTGTAAATAGATTCACTTGTGGCATACCTCAAGCCATTTTGAAATTGACTAAGCTGACCATTCTCAATCTTGGTACAAACATGTTGACCAGTAGAATACCTATAGGCATTGCCAATTTGAAGAAACTCCAAGAACTTTACTTGGACACTAATAATTTTACTGGTGGCATACATGAAGCCATTGGAAATTTGAGTGAATTGAACTACTTGAATCTTGGTTTTTATTCCTAAATCCATGGTCAATTTGAGTCAACTTACCCACCTAAATCTGGGTGCAAATAGATTTAATGGTGGCATACCTAGATCTCAAATTGAGTAATTTGATCTTCCTTAATCTTGGTAAAAATAGTCTAACTGGTGAAATACTCGAGGGTATTTCCAATTTGAGAAATCTTGAGTACCTTTATCTCAATAACAACAATTTCAGAGGGAGAATTCCAAAAGCAATACGAAAGCTTCAATATCTCAAAGGCTTGTTTTTGTTTTCAAACAATTTAAGTGGGCATATCCCATATAGCATAGGTCAATTAAATTCTCTCATTGAACTTGCCATATTTAATGATAGTATTTGTGGGATTATTCCTAAAAGTATTAGTGGTATGGTTTCACTTGAAAAATTAGATCTCTCCTTAAACCAACTAGAGGGACCAATCCTTCATGCTATTGGTAAATGTGTGGCACTAGAGCAATTAATATTTTCCCAAAACAAGTTGAATGGAACAATTCCAGTATCTCTTGGAAATTGCACAACCTTACTGAGGTTAAAGGTATCACAAAACTTACTTAGTGGAGAATTGGGCATAGGATTTCCAGTTTCTATGGAAGTTCTTTCTGCTTACTCTAACAACTTCTCTGGGACATTGTCAAAATTACCTCGCATTTTTTCACCAACTAAGGGTTTTAAGTGTTGGTTATAACAAACTTCATGGTGACATTCCTGGATGGATCACAAATCTCACCAAGTTACAATTGTTGGATCTTTCCAACAATAATATCAGTGGAAGAATACCAACGAATCTTGAGAAGCTTCAAGGATTCCAAATTCTTGGGTTTTCCCAAGTTAGTGATAATGCAGTAACTGGAAGGTTTGAAGAATTTCTACTGGATAGTGCTACACTAAATCAATCCTTGGAAAACCAAGTAAGTGGTAATACATTGTATGAGGATATGAGAATTGTTATGAAAAATATGAGTATACTATCACATATGTGTTGTTGACAAACACAATATTTGACTTGTCTAACAATAATCTTGTTGGAGAAATACCTGCAAGCATTGGAAGTTTGAGTAGTCTGCGGCTGAATTTATCTGGAAATCAACTAGATGGAAAAATACCAATATCTCTTAGTAAGATATCTACTTTGGAACAATTGGACTTGTCCAAAAATAATTTGAGTGGAGAGAATCCTCAAGGGCTTTCTAAATTATCAAAGTTGGCATTTCTAAATGTTTCAGTGAACAAACTCTGTGGACAAATCCCAAAAGAAACACAGTTGGATACTTTCACTGCAATCTCATTTCAAATGAATAAATGTCTATGCGACTATCCTTTACAACCATGCAAGAAAACAGAAAAACAGAAGAAAAGTCCAATTGAAAGTGGTAACACCTTTCATAGATGGTTTAGTCATGTGAATGAAAAAGTCTAATTAAATGCAGTCCTATTAGGAGGAGGGATTGGATTTAGTGGAATGGTAAGTGTTATAAGTGTTATAATTATATGGAATAATGTCAGAGGTTGGGTGGTGCCCTTAAAGAGAGCAATTTCATGGAATGTACCAATTCCCTCAACAGTTTAAAGGTTTCTTCCACCACCCTGTTAGTTTATGGTACTTTTGTTCGATATGTAAAAATAATATGAATGAAGTTCTACAAAGTATTTCTATTTTGTTTGTGGTTTACCTTTTCATCTTTTTGATCGTCAATTATGTAAATACGGTCAATCGATCCGCTCCTACCTACGGAATATTTATTCATATTTTTTTTCTGTATTGGTTCGATTATGCTTCGGTTCACTCATGCTGTAAAAAAAATGGCTTCCATGTATTGTATCTGCCAATTTGTTGAACATGATTTAATCGCTCTATGTGGAATCTACATTTTGAATATATGTTTTTGATTCCTGCAGTCCTGGTTAACACAAATTTTACCACCATACAGTCTCTTTTATGTCACAACTATTCTAGTCTTCCATGTTCACTGTAAAGATTTCCCTATATCTCCATACTGTCTGACTTTATTGTACATGATAAGCAGCCTTGGCAAGTTAGAAGCGTGCAAATAATTTTAATCTCAATCTTTATCATTATCTACTTGATTTCATAGTAGCATCTATTGATATTATTTGAAGAATTTTGTTCATACTTGCAAACTGTATGTCAAATCTTAGTGTGCAAACTGTATATCAAATCTTAGTAGTTACATTGTTTGCATGTGAGCGCAACATTTACCTCCCATTTTACCTAACAACATAGAAGCTCGGTATTAAAATATTTGGGATTCTCAAATGCCTTTCATAACAACAATATAGATACGAAGATTCACTACCTGCCTAGCGTCCATCGATTCGCCCTTTTCTCGTTCCCATTTGATCATGAGAGGTGAGGAGAATTAAGACAATAATGGGATTCCTCAATTTCAAGCAGCAGTTATTTGTTGCGAGATCGGCTTCAATTTCAAATAGCAGCTACTTGTTTGGATGTCTCACTTGGAGTTGGAAATGAAGGATGAAGGATGAGAAGAAAGAAGACGCAGCACCCAAGGCACAAGCCTGACTTAACGACATTGGAGTGTATATTTTCAAAGTAAGTTGAAAGATTGTTAATTAATGGTTGTTTACTCAATTAAATGTTAATCTTAAAAAATGTACTAATGTTATTTATGAATTGAGATATAGTATTCCATTTGAAAAATTGAATCAGAATATTCATCATACAATTAAATCTCGGTAAAGAGAAGTGATTTTTATTTAATAGGGAGATTGGTTTTTTAATTGTGTTTTATCATGTTTAAATTTATTCAATAATGAGTAGTTGCGGGTAGCAGCCTCTAAATTAGAGGATGGTTGATTAATGGCTGCTTACTAAATTAAATGTTAATTTAAAAAATGTATTATTGTTATGTATGAATTGAGATATAATATTTTATTAAAAAAAATGAATCAAAATATTTATCATACAATTAAATCTTTGTAAGGAGAAGGGATTTTTATTTAATAGGGAGATTGGTTTTTTACTTGCAAAAGCATAAATAGTGAAAACTAGAGAGAATGAACGAAAGAATTCTATTATCATATGAAAATGATTACAATACATAATATATCCTAAGTAGCTTCGATCAGGAAACACACCATAGTGGTGGCCTAGAGAGATCTAACACATCCCATCAGTTACAAAGTGAATTGAGTGATAAAACCAATCCCGCCAGTTACAGAGTGAACTGAGTGATAAAACCAAGGTGATCCTACATGGGCACCTTCCTAATGATAATAGTAAAGTGTGGTATCGCCAACACCCCCCTGAACACTACTATGGGGTAATAAAGAAAGGGCCCCGACAACCAAGGCCATAATAGGTCACCCAAAACAATGCAACTAATGAACAATGAAATAAAATGAGGAAAGAGGGAAAACCTCATGGGAACCCCCCCCCGCTAGATACATTGTAGAAAAAGAAGAAAAAGATAGTTGCTACGAAACCGTGTCCTTCACTCCAAGACAATTGCGTAGAGAGTGGAACAACTGCTCAGTGAAGGTCTTAGTGAAGATGTCAATAGTCTGTTCAACTGAAGTATATAACTGCAAGTCGATTGTCTGCTTGTGTACCAAATCTCTGATGTAGTGCATGTGGATCTCTATGTGCTTCGTCCGCTGCCTCTGTACTGGATCTCTGCAGAACTTCAGAGTGCTCTGGCTCTCACACCAGATGACAGTAGGCCGGTGGAACTGGATACCCAACTCAGTGAGAAAATGTTGTAGCCAGAAAGCTTGGACAGTTATGTTAACTACCCCTATGTACTCGACCTCGGATGAAGATAGAGAAATATCCTCCTCCTTCTTGCTCAACCAACAAATGGGACCTGAACCTAGACTAAGTGAGTACCCAGATGTGGACTTGCGATCAATGTTATCATCAACCCATTCAGAATCAGTGAATCCAATGAGATCCAATGAAAAATTTGTTGCATAGTGAATCCCAAAGGTGATGCTTCCATGTACATATCAAAGGATTTGCTTGGCATCCTTCCAATGTAGCTCATATGGCTCTTGCATGAACCGAGAGATGACCCGAACTGCATACAAGAGATCTGGTCTAGAGTGTGTAAGACACAACAGGCTCCCCACTAGCTATATGTATAGAGTGTTTTCAACCAATGGAGTGCCCTCTCCATCTTCAAGTTTGACCACGGATAGGAAAGGAGTTGATTCACACTTGCAGTCTGTCATATGGAATCTCTCTAGGAGATCTCGTGCATACATGGCCTGAGATAGTTTGATGCCTGAGGCATCTTGGCTAATTTCAAGACCAAGGAGGAAATGCAATGGACCCATGTTTGTCACTAAAAACCTGTCATGCAAAATCCTCTTGATTGCAACAAGTTCTAAAGTCGAGTTGCAAGTGACCAACAAATCATCTACATATAAAAGTAGAAGCAGAAGTGAGTTAGCTTTCCTAAGCATGTATACATTCCGATTTGACTTACATCGTACAAAGTTTTGGGACAATAATTAGGAGTCCATCTTGGCATACCATACTCTCGGGATTACTTGAGGCCGTAGAGATACTTCTTCAGTTTGCAAACCAAGGATGAATCTTGTATGAAGCCTTGTGGCTTCTCCATGTAGATATCGTCAGAGAGATCACCATGAAGAAATGCATTCTCCACATCCATGTGATGGACTTCCCACCTCTTGGTTGCAGCAATGGCAAGTTCCAATCGAATAGAATCCATATTTTCTACCGAAGCAAAGGTCTCATCATAGTCTATCCCATGAATATGTTGAAATCCTTTGGCAAGTAGCCTAGATTTGTATCTGTTGATATGTCTTCCTTCTTCCTTCCTAGTCTTATAGAACCATCTGCATCTAACAAGATTTGTTGGCATTTATTTATCGTCGAACTAAGTTTAGATCCTTAGTTGACAGCAAAATCCCAAGATGATAGAGGGGGACCCCGTCGGTAGCACCTATGATGCAAATGCAGTCTCACCAGAGATATCTTATTATGAACTGTCAGAACTAGGTTTCTGCGGTTACGTGGGGATCTCTACTTGTGCGGTATTTTATCATATTATGCAACCGAATCCAGGGATCATACTTGGTATTCCTTGGCTATTCATTCAAGGAAACAGTCTTATTACAGATTCATTCAATAAGTAGTGTGACACATACATCTATGAGCTTATTCAAAAACATATACAGTGTGACATAGTCAGGTCTACTTATTCACAACATACATGCAATTGACATAAGCACATTAATCAATGACATATTTCCATATCTTGTTTGGATAAATTTTGCATCAAGCTCTTTTCTTAAGTGAACTAGTTTTTCCTCCATTCTTTCACAGGTTAGTTGTTTTTCTTTAAGATATTTCTCTAGTCTTTCTTCTATCCTACTTGCCTCTTGAATTTGGTGTTTCATATTGCTCATGATTTTCTTCATCTCTTTTTCTTTTTGTTCATGCTCTTCATGTTGTTCAACTAAGAAACTTTTTAGTTGTCTATGATTTGTTTTCGTATCTTCTTATTACATTTAAAGCACCAAATAGTTCTTTTTCCATATTAACCCCTGCTTCATCTTATGACTCTTTCTTATTCTCAATTTCTTCTATCTCATTAGACTCTTCAATACCTAGAAAAAGGAATTCATCATCACTAATCTCAGATGAACTGGTGTCTTCTTCTTTTGAGTAGAAATTCTTTTTTCCTTTGTAATTTTTCTTATAGTGGAATTTTCCCTCTTTCTTGTATTGTTTGTTTTTGTCATCTTCATCTTCAGAGTCTTCCTTGGGATAAGGACACTTGGCTTGAAAGTTCCCAATTCTGCCACATTTAAAACATTTGAAGGGCAGTTTTCCTGTGTACTTCCATGATCCTTTCTGAAGTCTTTTAACAAAATTGGCTTCTTCTTAATCAGATTCTTTATCATGGTTGGTATGAGATTTTTGCTTTTGGTTTGTTTTCTTGATTACTTTGAAAGTTTCTTCTCCTTTTGAGATATTATCAATACCTAGTCTTAATTCATAGGTTGTGAGGATTCCATACAATTCATCCATGGTAAGATCTTCTAGCTTCTCTCGGTCTTCAAGAGTGGATACTTTTGTATTATATGCCATAGGAAGTGTTCTTAGTATCTTTTCAACTAACTCATAGTCTGTTAGTTCTACCCCCAAACCTTTGATTGTGTTAACAAGGTTCTCAATTCTTTCGAAGTACTCTAAAATAGTTTTTTCATCCTTCATTTTTTAGACTTTCATATTGTACTTTGAGAGATTGAAGTTTGGCCATATTTAATTTGGATTCTCCTACATATATGGTTTCCAATTTGTCCCAGTGTCTTTTGCACTTTTACAGGTCAATACTTTTGCAAGAACCTTCTTACTTATTCCAGCTTGTAATGTATTTATGGCCTTTACATGTTCCCAAAATTTCTTCTTTGGTTCTGCTTCTATGGGACTGATTTCTGGAACTTTATATCCTTCTTCAACTAATGCCCAAACTTCTAGACCAATGGACATCAGATAATTTTTCATTCTAATATTCCAGAAAACATGGTCTTCACCATAAAATATGGGGACTCTAATTGACATCTTCATCTGCTGATCCATAGTGGTTGTAATAGCATCTCCCTTCCAGTGGTTAAACTATGGTGAAGGATCCTGCTTTGATACCAATTGATGGATCGGGTCTTGTCACTAAGAGGGGGGGTGAATCAGTGACAGAAATTAAAACACAATTTCTTTTATTTTAGCAAATCTAAAAGCAAATTTGGACACAATGTTTTAACGTGGAACCCAATAAGGTAAACCACCAACACGTTTCTATTATCTGAAAAACTTTGTTTTTAAAATATACCTTAGTTATTTGTAGGAACCCACTTGTTGGAGACCACAATCCCCAATTTTCTTAGCCGCTACTGAAGGATGCACCCACACCCTGGTTTCTTCCTGCACCTACAGAAAAGGATACTCCAATACCTTGACTCTCCAGCCACTATTGGAAGGAGGATAAGACCTCCTTGCAGGCATGTAGCCTTCCCTGGCACCACCCTTCCACCCTTAAATGTATTTTTATCAGAATTCTAGATCTTCTTAAAAAATATGTCTCTTGTTACTCTACTTTGGTCTCTATCTTATGCTTCAGCTACATAGATCTGGATGACAGAGACACTTTACTTACCATTTGATCTTCTGTTTACATATACTTCAATCATCTCTTCAAACCATTCTCACACCCTTTCAACATAGTGACTCTTCAGATCTCTATTATATCACAGATTTTTAATTAATTACTTATTTAAACTCTGTGATTTTCTCATGTCTTTGAGATTCTTCCATTTGTAATTTTGTTGGTATTATCATCTTTGGCTGCGGGCTTTCCTTTCTTTTAGTCTTCATCATCTCTGGTTGCTGGGCGACTTTCTCTCCCAAAACTCGGGCTTCAAATTCCATATGTGGGCACTGGCTTTTCCGCACTTTCCTTTCCTCCTTCTGCTTTCCAAACTGGCCTTTCCTCAAGATCCTTTCTGTACCGCAAAAGGTGTAAATTGGAAACTCAACTTTTCTAAGGCTTCGTCTTTTTGCTTTCCGCCTTTCTGCTTTCCGGACTGGCCTTTCTGCAAGCTCCTTTCTGAACTGTGGAATGCAAAAATCAGAAACTCAACTTTTCTAAGACTTAGTCAGTTTTCTTTTCGCCTTTCCTCTTTCCAAACTGGCCTTTCCACAAGCTCCTTTCCGCAATGCGAAATGTGGACTGCGGAAACGCAACTTTCCAGTTTTTCAGTCATTTCCTTTCTGCTTTTCCACTCCCACAACGATTCTTCCATTGTTGTCTTTCCGCACTTGCCTTTTTTGTACAGCGGAATGCAAAAGTTAGAAACTCAAATTTTCCACGACTTCGACCTTTTGATTTCTGCGGTTTCGCACCTGCACTTCTGTTCCCGCAATGGTTTTTCCTTCAACGCTTTTTCCGAACCACCAATCTGCTTGTGGAACTATTCTCAGTCGTACAATCTTTGATCCTTTGTAGAACTTTTCCTTTCCGCCTTTCCTTTGCAAAACTGATCCTTAACCGTCAGATATCATGCGGGATGCTTTCTGGCCATTGATTTTAGATCGAATGCGAATCTCACAATGACTTTGTGGATCTACATGATTTATTTCCTTTAACACTTAGCCAATTTTAATCTCAACATGTAAACTTACATTTTTCTCTTGTTTTGGCAGATAGATATTTCGCTCGTGTAAGAACCAAATGAGAATCTAACTTCATGGTTGGATGGCCAGTTCATCAGGGAGAAGGATCATGTCATCTTTAGATTTTACTAACACACACACATCTTCTGGAGGACATTTCAAGATAGTCTTCCAACTTTTTGTTATGACACTTGGACAAATTTCTTAGTCTGATCTAATCTTCCTACAACACTGTTTTGGCAGGTCCAAAACTTCTTCCTCAGCTACTTCCAATACAATCTGAAGACATGGTCAGGTAAAGAAAACAGAAGTCTACAAGACCCCTATGTGCTATAGGCATTTATTCTAACCCATGATTTAGTGCAGTCATTCTCTTAGACCCTCTCAAACTAGTTTTGACTATTTATCCATACTTAGTCAATTTCCTAATTTTCACCAATTGCCATATTTCTCCAGAATGATGTCACATCATCTCTTACCAATTTTCCATCAATTTTGTTATTCTATGTTATCATATTTGTTGTTTTAGCATTCATGCCATGTCATCACTACCTTTGTCTTTCCTTTGAATTATAGTGAGTTCACTCTGCCATCATGTCCTTTGCTTATCCTTTGTCATTCATGAATTGCTTTGACATCATTGAAAACTATAAACTACTTTGACATCAATGAAAACTATAATCCATATTTTCCAACATGTCTGATCCTGGAGAACAGACTAAATAATATGAGAGGTTTCTTGCTTTGAGAGCGAGCCTCACTCCGTCAAAGTCTTACTTGATAGATTCTCGAGAAGCCAACCACATGGTTGCCTCCAGGGAATCCTTCACCACTCTCAGTCTATCAGGAGGAACTAACACTCATATGGGATGTGACTCCCAAATCCCAGATTTTGGGAAAGGTTCTATTAAAATCCAGCATGATGAGTTCAAGAATGTACTCAATGTGCCCTCTTTTGCAGCAAAGCAAGTTGTTCAAGATGAAGAAGAAGTAGAATCTTCCACACAATCAATTCGAATTGAAGAAATAATCCTTGGAGTGACTCCTTCTCATGTTGCTCTGGAAGTTTATGAGATCTATGATATCTCATCTTCTCATATAGCTGATCCAAAAGAAGAAATCCAAATATATGTTATTGAATAAAAACTCTCCTTCCATTCTATGAAAACATTCTCGAGTGATTCTTTTATTTTAAATTATGTGCAAAGTTTGTCAGTAATTGTTTCAGAAAATGAAGAGGAATTTGATTTCTTTATATCTAATGTTGTTGCTGGTGTGCAGAAAAGTAATACTTTGGATGTTTTGGAAGAAATATCAGATTTTAGGAGTGATCCATTCACTCTCTTTTATCTAGAGCTTCCAGCAAATTCCTACATGATTGCATGCACCAATACTCAGAATTTTGCTGAAGAAGTAGAAAACTATGCATCTACCATTTCGGTGGGGCACGTGGAACCTTTGTTCCATAATCTTGTATCTGATATGAAATTATTTGGATCTGATGACCTTATTTGGTTTGATTTTTAAGTTTCAAGATCCTCTAGTCATGCTTGTAGCTGGTCTCATCAATTTTGGTGTGAAAAATCAACTACCGCAAGTCTCTTTCAAAATTGTTGCTAGGGATTTGATGTCAGTTTTCTCTCATGAGTTTGTTGATATTATATTTTGTGGATAATTAGTTATTTTTTAAGATATATTAGATCATGGATCTCAAGAATTCGCTCTCCATAGTCCCAGGGATTCTCTACCTTTCTATTTGATCACGTGCTCGTCTCCTCACATAACTAGTAAAGATGGAGACATTTCGCATTTGCCTGGACACTTGCTCCTAACACTTGAAGCCGATTTTACCTCATAGGGTTTGATGTTCAAGGCTGAAATATATCAGTTTCGTGGGGTTTCCTCACATGGTTTGAATTCTCAAGAACTTTTTCTCTCTCATTAGGTGATCTCAATTGCTCTACATGGGTCCAGTTTTCATCTTGCAGTTGTCTATGTTTATGATTCAGTTGAGCATATTTTTCTTCTTCCAAAGAGGAAAATTCCTCCATACATAATCATTTAGTTTGGAGAGGTTCACATGCACAGTTCTAGGATGTTGCTGCATAGAAGAACCAAACTAATGCATTTTTGCTACAAAGTGTTGTGGATTGCAACAAAATTTTCACAAAGTTTTATTCAAAACTTGTTTTCTTGTTTCACTGCTTATCTTGAAGTGGGGGGGGGGGGGGGGGGGGTCCCATGAGGTTTTCCCTATTTTCTTCAGTTTATTATAAAGTTTTAATTCTTTTAGATTGTAATGGGTGACTTTTGGCCTAGTTTCCAGGGCCCAAGTTGTCCAAGTTAGGACTAAGGGGGGATGTTAGGATTATATAATCCTCCCTGGTCCATATAGTCTATTGGAACATTTTCCTAACTTAGGATTCATTTTCTAGAGTTTGGTGCCACCATGATATTGGTTCCCCTGGTGCCACTGGTGCCATTGGTGCCACTAGTGTGCCATTTGGTGCCACCGATGCAAATCCATACACTTTAGGAGCCACTATGAGTGCCACTGACAACATCCATTAGTTGGTTGTAGTTGGTAGGTAGTTATGTTGAGTATTTCTTTATTTACATTCAGTTATTATAGCACCAGTTATGCATGGATGCATGGGGAAGTGGCACCTTTTTCCACCTACCTTGTCAATTTAACTGGTTTAACTAGTTTAACTGATTGTTGGACTGATTTAGTTATCATGATTTAGACTCGGTGCTCCCATGTAGTGATTTAGACACTCCTAGTTAGCCAGTCAATCAGGATTGACTTGGTATATTCGAATCTTATCCACATGATTCAAATTCTCCTTATTGTAACACTGTTGTATACTGTTGGAATTAATGAATATTAATGTTGTAATTTACTGATCAATTATTATCAGTTTTCTCTAAAATTTATCGTGTTCAATGTACATTTTCATTCCATTCTACTACACAATTATACCTTTCAATAACACTCATTTCCTATAGATCAATGGTCAAATAATTCAAACAACAGCATGGGTATTTTACTCTCCTACCGATGATCTGGTGAGCTCAGGAGGAACTTGGTTGGGTCCCTCGATAAAAAATATTGGAGAGTACAATGCAGTGATTGGTTTGTTGACTAAATATCTAGCTAACGATGTGAGTCATATTAGGCTTTACGTAGATTCATATTTAGTTGTACATCAATTAAACCAAGTCTACACTATCTGGAACCCCCCAATTATTCGTACATTCCGAAGAGTTCATCTTTTGGAAAGGTATTTTGAACAGGTTTGCTACCATCACATCCCAAGAAATCTAAGCACAGTAGCAAATTCGCTGGAAAATTTTGTCTTGGATTGGTATCTTGCTCATATTTGAAGTTCATTTTAAATATTAATTTCATGCATTGAATCACATAAATACATAGGGAGTCTTCAATCCAGAGAGATGGAAAATAAGATCCTTGGAAATGGAGAGGCATAGAAAACCATACACTTCATCTAGTTTGTTCCAATATTTTTCCTTCTCTATTACTGCACTTGGCTCTATCTCTGTTCCCATGGTGACTCTGTAGTGCAATGATATTTCAATATCCTCTTTTCCACTGATGATAATTGAAAGGAGTGAGAATATTGCTTGAGGAGGAGTCTATTTGGAATTTGTAGCAAATGTAATAGAAGTTCTTGGGATACCGGCAATCACACAAAACAAACAAAATAAGGTCTAACAACCTGCACTTTTGGAGTTGCTTCACACTTGGATAGACTTCTCTGGACAGAATCTAGAGGGAGCAAGGCTAAACTTCCAGGACTTATGTGGGAAACTCTCTGCTTCTGGTGCATTGTTGCAATATTTTTGAGAATTTTTTCTCATCTTCATCAACGATACATCAAGAAACCTGTATAAGAGTTTCCTTGTTGTAATTTCCCTTTTTTGAGATTTGGAGAAATGCACAAATTGGGAAAAATTCAAGCTTAACTAGTCATGACTCTAGAGGGTTCCAACTTTCACCAAATGGTCCCAAATTTTAAAGGATATGGTATTGTGAGTCTTAAAACATCCCAAGGTGTTTTATGTATACTTTTTTATCATACTTTATAACTATTCAAACTTGTTTGGGGATAATGAAAAAAAGACCAAAATTACTAGGAAATTATGTTCAAATTCCCCCAAGGGTGATGGCCAAACTAGTTCTCCAAATCAAGTATGAACCTCCCAAATTTAAGAACAAAGTATGGGAATGAGTATCAGACATAAATGACTATGCTTAATCATATTTATTAATTTCTTCAAATGTATTATGGTCTGCAACATGTGTAGGGTAACTTTCATAGAAATTGCCTAAGGGCAATTTGCATTACTAACTAGACTTTGACATAGGAAAAGTAGAATATATGGTTCTAAGTGTAATATGAAACATGGTGGTAATATATGGAATAAAACTGTCTTCCCCAACAAAATAAAACTCAAAGGAAAACCCTTCCACAAATATGATACAATACTACTCCAAGATTGAAGCCAAAGTCATTGAAACTAGTGATTCAATGGCATGGGAATGAAAGCTTTCACACATGAGTTTCTTGGATTTCAACCCACATAGGTTATGGAAATGAAATTACATAGTAATACATCATATATGGCTGTCAAACTCATAGAATATCTTTCATACAAATCTGGTATAAAACTACTTCAATATTGAAGCCAAAATCCATGAAGACTAGTGATACAAGGGCATGAGTATGCAAGATTTTCATACATGTATCTCTGATATTTAGAGTTACATAGAATGTGGACATAATATTACAGAGACATACATCATATATTGATTCCCCATCATCATAAGACTCATATAAATGTCCTCATACAAATCTGATATAAAGCTACTTCAATATTGAAGCCAAATCCATGAAAACTAGTTATTCAAGAGCATGGGAAATGCGATCCTTTCATACATGTGTTTCTGATATTTCGATTTACAGAGAATATGGAGATGATATTACATATCCATACATCATAAATCAAATCTTGGGCATCAACCATCCTCAGCAAGGCGCAAGAATCACTCCAACAAGTGCGCCATCAATTGTGAGTGTGGGGAAATGGAGAAGAAGGAATGAGAGAATGGGGAGATAGATGAGAATTCAACTGTAGGACCTTAAACTTGAAAATAAAACTCATTCATTAATATCCCATGAGATATCTAAATGGCCTCTCCATCAACCAACTTGGAAAGGAATCCAACTTCCTCGAAATTGGTTCACTAACAGGGTAAGTGTGCACTCACCGTGCAATGGAGAAGAAAAAGATCTCCTAAAATGTCAAAGGCCAATTAACAAATGATAAAAAAAACTATTCTCCTTCCTCGTGACATCCTTTTATTAACTTCAATATGCCTCCTAAGGTCTAATTTTCCTCCATGATCTTCCTCCAACTCATCTTAGTGGTTTAGTAACTCTCATGACACTTGTCTTCCTCTTCATGCTCCAATTCTTTCCCCAATTCAAAGGCCTTCCTCTAACTCCCAAATTCGACCTCTTGGTGGATATTTTTAGCCCTGACATGTCATATTTTTCATATTTCAGCAATCAGGTCTGAATTTGTCATACTTTTGTTAGATTTTTATCATTTAATCAATATGATCCAGGATCTTATCTAAGAGAATAACATGCACATCAATAATCACAAGAGACAAGAGACACAAAGAAATTTTCCTCAAGGAAACCATAAAGGAGAAAACCCCACAACTTCCTTGGAGATAGAATGAGCACTAGTAGCAATAGTAGAAACCCATAAACACAAATATGATCTCCGACAACTGTTGTCTCTTTCTTCCTGTACGTGAGTTTTTAACTCATAGTCGCGTATACACGCGGGTTTCTCTTCGATTTCCGTGTATACACGTGGGTTTACTACTAACAGTCGTGTATGCCCTTGTCTTTTCCTTTTTTTGGAAGCTAAATGGTTGCTGGGTGAATTTTGATATTTGCTGAGTCTCCTTTGTCACTGCCTAAGTCTGTTTAGACCTCTGTTTCTGACCAGGAACGTTTTTTTTTAGGCTAATTTTTTTTTAAGAAGGTTCTTGTCATGGCATTTTCGATTTTTTGTTTGAGATTAGTGCATTAGAGTTATTTTACCTTAGTGCTTTGCTTGAGTGTTGTTTGGATGTGCTTGCAGAGTCTAGGGCTCATAGAATCATTCTTTTGCTTTTTGCATCTCATTTTATTTCAAAAAATCCAAAAACATTTGCTTATCATCATGCATTGCATTTTGCACTTTGCATTGTATTTGCACTAGAGTTGCTTTGAAGTAGTAGTTAGGACTTCATATAGGAAAATTTGCATTCATCATTTGAAGAAAAATTGTGCATTTCACATAGTAGCATACACTGTTTTCATGGACACAATGCATTTGCATTGATTGTTAGGTGTGCATTTTACTTCATGTTGCGTCATAACACCATTAGTTGCACGACCATATCCTATTTTTGAGTAATAAAGCCAACTGAAATCAATGCTAAATTAAAATGAACTACACTCTTTTCTTTTCTAGGGTGCACCAACAAGCTTAGGTTTTAGAATCTTGGAATAGTTCATTGTAAGTCAATTCTCCAAGATCACTAAACAACAACATGTATGTGTCTGTCCAGGTGAGTGTGTGAAATCCTTGGTATAACCAGTGTTTCTCAGGATCCTCCTCTCAAAAGGGAGTTAAGCACGAGGCAGTGTGAGTGGTTATTGATTGGGATGAACCCTAGTCATAACTGAGTAGCACCAGAGATATTTCCAGGATTGTATTCGTATCTGGGGGCTCTTTCAAGAGTTTCGGGCTTTGCTACCCTGCCCATACGGTCAATCTCTCCTGCGACTGTCCGCCTGAGCATTGATTATATTGAGGTGACCTTAGTGGCCTTACCTAGGATATCGAGGGGGTACTTTACAGGGGTTATTCTACGGGTGTCCTGGCTAGGTTGGGGTCGGACAGCACAGTCGCTTTACGTGTTGAAGATGAGGGCCACAATAATTGGTTACGTACCTCCGCTTGTTGTGTATGGGAGTCTCAAGCCTCTCCTACGTGAGACATACTTGCTTCATTCGGGAGCTCACTTATCCAGCCCTTGTTTGCTTGCATTTGGATTTAGATTTTATTAGTGATTGCTATGTGCACGATAGTTGGCCTAGGGTTTGTGTAAATAGAGAGTCTTTGCTATTTTTTGAGTCATTGTGGATTCATGTAGACGATGGGGATTTTACTCCTACTTACGATCCTTCACTCGACTTAGATGAGTTAGGTCTTGTGCTTTCTAAGATAGGAACCATGCATGATAGACCTACTCACTCTAGGGTTGATTCCCCATTGACGCGTTACCAATATGGAATGCCGGAGGACGCCGAGACTCATTTTGAACCCGCCAGCACTAGCTATGGTAGTTATGGTATGACTGGTTTTCCTACACATGATTTGGCATTTCATGTCGAATCTAACTTCGAGCATAACACTATGCCTAGGGGCACTCTCATTCTTTACCATGCGGAGAGGTTTGGGAACACTAGTCACATTGCACCTTCCATCCCAGTGGTGGAAGTTACATCACATATTCCTCCTAGGTCTAGGGTTAGTGATCCTATTAGGATACCAGATCCGAGACGAGTGACGATAGGAAATAGTATATACTTGATTACTCAGATCCCTTCGTCCTCTATCCCTAGTTCTTCAAATGTCCACCCTCCACCTTATTCACGTGGTCCTTCGAGTCGGCACATGGCTACGAGTCAGGTCCGTACTGCGGTTACTAGACCAATTGTGTCTCAAGTTTACATACCGCCCGTTGCTTCAAGAGGTTATGTTCATGCTTCTAGAGGTCATATCACTACTTCCGGGGCATATATCCCTACTTTCGGTATGTATATTCCTACTTCCGGAGTGTATCTTCCTACCTACAGAGTGTCTCATGGGGCATCGCATGCGATGACCTATGGACCGTATTATGGGACGCAGTATGGACAGGGTTCTTCACCTTATGGGGGCGGGTATCAACAACCTGTTTACTCTCCTAATTATGGCGTTGTAGCTCCTACTAGTCAACGTCCACCTCACTATGGTGCTTCCACGCCACCCTATACGGGTCATAAGGGAAGAGGGCACTATGGCCAAGGCCATGGTGGTAATCAAACCTATATGAATTAGGGAGTGGTCCATCGACCTCATCACCCTAGGCTCCCTTTCCTTATGATGCTCAATCTTCCTAACTTGTCGAGATTAACGAACGATCCTGTGGCTCATGACCCGGCTTGGCCGGCTGTCCCTACCAAGCTTCCTTCGGACATACCTAAGTTCGAGGGCAAACCAGGAGAGGATCCAAGCGAACACGTTACTACGTTTCACCTATGGTTCTCTTCAAATTCCTTACATCAGGACTCAATCCGTTTGAGACTATTTCAACGCACCCTCACAGGGCTTGCCACGAAATGGTATATAGAGTTACCTAGGGGAGCTTTCACTTTGTTCGACGACCTTGTGATGACTTTTATTAATCACTTCCAGCTACCAGTACGTTATGACGTTGGTACTAAACTCTTGTTGACATTTTGGCAAGATAAACCCACACATATCTTTGATCATATTCAAGAGTGGCGTAGACGGAAGAGATTAATTAAAGCCTTTATACCGTCGAAATTCCTCCTCGAGTGGTTCCTCAAGTCGTTATTGTCGTATATAGTGAAGGATGTTTCTACATCCGTAGTGCAAAATGAGGAGCAAGCGATTTTTAGGGCGCAGGAACTGGACTTGATCTATGCTCAGTCCGGTTTGTTGTATGAGATTATTCCCAAAGCTCCGCGTTCCAGTTTCGACCCCAAAGTCAAACCTAGACCACATGCCGATGGCATTGTGGGTTGTGCAAGTGTGAAACTTGTGGATTCGGTTGCAAAACAAGTTAGTCAGTTGTCAATCAACCAATCTGCTTCGAGACAAGCTACGGCTTCGTCTCAACCCGCCCAAACGGCGAATGTACTTTCTGTGCAATCATCGGACCAGAAGGGTAACCAGCAGCCTGGACGGAATAGAAAAAGGGGTAAAAATAATCGTAAGGGTGGGTATAAGAACGAGAATGCTAGTAATAATGACAAGAACGGCTGGAATGCTGGGGGGGACAAGCAAACTAAACGTAAGGTTAAGTTCCCTTGCAAGTTATGTAAGGATGATCACCTCACTTGTGCTCTCGTATTGAGGAAGCTTCAAGATTCTTGGCAGAGGGCCCAACTATGCTAACTAACCCTTTACCGCATAATCAAAATATGAACTCGAAGTCCCATGACTAGTCTGATGATGATCATGATCCGCTGGAGAATAATGGTCATGGGTGCATTAATATGGTCTGTGCTGTGAAAGTTATGACACGTGCGGAAGATTATAGTTCGTCACAACCCAGCCTAAGCAAAGAACCTGATCCGCCAAGGTCCCCTTTGCATATTGAGAAACCTATGGATAAACCTGAGGTTGCACCTCGCATTCCTAAGGGAGTCCTTAAGCATTCAGGGCATAATCCAAATGCTTGAGCCACCCAGAACTATTCAGTTGTCAAGGATTTAGGTATTCAATTGTCGAGGATTTGGGCCATACTCCTTGTGCGATGTCTTCATTGGAAGTGCTTCAGAGTTTTCCTTCGCAAAGGAAGGCATTGCTTTCTGCCCTTGGTGTGAACAATGATGATTATTCCTCCGTGATTAAATTTGAAACCACGGGACTTCAGCCTCGCTTGCCCTACTATGTGTCTCTTTTTATTCACGTAGAATGTCTTAATATGATCGTCAAGCGTATTGTGATTGACGAGGGTGCTGCTGCTTCTGTGATGTCTTTATCCTACTGGAAGGGTCTGGGTTCCCCTGAGCTATCTAAATTAGCCACCATGTTAACTGCGTTCTATGGTAGATCTTTTAGGCCGCACGGTATCCTTCCTTCCCTTGAAGTCTGTTTGGGAGGGAAGACCGTTGTGATAGAGGTCGAGGTGGTTGATGCGCCCCTTGAATACAATCTCTTACTGGGTAGGAACTGGATGTATAGCATGCAAGCCGTTTCTTCTTCCTTGTTCTGCGTTGTATGCTTTCCACATAACGGGAAGATTATAACGATTGATCAAATGACATTCAAGAATCCGTCTGTAACCGCATCTTCGGGAACTTCGATCCCGATCATTGAACATTCTTAGCCGACAACTGGGAGTGTGGGTGTAGGCATGTACCCATCCCTCATGGGAAGCTTTAGTTGTCCTGCACTGATCCTCATGGTAGGATCTAGTTTCGATGAGGCTTCGACATCTAGGAGATCGGTATATTTTCACACGAGTCATATGGAAGATCCTTGGATTCTTCCTGCACTGATTACTTCGAGTGAGCCCGTCGTGACGGGCGTGCCATTCCCTACAGCTATGATAGCTTATCAAGCTAATCTCAAGTCTACTATAGAGCCTAGTCCTTCCTGTTCACGGACAGAGGAGGAGGACCCTTATGTGCTACCGCCATGGGCAATACAGTCTTCTCATGCGCACGACTGCCTTGATATAGTTTTCCCTTCAAATGAAGTGATTATCAAGGCTATGTCGGGAGTTGAGCCACCATGGGAGGAACTCCATCATAGATCATACTTTCTTCCAGAGCTTGACCGCTTAGAACGTGAGGAGTTTAGGGCGATTCTTAGTCAGAGATTTGGTAGTCCTATGGTTCCATTAAGCTCTCCTGGTCCGATGGCTGATGGAAACATGGCAAACATATCTTCAACGATTCCTATCAACATCTCTCGCAATCTTGGCATGATAGAGAATGTCTATATTGGGGCAGAATGTTCCCATGCTGAGATTCTTGAATACACCGAGCTATTTAAGGAATTCCGTGATATTTTTGCTTGGTCTTATGACGAGATGCCAGGTATTGACCCTCGAATTGTCGAACATGAGATTAATACTTACCCCAACGCGAAGCTTGTTCAACGGCGTTTACGTGCGGTGAATCCTAGGAAAGCACCCGCCATTAAGGTAGAGATAGAGACGCTGTTGAAAGCCAGTTTCATCTATCTCGTTTCCTTGACAGAGTGGGTTTCAAACCCCGTTCTGGTGGATAAGAAGCAGGGAGCGATCCGCATATGTACTGATTTCCATGATTTGAATCGGGCCTGTCCTAAGGACAACTTCCCCACACCATTTACTGATCAGATTTTGGATGAGTGTGCGGGTAGCGAGGTGTTCTCCTTCATGGATGGTTTTTCCGGATATAATCAGATACAGATTAAACTTGAGAACCAACATAAGACTGCATTTATCTGTGCTTAGGGAACGTTTGCATATCGAAAAATGCCTTTCGGCCTTAAAAACGCCAGAGCTACATTTCAGCGGGCAATGACCTTGATCTTCCACGATCTCAAGTCAATTATTGAAGTATTTTTGGATGACCTCGCTGCTCATTCTTGTATGAGAATGTGTCATCCCTATCACTTGAGATTGGTATTCGAAGGATGTCGACACTATTCAGTTAGATTAAATCCTCATAAGTGCATCTTTTGTGTGAAGTCAGGTCATTTGTTAGGATTCATTGTTTCTAAAGAGGGTATAAGAGTCAACCCTTTGAAGGTTGAGGAAATATTTCAATTGTCTCCCCTGAAAAATATTCGTCATCTTCAGTGTTTGCAACGCATGGAAAACTTCTTATGAATATTTGTTGTCAACTTTGCCAACTTGACTAGAGGCTTCATGCATCTCTTGAAGAAGGAAACCCCCTTTGATTGGGATGAGCGAGCCCAGGAGTCCTTTGATGCACTCAAGCAAGCCCTAGCATTGGCCCCGATAATTAGTCCCCCGGACTATAGCCGTGATTTCCTATTATATGTGGCCGCGTCTTTAGAGACGATTGGTATGGCTTTGGTTCAAGAGGATGAGGAGCTCCAAGAGCATGTCATATATTATCTGAGCCGAAACCTTATTGACGCAGAGATTCGTTATTCTCATGTCGAGAAGCTTGATTTAGCTACCGTACATGCGGTTCAGCGGTTGAGACATTATATTCTCCTTCGCCAAACCTTGGTTGTGGCCCATGTCAATCCGTTTCAATTCATCCTCACCCGAAGGATGATTGGGGGAAAGTATAATAAATGGATTGTCATTCTGCAAGAATTCGATCTCGATTTTGTTTCGGCAAAATCGAAGAAGTATTTAATCTTTGCAAATCTTATATCAGATTTCCCGAGCGAGGCCGAGGAGTTGGTTTGTGAAGATACATTTGTCAATGAACACATCTTCTTAATCTCAACGTTAGACCCATGGTATGGGGATATCATAATATATTTACAAACACTGAAGACCCCTACTCACCTCTCATGAGATGAATGACGACGATTACCTCACGTCTCTAAGAACTAACTCATCGTGGATAACACCTTGTACCGCTGTGGGGTAGACTCCATTTTACGACGTTGTTTAACTCATGATGAGGCTGAGATAGTGCTGAATGATTGC
The DNA here is from genome assembly GCA_001517045.1 of Pseudotsuga menziesii. Taxonomy (NCBI): domain Eukaryota; kingdom Viridiplantae; phylum Streptophyta; class Pinopsida; order Pinales; family Pinaceae; genus Pseudotsuga; species Pseudotsuga menziesii. Next base: position 6,897 of record LPNX010910735.1, on the reverse strand, counting down.
CACAGAGGGGCATGTGGTGGTCATTTATCTGGGCTTTCTACAGCTCAAAATATTTTGAGAGCGGGTTATTTCTGGCCGTTGATCTTTAAGGATTGTGTTGATGCGGTCAAGAGGTGCCACCCTTGCCAGGTGTTCGCATGTAATATGCGCTCGAAACCTGCCCCGTTACATCCCATTATCATCGCTGGTCCCTTCACTAAGTGGGGGCTCAATTTTATGGATTGCAACCCAGCTTCGGCTGGGGGGAACCATCATATTATAGTGGCTGTTGATTACTTCATGAAATGGGCTGAGGATATGCCTACAGTAAAATCCGACGGTGAGACAGCCGCCCACTTTGTATTCAACCAAATTATTACTCGGTTCGGGATTTCAAAAGAGCTTGTCACTAACCATGGCTCGCACTTTCAGAACCATATGATGGAAGAGTTGGCATCGAAGTTAGGGTATAAGGAAGAGCGCTCCTCTTCTTACTACCCTCAAGCGAATGGACAAGTAGAGGCAGTGAATAAATCACTCAAATCCATTCTCCAATGAACCATCGCACAAAGCAAGAATAATTGGCACATTATGTTATATCCATCTTTGTGGGCATATCGAACCGCTGTTAAGATTGCCATTGGTTTTTCTCCATATCAACTAGTACATGGAGTGGAGTCGATATTGACGGTTGAATGCGAGATTCCTTCATTGAAGCTAGCTGTGGAACTCTTACCAGACACTTCACCTTTGGAGGAGCATTTGGTTCACCTTGAGCAACCTGATGAGCAGCGTCGGGATGCCTTGGTGGCTATAGAGGTTAATAAGCATCGCGTAAAGGCCCAATACGATAATTCTATCTATCCAAGGGCGTTTAGTGAAGGAGACTTGGTCCTTTTGTGGGATCAACTGAAAGAACCCTTGGGGGTAGGGAAATTCAATCCTATGTGGCATGGTCCTTACATGGTCAAGCGCGTGTTAGAGAAGGGTGCCTATGAGTTAGTGGATTATGAAGGGACGGCCTTGGTGGAGCTTAGAAATGGGCTCTATCTTAAGAAATACTATGCATGATTTTCAGCCAAGGCTGCTTATTGTATATTATTGTACAGTTTTGCATAGTTAGGTCTTTTTCTTATCGTGATCGGGTTTATGATTAGTTTCCATTTCTTTTGGCAGATGTCAATGGAATCTTACGCCTACATAGGATTCGCGGATGGTGCAAGCCGTCACACTCAACACTCAGCCTTTGCTGCTTGGGTGATTCATACTCCTATGGGTCAGGTACTGTCTTCAGGAGGTGTATGTCTACGACCATCTTCCAACAATGCTGTTGAATATAGTGTCGTTATCGAGCTTCTACGGGATTCCATTTCACATGGTGTTCTATCTCTTGAGGTACGTCTTGATTCAGAGTTAGTAGTGTCATCTCAATGGTTTGTACCATGTTAGAGATCCGACGTTATTGAGGAGATTCTTACGTGTGAGATTGTTAGAACGGCAATTTGACAATATAACATATATACACATTCCAAGAAATAATAATCAAGTTGTTGACTCATATGCTAACTACGTGTTAGATTAGCATTTGTTTCATTCATAATAAATTAATCACAAACACAATTTTTACTCATGTAAATAAATAAACCGATCACCATAAAAAAATTTATATACATCCTAAAATGTGATAATACATAGTGTCATGATACAAAATTGGGGCTTTCAAGACACCATCATATAATACACGGTAGTACAAAATGTATACACTCCCAGGTGTATAATCCTATGGAGGAGGAGGAGGGTTGTGATCATGGAAGGTCACTATGGCTCTGGCTAGCCGTCGGAATAATCGCACCCATGCGTGTGGTACACCCACCACCTACCGCTGCATAGCCTCAGGCAAGTCCTCGACTTGCGCCATGGGAACTCTATGAGTCAGTCTCACAAAGTTGGTATGAATGCTCTGGAGCGTTCGCTCCACATCCACACCCGTGATGTCATCTCCTCTTCCCCTTCGTCTATGACGAGGGAAGCCTTCTGGCCGGCGTGGTCCCACATCTGCACACAAATGGTAGATGTCACTATGTATTGTCGTGCAAAAACATGTCTTTTTTATTCCATATAATCAAGAAAACACACAAAAAAAAATTAAATAACTCAAAAAATTTAAAAAGAGAGGGTTGAGATTCGTTACCTATATCGCCATATGCCAATCCTGGTGGTAGCGGCATGTCTGGGTCCCCTCCGAAATCTATCCCTGCATAGGGGTAGTCATCGACGGCAACTATCTATCATCGCCACCATGGAAAGAAGTCAACTGGATATGGGTTGGCCACCGTACCACCCCCCAGTCTGCGCATAGCATCTACCCAACGTCGTTGGGCCGGATCTCGAACCCTGTGGAGAGGAACATCCACTCTAGGGCTCAATCCTGGAACACACTCGAAGAAAAACGTGCTCAAAATACTGTTAAACCCGAATTTTCTCACTCTACCTGCCTTACACTCATTGAGTTGATGTTTCATGTTGCTCAGTAGTGTAGTGCTCCAGTCGTAAATAGTGGGTCTCATGCACTCCACTGCATAGAAAATCATAGGCCGCGAGGCCTGGTGGACTGATGCCAAGTCGGCTATCCTGCCCAGCGTCAATAATATGGCCTTCAGGCCCAGCACCTGTATAGCATTGGTAGGGACTTGACTCCCCACCTTCTCGGTGTCTGGATAACAGTACATTGCAATGTACTCGTTGATAGTCAGGCCACCTCCTGGCCCACCACAAGAACGAAGGTTCACCACTTCCCCTCATCTAGAAAGCCCTGTAATGAAGTATATGTCCTACACCTCTATTGTGAGGGACATCCCATTGATCTGGAAGGACTCCAAGTCTGGATCCCAATAATCCACCAGCATCTGTAATAGTCTTGGTTTGGCCCTCAAACCACCAAGACACCAAAACTTGTAGAGTCCGCATGCACGTAGAGCTTGTTGAGCCATTAAGTCGGCCCTTACTGCTTCCTCTACTTCACCATGCTCACGCTCTCTCCACTCTAGGACCATCCTGCACAAGAAATTGCAAATTTTCCCATTAGTTTATTGAAAAAATCATGTGTGGCCTCATACACGACTGTTTTCAAAACAGTCACGTATGTACACGGGTTTGAGGCCATTTTCCACGTATATCCAGCCCTATAAACAGAAAAAACCTTGATTTTCACGTGGGCTGCAACGCCCATTTTTTGGGTTGGCCTAGAAAAATGATTAGACCATGGAAATTCATAAAAATTGTATCAAAATGCAAGAGGAGAGCATGAGTAAATACCTGGAAGAAACAGTAGTGGATTCCGCTGGCTAGATCCCCTAGAATTCGCTGTTGAAAATCAGAGCTCAAATGGGTAAAAGTTTCAAATGATTTATAATATTTTGAATTTTTTACTATTTATAGAAATTTTTAAAATATTTGAAAATTTTTACCCCCTTTCCTACAGTTTTGACATTTTCTAACCATTTTGGACTGTTTTTGACATAATTCATGTTGTAGAGGACCTTTTTCAGTGCCGTTTCAGCTGTTGGATTGACCCGTTTGTGTTGATCTCAGGTATCATGTCTAAACTGGCATATAGGTTAGGTTTCACCACCGTTTTCATTTTGCATGGCCTTATGACCATATCACAATGACCTTAGGTATGAACCCACTCTGTTATGTCACAGAACCTTCTTGCTATTTTAGAAGTGGCATGATATGAGTGGTAGAAGCTTCAACTTACATGGGTACCCTAGTAAGCACCTTATTTGCATTTGGTGCCCATGTCGAGGTTTTCTCTTTTAGGGTGTGGGAGTCCGTTGTATAGTATTGCCATGACATTTCGCAAGAGCTTCATACTCCACTTGATCTTATGCTGGCCTATTTCCCTTAGGACTCCCTCATGTCAAGTTTTGAATGCATTATCATGAGCTTTTCCTGTCTTATTGAGCTTTATGCCGGCTCCCCTGACATTGTGTTTCAGCCATATAGCCCGAGCTTGTCTCATGTCTAGCCATGCAGAGCCATTTTTTATCCTTCGCAGCTTGTTTCCCTTTTTACCGGGAGAGGATTTTCCACCGAGTGTCAATATCCTACACATGTATCCTTGCATTCAGCAAAGGTATGTTCCACTGCTTGGAACTAGTTTGTTTTCCCTTATGACACTCATCTCCTCCTAGTCTGTAACTATAAAGCTATTTTATTCTTTTTTCAAGCTTTTTAAATAACTAAAAAAGTCCAAAAAAATTAAAAAACCAAAAAGCCGAACAAGGAAAGATGTTATCTTTGGCAGCTGTTGAGTCGTGTCGCCTTCAAACAGAGCATTGTATATCACATCCATTGGTTGGGTTATAGTTTGAATTTAAGAGTTGTGCTCGTTTATCTGATTTTATCTCCACCGACCGGTTAAGCTACAAGTCCCTATGGAGCCTCTGTCGATGCCTCCTATGTCGAAGAGATGTCCCAGTTTGTATATCGAGTCTATGCTGCCTTCATTCAGTCACCATATGCCGTTATGCTCTTGTTCGAAGGAAGTTGAAGCCTGAGTCGGCCATTCATCAGTTATCTTGACTTTGCATGTCGGTCATTCCCAGTACAATTACTGGTTCGTGCACCTTATGATCGATTCCTTCCACATTATACAGATTTGTTGAGTACCTCATGTTGGATGATGGGGGATGCCTTAATGCCCTCCTTCCAGCAGATTTCATCCTATCGATTTCAGATCATTTATTCTGGGATTGGAATCTAGAGTCATTTTGAGTGCCTCGAGACTTGTAGTCATCAGTGGCAGGTTCTCTCGCCATCAACAGTTTTTTGGGAATACATCAAAGTCCCCTGATCGATGGATGCTCTCAAGTGTTCGACCTCAACACATTTATTCACACTTGTTAGTTTGCACTCTAGTACCTTGATTCACATTTTCATCATCGGTGGGTGATCTCGCGTCTGTTAACGGTATACATCAATGACCGGTAATCAGACGATGGACTACTATGTTCGACCTCGACACCTCTATTCGCATAATAGGACATGTACTCGTAGCAGTTTGTGTAGAAGACTTTCCAGATTGGTGGCATCTCTTATATGCTACCTCCTTGATCGTGCCGGTGTTCATGAGATTTCAGCTCTCGTGACTTGATTCCAGTATATGTCAGATATTTCCAGCCACTATGGAGATCTTGATCTGTTATATCTTCAGCCATTATGGAGATCATGGTCCTTTGTATATCTTCATCATGGATATTCTGATCTATGTATATTGTACATGGTGATGACCACATATGTGATATCATGTATCATGCCTATTCATGGCCATTATACTCTTATGTATCTGGGACTGCTATATGTATTTGCAGTTATATGCAGAATTGTATTATTGTACTATGTTGATTGGGTGGCTGGTCTTCCATTTGGGATCCTTCATCACTCCACTTCTGGGATGGACTTATAACGTATTTCGGCCATCATATGACCCCTATGACCTCACACATTAGGGGGCATCTGTTATAGCTGATTTCACCACTCCAGGTGAATCACACTTTGTATGGCCTTCCCCTGTCTCGCTGCAAACTCCTTAGACCGTATGGACCACTTTTTGTCCTTTGATGTTTCCTTGATCATCCCTAAAAACATGTGAAAAATGATACACCCGAATTTTAAACCTATAAGCGCGTATATACGCGGGTTTGACCACTAAAACCGCGCACATCGGGATGTGTACAAAATCCAAATCCTTTTCGAGTTTTCCTTCACATGGATCTGACTCATTTGACTCCTGGCCTTCCATATGCCTTGAGATCACTCGGATTCGACCTTTCATTGCCCCTTTGAAAAGCTATATAAGGAACCCCTTGTTACATTGAAGGCATAAGAGATAATTAAGAGCAAAGAAACTATAGTCCATTGTTGCCGGAACTTATGCTTGAGTCTGCATCCCTTTGTCCCTTGGAGCACTTTTGTGTTCTTCCCAAGCTTGCCTTTTGCTTGTGAGCTTGCTATCTAAGTGATGGAGGATTGAAGTGGTGGAGGCCCAAGTGGGGGATTCAATTTCTCCGGTTCGCAGATGTGCCGACAGAGGTTGTATCTTGTAATCTCTGATTTATATTAATAGAAATATCTTTTCCTGTCCAATAATGTGTGTTTGAATGAATATTTCATCCATTGGATTATGTCAAATGCTTATACATTATTGATTATATATGCTAGAATAGATCTAACACCATGATATATAGAATGCTTGTATTGTTTACTTGTTGTTGAGGAAGTAATCTATCAATTCAAGCTGAAGTTGGAAAGCTCAATGGGGATCTACTTCAACCGTCTAGAATAAGGTACAAGGTCTGATCCTTTAGTGCTAGACATTTAATTTCTATTGCATATTGGAAAGGATTGATTTCTGGAGTTAAGTTGTCTATTGTGGTACCCCAAGCCATAGGAATTTCTCTCCGTAACAAGTAGACTCAAAATTCCTTTATTCAGAGTATGACAGTTGGGGGGTGTTATAGCGGATTTCACCACTCCAGGTGAATCACACTTTGTATGGCCTTCCCCTGTCCCCCTGCAGACTCATTAGACCCTATGGACCACTTTTTGTCCTTTGATGTTTCCCTGATCATCCCCACAAACATATGAAAAATGATATACGCAACTTTTAAACCTATAACCGCGTACATACGCGGGTTTGACCCATATAACGGGGTACATCGGAATGTGTGCATAATCCAAATCGTTTTGGAGTTTTCCTTGACATGGATCTGACTCATTTGACTCTTGGCCTTCGATATGCCTTGAGATCGCTCGGATTCGAACTTTCATTATCCCTTTGAAAGCTATATAAGGAACCCCTTGGTACATTGAAGGCATAAGAGAGAATTGAGAGCAAAGAAACTATAGTCCATT
>LPNX010910683.1:230246-241771 GCA_001517045.1 Pseudotsuga menziesii | reverse complement strand
CCCTAAAGTGTTGCACCCGCACATAAGGTTTTAATTTCAAGCTTTTCTGACTTCAATAATTAATAATAAAAAAATAATTCATGAAAATTTCCGAATAAATAGCATTGCACTAGGCCCATATGTCCTTTATATGTCTGCAATATTTTATCTCAAATGGACATCATTTACTTCATATATTGCTGCACCCGCACAAACATATATGTTAAGATGTGCTGAAAATTTGAAAACCCACTTTCACGGAAACTAATTTTATAATCATTTGCACACACTTTCTCTACATAAACCCTATATATTATGAAAGCTGATTCAATTACCTATCTTTTCTTTTTTTACTTCATCTTCAAATAAGTTAGGGAAGTACCCCTAATTGTCACCTAAAATCAGAGTTTTTTGTTTATTCTAGTATTATGTGGCATCTAAAGTGTCCTTAAAGGAGTCCATGATTGTGCATCAGCCCACATATCCTTGATTCATGCAAAGTGTTTGTGCATGGGTGACATTGATTGTGAAGTACCAGACTTTCACTTAGTCTCCTAAAATTCAATTGAATATTGAGTTCAGTTTAGTTAGTTCAAAATTAGTTCAATCAATTCACATTCAATTCAACAAGTTCACATTCAGTTCAGTTCAGTTTAGTTCGGTTGAGTTCAATTCATTTCAGATTAGTTCACTTCACATTCAATTCATATAGCTCACATTCATTTCATGTTAGTTAGCATCCAGTTAAAGCTAAATAAATAAGGAGGGCACATATCTTATGCATGCAAGAGGATCTGAAGTGTCAGTTGGGAAATGTAGTTTAGGAGGGTGCAAATTTTTGCATGAGAGGAGTTCTAGTGCATGCTACTCCTAGTGAATGTGGTACATGTATGATCTCAGTGTGTTTACTGAGCCTCTAATTCACCCACTTCTACATGCTAGGTTTTTTTGGCTTGTTAATAATATACGAGGCATAAGGAAAGTTCAATACAGTTTGCATTCAAATGTTTTTGCAGGGTTGCTTTGGATCTCTCTTATCTATTGTTGTGGTGACATCTCTTATCAGGAAATATGTTGATGTGTTGTAAACCATTCTATGCAAATCTATCTATCACACTCAAAGAATTGTTGGGGTTTTTCATCCTCCGTGTTTGTAGGGATTTTCCAAGGTATATCTTGTCTCTTTTGGTGATTGTTTTATATAGATGATTTATTATTGAAGATTCATATATTGCTTATATAAATAATGATATGTGGCTGATTTAAAGATTCATAAATGACTGATATAAAGTTGATTATGTGGTTGATATAAAGTTTCTTATGTGACTAATTTAATGTTTCATGAAGTGCTTAAATTGTTTCATAAAAGTTTTAAAGTTCAACTAGCCTTGATTTTGCTCAAACATTAACATATTATAGAAATGACATTGATTTAATGTTATGATTGTGAGAGTACATGAACTAGTTTTCTTAAAAATCATGTGATTGATTGCATTAAGTTAGTTGCATAAATTGAAATGAAAAATATATGAATGAGGAGCATAGTGTAGTTTGGAGAGTGACAAAGTGATATGCTTGATTTCATTTGATTGTAAATATTTGTAAGAGAAAGTGTTAAGAGACATCGAATTACTCCATGTCTCTTATTACGATTAGGAATTTATGATGTCAAATGTAACGGTCTTCATATAAACACCAACCTCAATGATAATTTAAGGTACATGATGCTCTGTTTTGTTTTCAATCAATTATTGTTCTGTATGAGATAGAGAAGGGACCCTCATTTAGAGGGCCAATTTCCAATTCAAGATCCTTATATTTATATTTGTTATAGCAATGAATGAGGGTCGTGACCTAATAGGGGAGACCACTACACTGGAAATATCTTGTTTAGAGACCAACCCAATCATTGTTAAAATGTAGTAACAATTACCTTTAGAGAGAGTGACTCTCTTCAATCCCTTGAAACACACACGATGTTGTCTTTCATTTCTTGAGATTGGTAACTTTGAAAAGAGAAAATGAGAATCCATGACATTACTCTAGATAAGTAATTATTTATGTTATTAGTGATTGTGTGTCTCTGTCTAGAGATTAAGCAAAATACAAGGTGTTGCTGCTACAGAGTTCCACTTGGATCATTAATTAAAACTGGATGGAAAGATCTAAAAGGATATTTTACTGATCTATATAGTGAAAAATTCTAGTCTCTTTCTTTGCACTAACAATATGACTTTGTTATAAACATCAAGATTTAATTGTTTTTCATTAGCATAATTTGTCATCATGATAATATGCTCTGCCTCTCTCTATGACACGGTTTATTAACTATTAGTAATCATCTTGTAATATAAGAAGTTCAAGAGCTCCTTTCCTTAGTATAACCTACTTCGTCAGAAAACTAAATTAGAGCATGCTTAATGAAGTTAAGCAATCCTCAATGAAGGATTCTAAGTAATTGTTTAGACGAAGGCGTCTTATTCTGTGAAGACAACTCTCACATGAATCAAATAGAAGTTATATTTAGATTTAGTTGGGATAAACCAATTTAGGTTACAATTTGTTTCATTATTTAATATACCTTGAAGTTATTCTTATAAGTAATTTGTACATGAATATATGTATAGTGGAGGAAGGGAAACACCCATCAGCTTTTATTCATCATTATCTAAATTGATGGTCAATGATTTAGTAAAAATATGCAGGATAAGAGGTGAGGGAGCCAAGTAAGTTTACAATAATAATCCTTTATCATTTCACTTGGGATAGTTTAAGTGGAAATATTTTGAATTCCTTCAGATGGTATTATTCGCTTTTAAAGAAAGTCCCATAAGGATAATTAGTGAGATTATATTTTTCTCTATGAGAGATATTTGAGGATAAGGTTAGTAGTTTCACTACAGATTTGTAACCCTTTAGTTGAATAATTGATAGAAATATTAACAATTTTGGTGGACATATCCCCTCGTTGGGGGTGAAGAACGTATATTGTTGTCCTTCTTATATTTTCACCTTATGTGTTTCATTTGTGCTTTATTTAGTACTTCTGAAACATATAATTTTTTATTTTATTTTATGAGTGCTTTTTAATCAAAAGAGTATGGTATGTAGCAAAAGATGTGTAAATGTTTGATTTCACTTTAGTTTAGGGGATAATGTTGTTTTGATGATTTACTTAAATTTTTAGCTATACTTCCAGTGAGTAAGTTATCTCAATGAGAATCAAGATGACTCCAAAAGCATGTGTATGATCTTTGTTTAAACAATAATAGTTGATTGCGATTTTAGATAAAGGTATGTTAGATATAATCGTCATCGTATCTTCTCATGTTAGTCTTAGCTATTATGTTAATTCTCCTGTACAATTGCTGGTAACTACTATTTTGATAGAAGGTAAATGGCTTATCCATTATTATTTTCATGGATCTCCTATGGTTGGTACAAGTCTCTACATTAAGAGGGGCTAGGGTCTTATCAATAATTGGGATGTGACCTTATTTAAGTATCTGAGTTATCCCTAAATATTATTGGGTTATACCATGATGCTAAATTACAAGTAGAGATACCATTACATGCCTCGTGTGAAATCTTTTTTAGTGTTGCAGTGAAACAAGGTGTGATGTGAAGAGTTGGAACATTACTCATAATAAAATTGCATTTATTTGAAATAATTACCCGAGAGTAATGATTATGCCCAAGTAAGTAGTTGTGAATGGAAAAGGTTGTATTTCATCATTAGTTGATGATATTATATCATGAATGGGGCTAATATTTATGATTGAAGTAGGTCATTAAAATTTTACCCCATCATTTGAAAAGGTAAAGAGGAGATTGTGTTTGTTACATAAACCTTCAAGGATATTAAACTCATATCTATAAAGCATAGAGAGGGATCTAGCTTCTTGAGATATAATTTTTTATCTTAATTTTTTTATACAACTACAAAAAAATTACAGTAATGAATTTGATCCCTTGGAGTTTAAGATGGATTTATGATGCTTTTAATTTTATTTTAATTTATAAGGGACATTGGATTTTACATATGCATTTTTTTATGCTTACATGTTCTTATTTTATTATTATTTTATAATTTTATAATTTTATGTTATTTTATTATTAAAATATGTCATGTTACATGTTATGCAACATTAAGTGACAACATATCTCCCATAATCAATTGTAAATCACCTCTCTTCTTTGGATGCAATTGCAAGCACAAAACAAAAATATTTTATGATATACTTGGGTTTTTTTTATTATCTTTTAGACTAATTTATAATAGAATTTATTATTACAACATAAACGAAATTTTAGGGAGTCGATGTTCCTATATATTGTTTAATTTGTGCTTGTTGTAACATACCCAAAACTGGAAAAACTAAATATTTATTATTTATTTCAGCAAAAACATTATGTTAAATTTTATTGTAAGTTATGACCAAGTGGGTTAAGGATGACTGTAATTGAAGAATTATTTATTTTATTAATTAATAAAAGGAGACACCTATTCAGGGGAGACTGTTAAATGAGTGTTCACTGCCACCAGGAGGAAGGAGCAACTGTAAAAGGCTGATTGACAAGTGGCAGCACTATCATTCACTTTCTAGTTGTCGCAGGAGCATAATCCCTAAAAAAATGGTCATGTTCCCTGAGTGGGGGAACTGAGTTGGGTGGCTCATTAAATTACAAACTGACCCTAAGACCTCAACAATCGTATATAAACCATCAAATTGAGTAGGAGGGTCACCACTCATTCTGATTTATGAGAGAATGAACTTTGTGATTGTTGCAAACTAAAAAGTCAGGAACACAAAGAATTTGATGAGGGGATAGATAAAGTGATTTGTTGAGCTAAGTCTGATGTTGAGTGTTGAATTACAGAAGTATTCTATGTAGTAGATATCTCCTTCCTAGTGGTGCAGTGAACAAGATTGGGGGTCCTAAGTAAGTGATTTGGCTGCTTCAGGAAAAGGTTGGGTGGAACAGTCTCCCTTGGGTGTTGGTCCCATTTCTCTGTAATACTTCCAGGTTCTAACTCTAATCTGTTATGTTATTGATTATTTATGTTCAAGATGTTTGAAATGAATTTATAGTTAAAAGTTTTCTTTAGATAAAGGCCAACTGTTTTAGAAATGGAAAATAATTATCCCCTGTATTTTTCCTGTCACCGAAGTAATGTACTCTAGTACAAGAGATATGAATTATGTTAAATAGAAAGATATGCTGAGCAATAGTACAGATTAATGAATGAATGTTATTTACATTTAATAAGATGTATTTTACTTTTACAATGTGTATAATCTACAAACTGTTAGAGTTGACCAGTTTTGTTCCAAATCCTTTTACAACACCTTTAACAGTTTACCTCAAATAATATCCCTTTTTCAGTAGAACTATAGAAGTTAAAATAGATTACAGAATCCTTCCTTTTTATATAGTATAGTTATATACTATCTTTTAACACTTTAATAATCCAATTGTCAGACCTAAATTCTTTTCCAATTCTTTGTTTGTATTAATATTTTGTTTTTTCCCAAATCTTTTTGAAAATCAATCTAGATTAATGAGAGTTCACCTAAATCAAATTAGTATTGGGCTAATTTATGCACCAGTGATAGGCTTCTGATTTTTAACTGGCATTATCTCTGCAATGGTTATCTATAGAATAAATTTTTAGGTAGCCTTAGGGCTTAACCTTTTCTATAAATATTTAAACAGTCTCTAGATTTATTCTTTTAACAAAACTAAATAAACAAAGTAAGGCCCTACGGTATAAAGGCCATGAAACCCTAGACCTGTATAACTGAACATCATTTCATTAAAGAAGAGATATAAGAAGTAGACTTAAGTACTTTTCTAGTTAACCCTTTTCTGTTGTCGAGAGTTTGTACAAATCCCAAGACTGGTGAAAAAACGATGGTAGTGTATAATTATTTCGAAACCAAGATTGTAGCTTTACAACAAAACAACCTATGCGGTTCATATAGTTGTTATAAATCTGATTAAAATAACATATATAATAAGAGATGTACACCAAGAGACCCCACAACCTGTTTTCAAATCAAACAACTAATACATCCAACAGTAAAAAGAAATACAATTCATCTTATCAGCCCGAGAATTTGACAGAAAACAAGGATCCTTACGACCTTGACTATTCTAGATACTTTTCTTTACTTTAAAAACAAAACTTTAACAATGGTGTTTTAATGCATTTCGAAACCAAAACGTTAGAGAGGAGGCGAATGGCCTTACCATTTAAACATTAATAAGCAAATGCAAAAACCTTACGTGGTCAGTTAATAACTGAGCTATCCTTTACATAACCCTTATGGGTGTATAGTTTTTACAAGTCTGCTAAGACGATGAAAGGAAAGGAAAGGAAAATAAACTGGGTTTATAAGCATTTCAACAGTCTTTATATCGGTCACAAAAATTTACAGTGTTGATAACCTCGTACAACTTCTGAACCAAAACCATTCCTTCTACTCAGAGTCTCTTATGGCTCTTCCATCAATAAATTATGACAACGACTAATAATAAATGTCGTATTGCTAAAATAAAAACATTATAGTTCCAACTTGTTAATTGAATACCACAAAGGAAAGCGTAAATCCCTTCTAGGGTCAGTTACACTTTCTTCTTAAAATAAACTGATAACCCAACAATTACACAGTGTGGATTAGTCGACAAAGACCACGAAAAACAGTGATAAACACCTCGTCAACCATAGAGTGGAGAAGACCCAACACTGGGTATCCCATCTTGAGAACCCAACCAACTATACAGATCCGTGCAAGTATGGTTTTGGGACTTACCAGTATGGAGGAACCCTCGTAGTCGAAGGATGAACTTGGCCTTTCGCAAAGTTGCTCTGCACTCTCAAAACCAAACAAAAAAAGGGAATTAAAACTTATAAAAGAAAGAGAAATATAACTATGTGAAGAAGGGAAGAGGTGAAGTTACATTTACCTCTCATTATGTTACTTGCATGTGTAGTCAACTTGAGGTATGCTAACTCCTGTAACCAGCAAGAAGAGTGAGGGGTGTGACCGTGACAAGCTTAGCAATTCCTCCCACTAAGGATGTAGATGGAAGAGGATTGAAGGGTAGCTTCCTGGAGAACCGTAAGAGCGTCTCTCACCTCTTCCAAGGAAAAACATAAACAAAATAACTGTTCGGTTTCCAAATCTCATAAAACCCTTAGGGTTTCAATGCTTGTGCTTGCCGACAGCTAGAGGACACCGTGGGAACGAAGGGATATTTTATTACACAAATCTTTTACTTGTCCTTGCGAGATGTTATGTGGATATCGACCTTTTTTTCAGAAGAAAAATCAGTCCTTGATATTCTTTATTAAGGCTGACATTCGCATCCATTAAAAACCCGTAACCTTGTCATGGTTGCCTCCTTAGTGATTAGAAGCTTGTGACCCTTCAAACATTATATTATACCTGTAGTTCGACTCTTGGAATTTGAGTTAGGTCTTAGAATTTTGCATTATGGTTTGAGCTTGAATTTTAACAAGGGATTAAGGTTATAACATTATCAAACCTTAGTGTAGGTATCATTTGTTTCGTATGGCATCTTAGATTGATCCTGGCGCATAAACCATGTTGGCGAGTCACTTCACCACCTGCAATCATTCGAAGAGAAATTTTATGCATTAGTCATAAAATGACTAAGTAAAACCCTAACCAATGTCTTGCGCAGTTCAAGCCCAATAACAAACAAATGACCACAACAAAGCTGTCTTGAGACATTAAATTAATGTTAGAGAGTTTGTTATAATAAAAATTAGTATCATGACGACATTAACGTATGACGAAGAAGATATGAGTAATAACCATAGCTCTAATTATGTTTCTAGTAAATTATGATATTGCAAGCAATAAATTATTTTTTATTTTTTATTTTTTAATTTTGATATTTTTAGGGTTGTTACACTTGTACATAAATATCTAACCATATCCATACTTTCAATGCGAAAGAATGATACTTATTTCTAATTATGTTTTTAAATATCTTACAACAAATAATAATATACATTAGTCTTTATCCAATATATAATTTATTTTTAGAGTTAAATTAATTAATTATTACTCATATATAACATATATTAAAATATACATAATATATATGCAAATAACAATTATTAAAATATCAACTATATGATGATGATGGTGGTGACGACGCCGACGTCACCGCCGATGAAGACGATGACGATGATAATGATGATGAACGTCCATTGAGACCAACTTTGGTCTATCGGACCTTAAGAAGGATAATACTTGGTTTAAACTTTAAAAACTTGTCACTGTGCTCAAAAAGCTTGTCAAGAAGATTTCCAAGCTCACTATAGTTTTCAAAAGTTAGGAGGTTATAAAGGTTTGTATTGTAGAAAATACTATGAAACTTAGATCTAATGTGGGTGTAAGCAAGGGAATCTAAGAGAAAGTGATTTTCATCTTCAACGCTCATAGACTCACACAGATGGAAAACCCTTTATGCCCATGGATTTTTAGGAATAGACTGACGCCATGTTTCGCTATGGATTTCATGAGAGTTCTTTCTAATCTTAGCTATATTAATTTTCTTCTGTGAGATAGTTACTATCGAGAGATACTTCTGATCTTCCAAGTTAAGATTTATGACCTCATAGTATCTTAATTTTCTCTTAACTGCTAAATTTTCCTCACACTATAATTTCTCTTTGAACTTAAAAGTAATAATATTTTTGACATTATCAATGTTCTGCAAAATGTTGTTTTCATCAATGCCCCAATTGTTTAACCAAGCCATGGTATCTTTACACCAACACCGCTTGAGGCGTAGTTGGTTTTGAATTGAGTTTAAATCAATTTTAGGAAGTCTCTCGTTTCCCATGTTATTTATCTTGTGTTTGTACATTAGGTACCTAGTCATAGCCATGGCCTCAATGGACAAAAGACCCACTTTTATGAGGATAATAGGATGAGGCGTATTGTTTTTAATTTTGAGGTTATAAGTTATAAACAGCTTTTGAATTTGCTCAATCTTCCTCCAATATTCTCTAGAAATGTTGCACCCCCATACTTTAGAACCATACAAGATAACATGGATAACAAGTGTTTCAAAGATGAACTTCTTTTTATCCCACATGACTAGATTGAATGATTTATAGTTATTTTCAAGACCAAAATAATCTTTCCATCCTCCATTAATTATTTTCTCAATGCTATAGTTCGAATTGAGTTTGTGATGAATAGCAATTCCTAGATACTTGTAAGAAGTCACTTCCTCTAAATTTCTATTATCATAAATAACATTTGCACAAGTGTCATTCTTAGATTTTATAATCATGATTTTAGTTTTATCGTTGTTAATAGTCATCATACCCATATTAAAGCAAAAATCTTTAAGAATTCTTATTTGTTTTTCTCAAAATTCTATTCTCACATTTATTGATGTCAAATTTATTGTAAAGGTTTCCATAAAATATTTACCTCTCTCTTAAAAAAATTATCATTTAACACTATTTAATAATAAAAGAATCATTTTGGTTTTTAATTTTTTGTAGCCTCTTTCTTCCTTGGGTTATGGGCTTGCCATGATTTATTTTTTTAATTTATTCCAAGTCATAATTATTATTTAAAGTCAATTTCTTTTTAATGGGTTTTCATGTTTTTAAATAAAAATGAAAAATAATTTATTTTTACATTATGCATTATATATTTAATAATAATGAAAAAATAAAATATTTATATAAATAAAATATAATGTATTTTGTTTATAATTTTTTTTTCTATTAGTCTCCCCCCGTGCTAGGATTTATAAGAAAGACCCTTACAACCAGTATATGTGGATAGAAATTACTGACATTAGCGATAGAAAAACCTACATAGCAATATGTTATTTTGCCCCTATTAATTCTAACTTCTATAAGAAGAACAATTTGGATAAAAAATGTCCTTACAGTGGGCTAGAGAACGATATTTCTAGCCTTAGGAATGAAGGTAATATCCTCTTAATGGGCGATTTTAATGCTAGAACTTCAAACAACCAAGCTACTCTCCTAAGCAATTACTCTAACCCTAATCCTCTCTGGTTAGACGAAGACCTTACTCTAGCTAGCAGGTACAGGAGAAGCTCTGATGATTTAGGGGAAAATTTGTTTGGGTCGGAGATAATCAAGCTCTGTAGCTCTCAAGATCTCCTAGTTTGCAACGGTCTATCGAAGTGGCCCAGTTCTAGCCAGATGACCTGTATCCATGGGCTTGGTAGCAGCGTAGTAGATTATGTTATTTCTGATATTTCTTTATACAACGATATAATAAATTTGGACATAATAAACGACCATGAGCCTGATTCGGATCATAAACCTTTAATGGTAACTCTTAAATGTGACATCCATAGTGATCCCATAGAGGATAATCACTATAACCTAAAGAACTTGATCTTTGATAGAAATAAAAATGATCTTTTTATAAATGAGTTAGAAATTAATTTGCTTCCTTTATCAAGTACAGACAACATAGAAGACCTATATTATAATTTTACTAAAACCCTCTCTTATTCCATTAACAAGTTCTCAAGTGAAGTTTCGAGTAATAAAAAGAATAAAAAAACCAACCCTTGGTATGATACTGATTGTAAAAATGCAAGAAGGGAGATTAGGGAAGCTCTTGATGATTCTCTTAAAATTAAAAAGATAAAAATATACAAAGCCCTTACTAAAAGAAAAAAAATGCAGTATATTCACAAAAGGAAAGACAATCTCTTACACCTCTCTAAGACGGCTCCTAAGAAATTCTGGAGGCAAATTCTAACCAGAAAAACTAAAGATAATAATACAATTTCTTTGCATGACTGGAATTCCTATCTTCAAAAGATTTATGACTCCCTGAATGTCATAGACAACTTTGAAACCCTTCTCACAACGAAAGAAGTTTTCTCTTTAGAAGACATAGATTTTGGGGTCAAGCATCTAGCAAATGGAAAAGCTAAGGACATTGAAGGTTACCAGGCAGAAATCTTAAAAATTGGAAGTCCTGTCCTCATCCCTTACATCCACAAGCTTTTTAATCAAGCAGTGAAGCAAGGGTTCCCTAAGCCTTGGACCGAGAGCCTCATTATCCCTATTTTTAAAAGCGAGGATCCAAATAACCCCTCAAATTATCGTACTATTATGATTAGCCCCCTCTTAGCCAAGTTATATGGTATTATTTTGGAAAAGAAGATCAGCATTTGGCTTGAAAGTGAAGGTAAACGGGCTAAAGGTCAAGTAGGTTTTAGAAGGCATCACTCAACAACGGACCACCTCATTACACTTAGGATCATTATGGAGGAGTGCCGCAATGACAAATCCGATCTCTTTTGCTACTTTGTGGACTTTAGAAAGGCTTTCGATACGGTACCTAGAAATAACCTTTGGAATAGGTTATAAGAGCTTAAGGTTCCTTTCGAGCTAAGAGCTGCTGCGATAAGGCTCTACGAGAATGTAATTGCCAAGTTTAAAAGCAATGAGGGGTGGTCAAAAGATATTAAGTGTAATATTGGAGTCAAAC
>LPNX010910683.1:177728-229896 GCA_001517045.1 Pseudotsuga menziesii | reverse complement strand
TCTTGAAAATAACTGTAAAGCTGCAAACCTCGTGATGTGGGATAAAAAGAAGCTCCTCTTTGAAACTCTAGTCACTCTTGTTATCTTGTATGGGTGTGAGGTGTGGGGTTGCAGCATCTCTAGAGAATCTTAGAGAAAGATCGAGCAAATCCAGAAGCGTTTTATAACTTACAACCTCAAAATCAAAAGCAATACACCCTATCCTATTCTCCTTATAGAAGTGGGTCTTTCCCCCATCGAGAGCCTAGCCATGACTAGACTCCTATTGTACAAGAAAAAAATCAATAACATGGGAGACCATAGACTCCCTAAGTTAGCTTTAAACTCCAGCCAAAATCACCTAAGGCTCAAGCGTGGGTGTTATAAAGATACTAGGTCTTGGTTAAATCACTGGAAGATCGATGAAAATGTTGCATTGCAAAATATTAATAACATAAAAAATATTATTGCTTCTAAGTTTAAAGAAAAATTGTGGTGTGAGAAAGATTTAGAGGCCAAAAGAAAATTAAGATATTATAAGGAGGTCATTAACCCTACTCTTGAAGATCAAAACTATCTCTCTGTTTTAATCAGTCCTAAGAAAAAAATTAATATAGCTAAGATAAGAACGAACTCGCATGAGCTCCACAGCGAAACTGGTCGTTGGACAGTCCCCAAAACTCCTTGGGTAGAAAGGATCTGCCACCTTTGTGAGAGTAAGAACATTGAAGATGAGAATCACTTCCTCTTAGAGTGCCCTGCATACACCCACATCAGATCCCAGTTTCATAATCTTTGTTGCAATACCGACATTCCTAGCCTTTTACCTTGTCAAAATTATAGTAAGCTCGGGACGCTTCTCTCCAAGCTCTTTGAGCATAGAAATATAACTTTAAAACAAACTAATTAATTTTCTCCTTTAGGGTCCGATAGACCAAATTTTGGTCTCAGGGGACGTTAACCATCATCATCATCATCATCATCATCAATAAACAAATACATTTAGTTTTTTCTTAATTAATTAATTTTGTAATATAAAACAATAAAAAATACATTTAGTTTTTTTAATTAATTAATTTAGTTGGCCATATAAATTTACTAGTGGCATAATTAAAAAGATTCTCAGCCTATCATAAATTCATAATTAGATAAATTTAAATATTTTTAATTTTTATAATATATTTTGTATATATATATATATTTTTATTAAATTCTTACTTTACATAAATTAATTTTTTTATTATTAAGTTAAATACATACTATCTTAAATACTATAATATAAAAATATAAAAATTACATTTATTTCGTTAATTAATTAATTTTGTAGGTCATATAATTACTAGTGGCACAATTAAAAAGACATCAAAAATTTTTCACATAAAAAATAAAAAACACAACAGTTTAGCGAGTAGTATCTCCATGTATGGAATTCCATATGTCTACTTATAAACGATAAAGCTTAAATATGGTTGTAATTAAAAAAAATCCAAAAAACGATGACCTTTGTAAAAATGGAGATGGGCATGATGTACAAAATTATTTTCACCATGTCATTGAAATCAACCAATGGAAAAAAAAACGTGAAACCAAAAAAACATAAGCAATTCCCTGGTTTGAATCCATAGAATCTCAACAACAAAATAAAACAAAAAGATGACCATGAAATATGTCTGGTCATCCTTGTCAGTCCGTTATGGATCGCTTGAGTCTATTGTTTCTTCGAACTTCATTTTTCATGGAGATTCGATGATAACTTCCCCCACCAACCACTACAAACTCAAAAAAAACATATAACAAATGACATTTTATAATTGGTTTTATAAACTAAAGGTCAAGTAAAGACATCATCAATATACGACATATAACTTACAAAGTGTGATATCTCTCATGTTTACTTTTAAATCAATATACAACATATAACTTACAAAGTGTAATATCTCTCATGTTTACTTTTAATTTATTTTGACTCAAGTTATAATTTGAATTTGATTATTTTGGAATTTGTGCAAGTTAATATCTTCCCGTTTAACCTTAAAGAAGATGTAAAAGACAACGTTAAATACTATGTTGGAACAACTATATTAAAAATTGTTAAACCATGACCCCATAGGAAAAGAACATAGAGTTGCTGCTGAAGATAAGAAGATGACTAGTGTCATGAAACAATTTTGATGAACCACCCCCCTAAAATATAGGAGGAGATCCAAGAATAACCAATTCCCAAGGAGGAGAAGTAGGGCCTTGAGTAAGACCTAGGAAAATGATTGCATATGCATGCAGGTCAATGCAGGATGCTCCCTAGTATTCATGTGAACTTGCTGTGTGAGAACCTCGATGAGTTACGCATTTGTCCCAGATTGTGAGCCTTGCTGAGAAGAGCACCCAGTAGTTTTAGTTAAGAGAGATACGAGTTTTTGTTGGAAAGAGTTCTATTGCAGCTGAGAGAATGGTGTTAGACCCTATGGTGTCATGGTTTATTATAGAGGGTGATTACCGAACAAGAGGATTGGCTCTTTAGAAATCTATGGTTGGGTGGAACTTGTCTATTCCAATTGTGTTTTCCTAGCAGATGAAATATGTGTTGATTTTATTAGTTATTCGCATTTCTATTTTGTCTATTTGTTTATCTACTTAGTATTCCCTACTCTATGCTTTTGTTATTGTTTTATATATGTAGGTAATGATTGTACTTCAAATTCAATCCAGAGTATGTTTGTACTTCAAATATTTTTTCGAGAGGTAATTCATTTGCATGGAGTTCCTCAAAAAATTATATCCAATTAATATGTCGAGTTTACTAGCATGTTTTGGAAAATTATTCGAGAATCTATGGGTACCCAAATTGACTTTAGCACTTCTTATCATCCTGAAATAGATGGTCAGACTGAGAGAGTTAACCAAGTATTAAAACATATTCTAAGGATGTATGTCATGGATCAATAAAACCAATGATAAAAGGTACCTTTCATTAGTAGAGTTTTCATACAACAATAGTTATCATAGCTCCATTCGAGTAGCTCGATATGAGTTCCTATACGAGAGATATTGTAGGACCCCATTGAACTGGGATCAACTAGAAGATAAAGCTATGTTGGGACCATACATGCTATAAGAAATGGATGAACAATTGGTTATATTTAAAAAAGTCTTAAAGAACCTAGAGGTTGACAAAAAATGTATGTAGATGCAATAATAATGGATAGAAACTATAAGGAGGTTAGTGAAGTTTTTGTTAAAGTGAGACCCACTAAAAGTACTTTTCAATTTGGAAAAGGAAGAAAACTATCCCCCAAATTTGTTGGAACATTCAAGATACTTAAAAGGATTGGACCTATTGCTTACAAGCTTCAGACTCCATCCTATCTTAGCAAAATGCACTTTATATTTCTTGTTTCAGTGCTTAGGAATTATGTTCTTGATCCTTCTCATGTGTCGAAATTGGAGGGATTGCGGGTTTTTGAGGAGGGGGCCATTTATGTTGAAACATATTGCACACTATATTGTAGGGTTCACCATCTCAGGAACCCAACACTTGATCATGTAATGGTTCAATGGGATCATTATAGCCTAGGAATTTCCACTTAGGAGGAAATACAAAACAATGCATCAAGATTTTCCATATACTTTTTATTAGAATAACAGATTATTAATAGATTCATAGTATCCAATGGTTTTCTTATTTTTTAGACTATAGATATATTCCTTGACTACTCGTTACATACATACATACTCAGATAATCATTTTTATTTTGAAAATACTATATGTAAAATGAATTGATCATAATATGAGTGTTGGATGTTGGTTATTATATTGTTTTGTCATATTCTCTAAATTAAATTAATCATGCTGATGTTGTTTATGTTTAATTCATTAGATATTATGGATTATCTGACTATGAGGATGTTATTATGTTGTCTCATCATTTGTTATGGATTAAATTGATCGTGTTGATGTTATTTATGTTATTTCATCACATGTTATGGATTAATTGATCATGATGATGTTTATTATGTTGTATCATCATATGCCATTGACTAAATTGATCATGAAGATGTTATTATGCTGCTTTATCTCATATTATGGATTAATTGATGACGATGAGGTTTTTGTTTCATCATATTCTTGGATTTAATTTATCATGATGATGATTATTATGTTTCTTAATTAAGTTTTCCATGACAATGTTGTTATGTTGTTTCATCATATGCAATGGATTAAGTTGTTCAAAAAACAAAATGTGTATCATAAGGGATTCATTTTATACTAAGGATTGGGATTATTATGATGGATTCATTTAAATTCTTTATATTATGCTATGGATCATCTAGGTTACACATGTTGGGGAAATTCAAGGGAAGCAACATTTTGTTCACTATAAAATGTGTTAAAGTATGATATCATGTAGCATTTAACATGAAGTTATCTAATGATTGATGGAATGGCCTAAACATATCAAGTGGTATTTATAAGTAATTATTTGATCATTCATGTTGGATAATGGATTAATTTATGTTCTCTTATGTTATATCGTTCATCCAATGACATATAGCACTTGCCACATTATCTTACAAAATAATATTTAATTATGTTAATGATGATAACATGACTATGATGGCTAAATGTTAGCACTATGTTTCATGATGTTATGAGGTAGCATGAAGTCCCTTGATACTCATATTTACGATTGTGTATCTAATATTATCATTTACCAATGATATGATAATAGCATGATGGTAGGTGGAGTGATAGAAAATTCACCTTTGGGGACTGGAAGGTCGGTTCATTCTGTCATCTTGTGTGAGCCCATATCCATGAAGGATAATATATTATTGTAACACTTTATGGAAACCAAAATCTTGGGTACAAGCTAAACCAATAATATATGTCAATAGTCCTTTCCCTACTGGATACTGAAAATACATGAAATAGGTGAGGGTTATAGTCACCAATGGATCTGTAATGTAGGAATTTTGATTCCCAAGGTTGTTTGTATGTAGGAGTTGCAGAGGAATTTTTTGGGCAACCCTTCAATATTCCTAGTGTACATAGGTTAGCGTACTAGACCAGATTGTTGGTACCCTCAAAATGAGGCATTGGACTTAGATCCCAATGAAGGATAGAAGGCCTTAAGCCTTACTTGACGCGAGAAGTAAAAAATTCAGAAAGGATTATACTTGCGACTCCTCAGAGCTATTATGAGACTTATGATGCCTACTATGGTCACACCATGATGGGTGACCCTAATACTAGTTGTAGTAGAGGGCCCATCCCAACAAGCAATACCATATAGAGTATTGGGGGTGATCATAGGTTGATTAGATGGTATGATTTTTGGATGAGGATGCATGAGGAAGGAGTAGGACCTGGTATTTTACTATGCCTACGTGACTTCTAGGAAGGATCTATTACTTAGGGAGTATGTGAAGGATAGGTAACATCATTATTTTTTATAGTATTTAACCAATCTTGAGTTAAAATTTAATTTTAGGTGGAGCTAACTCTACACACTTATATGCATGTGTATGGAATATAACATTTAGAAGGATTCACAAGAACATATAAGTATATCAGGAGTTAATCCTTTTATTAGTGCAGGTGAGGAATTTACCCATGGTGGCCACAAGAGTAATCACCATCACTAGGACAATAGTACTAGTTATTAAGGTGCATATAGTGTTTTGATTATGCATATCATGAATTTATGTATGATGTAACTTCAAAATGAAGTTTCCTAAAGGGGGAAAGTATGTAATGCCCACATTATATAATAGATTGAATAAATAATAATAATTTTTATATGTAATGTCACATTATAAAAAATAGAATACATATAGTAATTATAATAATGATAATGTATATAATATTTAATAAGCAAGTCAGGGGATAAAATAATAAATAAATAAAAATGAATAATACATGAATAGGTCCTTGCATGGATGACAAGTGAATTCATAAATGGAATGGGGAAGATAACACCATTTATGGAGTCCCTTTGATGGATAAAAGGGCGATGTATTTTGGGGAAAGAATTTTTAGTGGAGGAAGACACGAGAGTTTGAGGGGGGATGGAAGGGAATTTATAGAGGGGGAAATTGAGAAAAGACGGTTTTTACAGTGCTTCTAGTACTAGGGGGGGATTTATATTAGCGTAACTTACTGGTTGGGGGATCCATGGATCTCAAGTTTAAGTTGAGGGGTTTGGTTGCAAGGTGTGTGGAACCCAATATTTTGATTGGGAAGGAATGACACAACTTCACATTTAAGGACCTGGCATAAGTGCTTCCTCAAGAACTCAAGGTATGACTACATACTCAAGGTAAGTCTAATTTTCTTCCTATTTTTCTAAGGTAGATAGTATAAAAAATGATTATCTTTTTACAGTCTATGTGGTAATAAGGTGGAGTAAGTTATATATATATATATATATATATAGTAATGTACCAACTTGGAGACTCGGTACACTAACTCAGACAACTTGACTATCATCATGATAAGTGACTCAAAAACTATGATTTGGCCAATTCTTGGGGTTTTTGTGAGATCGAATCAAGGGAGGGGATAATTTTCATCTTAGGATCCTATGCAAAATGCATTGGGCTCTTTTATGGTTTCAAAATCAGCGAGGCTGAAGTTTACTCCCAAGGCTGCTGGGCACCTGAACATATGCGAACTAAACCATTTGCTTGACACATCTTGTCAACAAATGGTGATGGATTTAGAATTATATAGAATTAGAAACACTAAATATCACTAAATTACCTCTTGGTATTCACACCATAAATTTTGAGGAAGTGTTGAGTTCGTTTCAGAGGAAAACTAGTGAAATTGGTTTTTAGGACTGCTCAATGTGCTCAACTTCAGAATGACCCAAACTATGGAAGCAAGATACAAATTATCAATATTGAGGATATGATACATATTAATTAACTTGTTAATTAACAAAATAAAGTTAGAGAATTGAATTTGGGCTTATCTTTTAATGAGTCAAAAATTGAAACTAGCTCAATTTTCATAGCAATCTAGACTAGGTGCGCACAAGTGGACATAAATCAAACTTTTATTAATTGGAACAGGTAAATAAATATCATAGGTATGATATTAAATCAATTTCAGCCTTTAGATTATAAATTACACCAATAATTTATCTCAATAATAGAAGAGAAGAAGAGAGAATTCTCCATGCGAAGAAACTACAAAAACATGAAGATTTTAACCAGAAGGCTTCTTCAATCACTACAAATGGATCGAAATTCATTGTATCTGATCATAGGACTTGCAGTAAAATCAATGGTGAATATTTTATTTCCTCACCTGCATAGTAGAATCATGGTGCACATCACCCAGCTTGGGTTAGGGGCACATCTCCCAGTTTGGGATAGGGGCACATCTCCTAAGTCTATAGTATCACAATGGTCTTAGAATAATTCACAAACTGTCAAAACATGTGATAGTGATGCACTATGATTATTTTATAGAATTCTTTGGATTCAAGGTTGAATTTAACATTCGTGTGGTTAACTTTCCTCAACCAATCCACTCTCACAAGTGGATAGAAACTTGCATTTCTTTTGAGGTCTTTCTTTTTTCATTTTCGCCTTTACTGCTTTATCCTTCTTTTTATGCTTTTCTGCTTTATTCTTCTTTTCTGCTTTATCCTTATTTCCCTACTTTATCCTACATTTCTTCTTTATCCTACTTTTTCTGCTTTTAGCCTACTTTTCTATTTTATATTGCTTTTCTTATTTCCTTCTTTGCGCCATATTTTCTTGTTTTATTTTGTTTCATTTTTATTTTCTAATTTGGATGCTTTCTTATTTATTTCCTCTTTTCCAAATTCCTAATCTCTTTTAACCTGATTAACTTTGTTGTATATCACTTATTCATTAATAGGATAGATTGATTCATCATCTGGAAATGTTTTTACTTATTTATTTGGTAATTACCTGCCATCGTTTACTAGTTTAATTTGTCTTTAATTGTTGTCATCTTGTAGCTTATTTATTAGTTTAGTTAGTCATTTTTTGTTATCATTTTTACTCATATAATTAGTCATGTTATAAATCACTATGCAAGTAGTATAATCCTAGTCTCGTTTAATGGTTTCACATTCATTATATATTTATTACTAATTTAGTAGTTTTATATTCATTTTATTTTATTTCATCATTATGATTCAATATGAACTAATATGATGAATATGATGCGAATACTTTTAAAAAATGTCATACTACAATACTTATGTCGATCTATTAATATTATTGAAACAAATTAAAGATACGAAACATTAATTAAATAAATAAAGATACATAGGATTTGAACAAATATTGTATAGTTTTGACTTAAAACATTATAAATCTCCAATCTAAAGTATACCTATTTAAAAATTTCAATTATCTTTAAAAAGAGTTAGAAAATACATAGACAAAAAAATGGCTATATAACTATTCATTCAAACAAAGAACTTACACTTGAGAAAACCCAATAAGAAGGATTCCTTTATTATCATATTGAATGTAACATCTTATTACATTCTCTCCTTTAGCTAACATAACAATTCAGTTGAAAAGAATGATGTACATCTCCCTTTTGCATCCTAATGTTTTGAAGCCATGGAAAACCAACAAGCACATGCAAGATGCTAATACAAACTTGGAGAATAACAATGACCTTTAAAAACATCAATTTATGTATTCTATGCAAGAACACTAGGATTGTTCTCCTAATGTATATAGCCAAAGCAATAGATGGGAAATTACCAATGAATTCGACCAAGAATGTTGTTCAGGTACATAGGGTACTCCCAAAAGACTGAACACCTTGAGCAATTGCTTCACACAAATAGATCATAGACCAACACACCGATGTTTGTCATGTGGTTAAAACCCTCGAGAGGGAAACAGTCCATGGCCCCAGCCAAATAGCTACTTGGAGCAATTTATTATGTGAAAAGAAAGAAAGTTACATGAGCTTCTCATAATTGATCAACTAGCCAAGGACCCTCTATGCTCTTTAAATAGAGATCATAGACCAATCGGGTGTTAAGCCATGGATGAATGGTAGGTATGATCTAAGAGAATTTGAACCGTCGAATCACTCTATGTCTAGAACATATAATTACCGCCGGATTATAATATTTACAAATGCATACTAATGCATACTAAAGAAACACACTTTTACCTAACAGATATATTACACAAGTTGATCTTAACTAACTCCTAAGTGTCTAAATATCCTAACATCCCCCCTTAAGAACAACTTGGGATAGGATTGAATGATACAAAAGTGACACTAGTAGGAGACGGAAGGAGGCATTAGAGCCTATCCCCCCTTAAGGACACATTCCTGAACTCCTAACATAGATCGAAGTTTAGAAAACTTCGCTTCTGTAAGAGACTTGGTGAAGATGTCTGCAACTTGATCATTTGTAGGGCAATAGAGCATTTCAAGAACACGATCACGAACAAGATTTATGATGAAGTGCATGTGTAGCTCAATGTGTTTGCTGCGTCGATGTAGAACTGGATCTTTGGCAAGCTTGATGGCATGATGATTGTCGCACCAAAGTGGAGTAGACTGCTGCTGCTCGAATCCAAACTATGAAAGGATATGTCGAAGCCATAAAGCTTCCTAACTGGCATTAACTGCGGCTCGATATTCTGCTTCTGCTGAAGAAAGAGAAAGAGCTTGTTGTTTCTTACAAGCCCAAGTGACAGGTCCAGATCCCAAACTGAAAACATATCCTGCAATAGACTTTCAATCATCAGGATCATCGGCTCAATCTGAATCAGTGAAACCAACCTACAAAGGTTTCCCCCCTGTACTGTAATGAATCCCAAACTGAATTGTACCTCGAATATATCGAAGTATTCTTTTTGCTACTTTCTAGTGACTTTCATGAGGAGTTTGCATATAACGGGCAACACGACCAACGGCAAAGGAAAGGTCAGGACGGGAATGCGTCAAGTATAAAAGACTACCAACAAGCTGACGATACAATGTGGCATCTACTTCAGGGGAAGTACAAGTGGCAGAAAGTTTGACTCCAGACTGGAAGGGAGAAGGGAATGGTTTACAATCTTCCATGTGGAAGCAACGAAGAAGGTCACAAGCATACTTAGACTGGGAAAGAAAGATTCCTTCTTTGGTTTGCAATACTTGGAGACCTAGAAAATAATGCAAATGTCCTTAGTCTGACATTTCAAAATTTTGCCTAAGACTGGATTTCACATGGGTTATAAGTTTAGGGTCACTACCAGTAAGGATAAGATCATCAACATAAAGAACAAGTATGATGAGATGGTTTCCTACTTTCTTGGTATAGACATTGGGGTCAAGAATGGCATCTAGAAAAACCAGTGTCAAGGAGAAAGCTATCCATTTTGGCATACCAAGCTCTAGGAGATTGCTTAAGGCCATATAAGGATTTCTTAAGGAGACAAACAAGACTAGAGTTATTCTGAACATATCTAGAAGGTTGTTCCATGTAAATTTCCTCATGTAAATCACCATGTAAGAAGGTAGACTTGACATCCATTTGATGGACTTCCCAGTTATGTAAGGCTGCAAGGGAAAGAACAAGGCGAATGGAGTTCATTTTTGCTATAGGGGCAAAGGTTTCATTGTAGTCAATCCCTTCAACTTAGGAAAAACCTTTGGCAACTAACCTTGCCTTAAGTCTTTCAACACTTCCATCGGATGCATACTTAGTTCTGTAGACCCATTTACATCTGACAAGTTTTTTTCCTTTTGGAAGAGGAACAAGATCCCAAGTATCATTCGCCATTAAGGAAAGATATTCTTCATCCATAGCTGCATCCCAATCTGGATTTCTTGAAGCTTTTGCAAAAGTTCTTGGATCATGATTCTCAAAAACTTGAGCCAAAAGAGAAGAGGCTTGCTGAAACTAAGAACGTGTTCGACGTTGATCTCTAGGATCACCAGCAAGATCACTAGCTGCTTCACATATTGAACGAACCCATCGAGGAGGCATTGGTGCTAGTGTAATGTGAGGAAAATGAGCAGGCGGAGGTGGATTTTCATCCTCATTGTCATCATCAGAAACTGGAGTTGAAAACCTATCAAGGAAGTTGGAAGAAGAAGAAGAAGAAGAAGACACAATCACCAAATCAGGCTCGCAGGCCAAAGATGGCACACTCGCCAAGTTAGGCTCGTAGGCCAAGAGATTTTCATCAAATTTAACATCTCTTCTAATGATTATATCATGTGAATGGGGTTGAAGAAGTATATAACCTTTTACATCTTCAGAATACCTAGAAAATATGCACTTTTCACTTTTAGGCTGTAATGCTTTCTGTTTTTCATCCAGAATGTGAGCCCATGCTTCACAACCAAACAAACGAAAGTGACTTACATCTGGTTTAATTTTACTCCATGCTTCTTCTGGTGTTATACCTTGTAAAACTTTAGTGGGTGTGCGATTAACTATGCAATTTGCACAATTTATGACCTCAGCCCAATATTGAAGACTTAGTCCCTTAGATTGGATCATACAATTAACCATTTCTTTTAAAGTGTGGTTCTTTTGTTCAGCTACACCATTTTGTTGTGGTGTATCTGGAACAGTGTGTTGTTGTTGGATTCTTTGTTCAGTGCAAAAAGTAGTGAACTTGTTGTTAACATATTCTCTTCCATTGTCAGATCTTAACTTAATAATTTGATGACCAGATTGTTTTTCAACAAGGGCCTTGTAGGCCAAGAACATGTTAAATACTTCGCTCTTAAGTTTTAGGAAGTAAACCCAAGTGCGTCTGGAGTAGTCATCAATGAAATTTAAGAAATATTTGAAACCAGAAAAGGAAGCAGATAGAAGAGGGCCACACAAGTCACTATGCACAAGCTCCAAGGGAACCAAGGCATGCCAAGAGGCACGTTTGTCAAAACTGTCCCGATTGTGTTTTCCGAGTACACAACCGAAACAAACACCATCCTTACAAGATACCATCAAAAGACGAGTCACCATATTGTCTTTACATAGTTGTTGCAATGAGGGATAATTTAAGTGACTAAATAACTCATGCCAAAGTTTGCTCAAGTTATCACCATGAGCAACAAAAACTGAAGGAAAATGTGATGACCCAAAGTTATTAAATTTGTACAATCTGATAATATCATCAACAGTTCCAGTAGCAAGGACATTTTGAGGATTTTTAAAATCTTTGATTACAATTTGGTGAGGTGTAAACGTCACCGTTTTAACTTCACCTGAATGAGTAATTTGATAGATTGATAACAAATTGCAGGAAATTTTTGGAACACATAGTACGTCACTGGAATGACCATTTTCTACTATAAATGTTCCAAATCCTACAACACTTACAGATCTATCATCACCAACAAATATTTGTTTGGTGTTACATTCATGCATAGTAGAAAATATGGCTTTTTCCTTAACCACATGATAAGATGCTCCAGAATCAATAAGTCATTCAATTGAAGTAGAAGAAGAAGATGCAGTATAAGAGTAACTAGAAGCACAAAGTGCATGTCGATGAGAGGTAGATTCTGAAGACGAATCTAGGCTGATGTGGTGCTTCTTCATTGTTGCTTCCAAGGCTGCCATCTTCTTAAAACACTTAGATTCATCATGATTATCTTTCCCACAAAAATTGCAATGACGCTCAGTCTTCTTTTTTTTTGGCTTGGATCTTTTATCATTTTTTAAAGGAGCTGACTGAGAGGGTTTGAGACTCTTGTTGTTTGGCTTATTATTGCGAAAATTCTGTTTCTTGGGAGGCTTGGACTTTTCTTTCTGTTGGGACAATAAGGCTTTCCCGGATGTATCTGCATTGTTAATTATTCCAAGATGAATGAGTTTATCTTTCTCTCTAATTAAATAATCATAAAATATTCAAGGCTAGGCTCTTGATAGCTAGCTGCAGTCAAGGATTCTTTCATGGAGTAGAATTTAGATACAAAAATAGAATATGTAGGTCCAAGTTTGGAAAGAATATGATAAATACATTGTTTGTCTTCTTTCTTAATCTTGCATTCTGCACATAAGAGTTTAAGAGTTTTATACTTAGATAAATAGTCTTGAATGCATGATAAATAATTTGGATTCAAGAAAAACAACTCATTCTCAAGTTGATGACCTTGAATTTCATTGTGTTTACCAAACACAGATTCAAACTTTTCCCAAGCGAGATTAGGTTCATTAATTCGAGATATGTGGAATTGCAAATTAGTAGAGATTGACATCTCAATCAATCCACAAGATTCATCACATCTATTTTCCCATTTAATTTTCTTATCATCATCAGTGGGTTCTATTTCTTTCCCTAAGGTTATCCTGAAAAGTCCCCTACTTCGCAGAACATCCTCCATACGATATTTCCATGAGAAATAGTTAGAACTTGTAAGTATGATATCACAAGGAGAAAACAACTGTAAATTAATTGCTGAAAAAATAGAAACTAACTATCTGGATGCAAAGAGCTCGAAAAAATATGCGGTTTAAAAAAAAAGGGCACTGAAAACTGATTCTGGATGATGAAGTTATGCTTGATCAAACAAAATGTTGAAAATGTCCCCAATAGTGACGTGGCAGATATTAATTTGACCAACTAAAAAAAGAACCCCCCTCTTCCCAAGATCAACCTTTGACAATCACTTTACAATAAAGTTGCTTTGAAGTGAATCACTTTTTTTTTTCAGGAAGAAAAAATACCAGATCTTGTTATTCAATAGAATCAAAGATCATCATATACAGTCATAAACATAAAACCATTCTGCATGCAGAGACTTGGTCATTGAGGTATTCCTCTCTACCAAGACAGACAACACTGGCATCAATACATATTTTTTAAATCACAAGCCTATTATTTTAACAGGCTTTTTCATCACTCCTGTTAAACGGGTCAGATAATTATCATTCCCAGCAAGGGTCAGAAACAACAAAAATCGTGAGCATAATAGATAACTGAGCGTCTCTACATGAAGTGAATTACTTTTGTAGAATAAGTGAGGTTCATTTTTACAATAATGTTACTTTTAAATAGTGCAGCAATAAATTAAAAGACTTAAGTGACTCACTTTTTATTTTATTTTATTTATGTGAGATGCACTTTTACAATAAAGTAAGTTAAAAATAGAAATTGCATGCATTAAAAAGTAGTTTAATAAGACTTGAACTCAAGACCTATTAAGGAATAAAGCAACTTTGGACCAAGTGAACTAAGTTTAAAAGGTACGTAAAAGAATGGAAAGAGGAAGGGTTTTTTTTTTACTCTTCTCTCTTGTTCTCCGTGCTTGCCTTTTTTTTTCTTTTGCAAATCACAAAAAAAAACAAAAAACAAAAACAAAAAACTTTTTCCACACAAAGAGGTTAGATCTTGGTTAGCTTACCCAAAAAGTCTACGTTTTCAAGTTTTTTTGCTGTTTCTGATTTGCCGTGATCGCACAAGGTGCATGACAAATCGCATACATAGCCAAGAAGACAAGAAAAAAACTTTCCCTTTATGTTTCTAATTCACCGTGATCGCGCAAGGTGCACGACAAAGAACATACGCAGCCAGGGAAGGTAACACTCTGAGGCTAAAATAGTAAAGATCTAGTAATAAAACTGATAAAATATGAGAGATTTAAAAAAAAATTAAACAAATCCGTCCCTGTAACATTATACCTTCAGATTTGCCAAAATGAGTGTTTCTGGAACAAACAGAAACGATTTTCGGTGAAACGAAAACTATTTCCCAATGGAAACGACGCTTCAGATGCAATGGAATAGCTCCCATAGGCCAGAAATGCACAAAAAATCCAGAACCATAAATCTTTTCAAAGTTTCGGCAACACCGGTTCCAGATCTTGATCAAAACCGAAAGAGGCTCTTCATAAACGCTCTGATACCATGTTTGGGGGTACACAGGGTACTCCCAAAAGATCGAACACCTTGAGCAACTGCTTCACACAAATAGATCACAGATCAACACACTGATGTTTTTCACGTGGTTAAAACCCCCGAGAGGGAAATAGGCCACGGCCCCAGCCAAATAGCTTCTTGGAGCAATTTATTATGCAAAAGAAAGAAAGTTACATGAGCTTCTCATAATCGATCAACTAGCCAAGGACCCTCTATGCTCTTTAAATAGAGATCATAGACCAATCAGGTGTTAAGCCACATATCAATTGTAGGTATGATCTAGGAGAAGTTGAATCGTCGGATCACTCTATGTCTAGAACATATCGTGACCATCGGATTAGAATATTTACAAATGCATACTAAAGAAACACACTTTTACCTACCAGATATATTACACAAGTTGATCTTAACTAACTCCTAAGTGTCTAAATATCCTAACGAATGTCTTTGTACTATCTTGTAATACATACGTTATCTTATAATTTCCATTTTAAACTTCTCTTATACTCAACAACAATGCCAAATGGCAAAATCAAGTCATCTTCAAAAGCCAAAATCGTAATGTTTGAAGATGCTCCAAGTGGTTTGCAGATATGTATACTAAGAAAACATGACTACCTCCACCACCTAGAACTACATGAATTATGACATTAAATTAGGTTCCAGAATACTGATACTTTTCATCACCCACACAATAGTCATGAAATATTTGAACATAAAAATAAATAAAATTAGTTTTTAGATATCTTCAATGTCCCTCTACTTGAAACATTTGTCATCCTAAAATGCACACAAATCTGTCTAGATTCTAAACCTAATATTAATAACTAAGTTACATTTTTGTCAAGTAGGAAGATATGTTTGCAATGTGAATTCTGTTTAAAGAGTTTTAAAAGTGCATCAAAATGTAAAAATATCATGAATTTTACAAAATTTAAAATGGATTGAAATTAATGATATTACAACACTTACCAATAATTTCAATGCAAGCCTATAATAATATGCTCTATGCATGTAGCCACAACCAGCAGGAAATGCTAAAAAGATAAAAAGGTTTGGTATGACCTCTACGAAAACTATGAAACAACCAACAACTATTGCATTGGTTAGTAATACAACATATTAAAAGAAGAAGAAAGGAAATATCTACCCGAAAGCATAAGTTAACATAGTTGACTTGACAATGTTGCTCTTAGAAGAGAAATGAACAAGAACATTCTGATACCTTACATTTCAATAAATTATCATTAAATAATGATATGATGTGCACCTTTTCTAATGCATTTCCCTCATGAACCAATGCGTTATTTATATTTGCATCAAAGGATGTTGCCATTTTAATTTCGTGAAGAGTTGCTTTAGTTGTAAAGGATTATACACACCCTTTGCGATTCCATCTTCTGATACAAGATAAAATGATTTTTCCTTTCTTGTATTTGATAAGTGTGTTCCTAATAACTCCAAATATTTTAACAATTAAATGTGAAAAATATTAAATAACAAATTCTGAGTTAATTGGTGATTAATTGGTTAACCTAGTCTTGAACTTCTATGTAGAAACTCATGAGAAACTAAAGTAAATCTTAATATTTAAGATGAATTGAAAGCCCTACATATTCAAAGATATTCCATAGTTATATCCACCATGGAATAACTTATAAATTATATAAATTTAGATAAATTATTTATGTAGATGTCCTTCAATATTTGAATTAATACATATGTAGAAACAAGAGTAACTGCATATATTATTAACCCAATATAGTTTTTTTAAACACAACTCACCAATATGTACAAGGTAATTTCATTACATAAGGAGCTAGAAACAATAAAAATGCACTATGCATCTTTATTTTTAAATTGATCACTCTATTTTTACAATCCATTGTGGACCAATTGAACTAAGCATCAGATCACGAAAATGAGCTAATACATTAATTTAGACATTGTTTGAGGGAAAAATAGGGCATTTTTAATCATACAATTGCATAAGATGACAAGCATAAGTGAGACCTGATAATAATATATGAAGGCAACCATTAATTTGTTTGTATGATAATAGGCGGGTTTTAGATGGTGTATGAGATTGATTTATAGTTGTGGACTTTATTTTTATTTCTCGGTACTTGGAGCAACTTTTCAAATCTATCTATCACTTAAAACAATGACCATAGTTGAATTTGCAATGTCCCAAAGAAAAAATGTGAAAAATACCCGTAGAATTATCCTTGGCCCTTGTATGATGATATAGGACAACACACAATTATTATTTTTATGTAGTATGCAATTTTCCTCAGCCCGTAAATTACTGCATGACAACATTTGAAGGTTTTACATTTAGTGGATCAACCCACAGGTTCAACATATATTCCATACTTTACTCTTTCTATTTTTTAAGGAGAAACAACAAGCCTCAAGCATTTAGAGTCTTTTGTCAACATGGATAATCAATATTTGACATCTTTATACCCAACATATGAAATGCTAAATGGGAATTCATGTCCTAGGTTTGCTCTTAGTTGAAATTCATTCGGAATGTTTTATTAGTAGCTTTCAACTTGAGGAGCCCCGTGCATCTTTCCATTCTTTCAATTATGGGAGAATTGATTTTTTACAAGTTCATAGTGATGAGGACGTTCACCTTGGGAGCAACCCCATCACCTTTTTATGCACTATCTTGAGACAAAATCCAGTTCTGAAATATTCTTGGGGCATGCTTTTTTTATTTCGGTTACAATATTTGGAGGCTTTAGGTGCAGATATTTCAGTTGGAAACATGGAAACTCTAGAAGTAATATTGCAACTATGAAAAGAAACAATAGGGGTGTGACCCAAATGTATGCATGGTTTAAGGCATATGGAAGACTATTTTGAGGGTTATTTTTCATCCATTTTGTCCTCCTAATAGAAGGATATGCATGCAGGATGTCATGTTTCATCATCTTGTGTCTTAATGGATGAATATCCCCACTTATTTGAGGATATTTCTCCTATTATATGCCATATTTGAGAGGGAAATCCGTATTTGAGATTCCTTTTTAAGGTTTCATACCAAATGGAGGATGAATTTCGAACTTTGAGGAGTATATTGCATATATATTGATGCATATTTGAGATGAAGAGAGATTGTACTCTCTTTTTATGGAATTGGTTGAGATGCTGATGACTTATTTGTGGAGGACATTGGATTTTAGTTAGGCATGTGTTCCCTTCTCAATAGAGTCGTCCCTCTTGGAGGATTATTGTACATTATTCATGCACTATTTAAGGAGGATTCCCACTTTGGGATAGGTCACATGTTCTATTGGAGGTATCTTATGCCTTGATTGGAGGACCCACCCACATTAGATGACGTTTATTCTTGTTTATTGGGGGAGTCCACCTTTGCATATTCTTTGGAAGCAACTAGTTATTGATTTTCTACTTAGCCCTTGATCCATGTTTCATGGATCTCACTTGATGGATACATTGTAAACATTTGTAGTATAACCTATATGCAATGATATAAGGTAGGTTGTCATATTTAAAATTTATTGTAAAATCATTGATTCAAAAAATCCATAAATTTAAAAGGGACATATAGATAAAGTTAGATCATCAATAAATTTGAAGCAACACCAATTTTCACAAGTTTTTCCAATGCTAACTTTGAATAGATATTGTGTGCTCCTAATCAATTTGGATAGTGTCAAGTGCATTATAGAAAAGTAGATATTATGTTCTCTTATTCAGTTTGGATACTCATGGGCATTTCGTTCTCTACCAAAGAAAAATAGATTTGGTATATGTCTTATGTAGGTATGGCTTCACCAAATATATTTGGAAGGATATTCCATCACACTTCTATCTTGATTCTCTTCTCTATGCATTGGAGGGTAGTACTTATTGGAAATTTTGTTTTTTTAGAAGGATCGAAGCCCCATCTAGTCATTGGTTAGTGTCATTACTACCCTTTGGAATAATTGTTGTAAGCACATTTTTGAAGGTAGCATGATTTCATATGGAATCCTTGGGCTACATAAATTAATGGATGAATATACAAACCAAGTAAATGATAACCATTTTTATCTTAGCAAGTAGACTGAATATTTGGATGATGGTGCTTAGTCTGAAAAGTTTCTCTTCTAGCATGGGTGGAATGACAAAGTAAATCATTGTAAATCACTTGATGTGTTTTATATATTATGTAATAGAAGAAAACCTTTAGAAACATAAAAAGTGCATGTTAACAATCCAGAAGGAACTCTCTTAACATATTATACAACTTGACGAGAGCTCTTGAGAGTTATATTTTTATAGGTTAGATTTTGTTGCTATTTTTACCTCAAATCGAAAAGTGGCGCTATTAGTAGCACCATTTTTTTCTAGGGATAAAATTATGAACTTTTTGGAACCCCAATTGGTGTCAATGCAATCAAAACTCTAAATCTATTCTTGAATTGAAAAGTGGTGCTACTTGTAGCACCTTTTTTTGGAGCTAAAATTGCAATTTTTTTAAAACCTTGACCGATTTCAGTGTAATAATAACTCAAAATTAACCCCTGAATCGAAAAGTGGTGCTACTCGTGGCACCCATTTCTACCATCAAGTTGCAATCACATTCATTTCAAAACCATGCATGGCATAAATTTTTTTCTTTTTTCTTTTAAATAACTTTAAAAAGAATAGGTAACTCATTTTTAATTTAAGAAATATAATTTTGTTTGAAAAAAAAAAATTTAATAAAAAAAAAATGTCCGATTTTTTAAAAATAATTTTGAAATTAAAAAAGAAAAAAAACACAAATATTAAAATTTTTTTTAAAGAAAAGAATAAAAAAGAAAAACAAATACTAAAATTTAAATTTATTTATTTATTTTTTAAATATATTAAAAACTTAAAAAAAATTAAATAAAACAAAAATAAAAAGAGCTCGAAAATACAAATTTTAGAAAAATTTAAAAACAATTATTTAATTAAACAAGTGGAATAAGCAATGCAGTTGTTTAGTACCTGCCACTTATGTAAGAAACAATGTAAAGTAAATTAGCATCGGACATCATTCATGGTCATTTACAACTCCATGAGTGATTTAGGCGTTAAGTATCCCTTCGTAGTCTTATGAGAAATTTTTGGTAGACATGAAACACCTAACACTAGACACTACCATCCATAGCCTCATAAGCGATTTAAGGCATACATAGCCCTTCATAGTCATGCGAACTATTTTTTATAAGCATTATGCACCCAACAATAAAGTAGTAAGTGATATATTGATTGAGATGTATATACTTTACGCAATGTAGTGGACCATTCATAACTCAAGAGTCATTTAAGGCTTACACCGACCTTTATAATCTCAAGAGTGACTCAAGGTCTACATAGTCTGTCATACTTCCATGAGTTATTTTTGGTAAATATTATGCACTAGTAGAAGAATAATAAATGTTGCATAATTTGAAATATACATTATGGATGTGGTGAAGTATGTTACTTCATGAAATGTAAAAATTAATAAATAAGCATTATAATACTAAAAACCATAATGCAAAACTATTATTGAATCTTTAACTTTTAAAATTATTTTTCATATTTAATATTATATTATGTAAAACAACAAAAAAAATTAATTACTCAAAAATATAAACTAATTATTTTGTCAAAATTTAGAATTTTTTTTTTTTTTATAATATCCAATTTAGTATTTAAATTTTAAATGACTTTTATAAAAAAACTTTAAAATAAAAACACTTGCCTAATTAATGAGGAGGTGGATTAATTGACCCATACTAAATGTTGATGTCATCATTGCCATGTGTCAAGTGAAAACCAGATACCAAACTCCAAGAATGACATCATTTCTGATTGGCCAATTAGAAGTTTACAAAATAGCAAATACAAATATTTTTATTAAAATTTAAAATATTTTTTTGCAAGCTCTAAAGTTTAACTTTAGAAAATAGATTTTAAATTTTTGGTGGCGGTAACTAATAGAAGGTCAAAGGTTCGGTTGACTAGCAACCGATTACTATATACCTGCGGCAGCAGGTATAACAACATAAATATGGAAAATATTTTGAATCTATAGTTAAAACATTTCAAAAAAATAACTATAAGGTCTTGCAAATTAGGTAGGCTATTTTATGGGTGTGTCAAATCATTATACAAGTTATGCTTAACATTACAACCTTTTCTTAGATTCCTTCTTCCTGGGAACTCATTCACATTCCTGTAGTCCTCTTTATTGTCCACTCATGTATGTTATAAAGTATCGTGGCCTTATTGTAGCTATACCTGTTTATGATTTGTGGTGGAAAGTATTGAGGTATCCCCTTTTTGCATCTTTCTTTGTCTTATGCTTTTACTTTATTTGAGGTTAGGCCTTTATATGTCTCTTTGAGGAGTATTATGTAAACTTCTTAAGATTAATCCCCATATTTTGACAGTTTTTTTCCCATTTCTTATGACTCCATTCTTTCTCTATGATTAAAACATTAAACTCTCACTCCATCTTAATGGAAACAATCACAATTTGAAAACATGTCTTTGGACCTCTTGTTGTTCGGATAATGTCTCGAAACTAGGGCTTAGTTGCAATATGAACTAGTGTATCTCCTCCTACTTTGGTGGTTAGTAATTTAGCTAATTAGTTAAATCCTTGAACTTTCATATTCACCATTGGTTCACCACCTTGTTTCATAAGATCATTAAACTACTAGAAGGTTTGATGTCATTCTAGGATAATATCTCCCTAAATATCTAGATGACTTCCTTCCATCCTATGAACATATTTTTCTTGTCAAACTTTTAACCCTATTCCAAATTACGTACACAATGAGGATATGAATAAACCTACTTACATTCTTTTCCCTCTTCATTATAAGATTCTCTCATTGTTTCAAGGGTCAACAAATGGCCATTACCGTTTATACTCCCATCATAGTCAGAACTTGAAAAGGGTTGATAAATCTACAATTTCTACCCCTTATATGATTATTTCAATCCCCAAGTATATTATTATGTCATAATTGCCTCTAGTTATGGTATCCATTACTATCATTGGACTTTGTAATGTCCATTAAAATGACGATATTCCTCAAAAACCTTTGCAATTAAGTTGTATCATGATTATGCCGTGGGATCTTCTCTTTATCTCTAAACTTATTTTTCTATGCATGCTTGGGGTCTATAACATCCCTTACTTCCTTTTACTCTTATTGTTATATTTATATTTGGTCAACTTTAACTAGATGCATCTTGTTGGCTAGTTATTAATCATTGAACAAATTTTCATTTCTCTCAATTTCTTTTTTCCATTCTTTATAACAAGACCAAGAGTTTCCTTCCTTCATCTCATGGGATGTCTATGAATTTCCTTAAAGAAACACATGGAAAACTTTTAACAAATGTGAAAAATAACTAAAGCACACTAAATGCAAGCTCATATGTGGGAAATATGGGATTCATACATGTGTACATGCCCTAAAATTTTCTCACAACTATCTTAACAATATTTGGGGATAAATATGAGTATATGCCATGACAGGATGGGGAAGGAGCAAGAGTCCATTGGAAAGGATATGGTGAATAAATTGTAAGAGGAGAAAATATTGGATCTGTATGTTGTTTCCTTGTTAAGAGTCCCTTGCCATCGAACTTACTAGATTTGAGTTGGGTTAAAACTTTCTAAAGGTTTTTCTTAGCCATAGTAAAAAGATTATAGGTGGAGTGGAAGAAGGCATGCAACCCAATTAGGAACAACCCAAGATTTGTTGATGAAGGTGCCAATAGCATTGATATTGTATTACATTGGTTGTTCATATTGATTCAAATATTAAGGATCTATCTTCTTTCCCTCCTCCAAATCACATGAAAATACCTTTAATTGTTGTTGATTATTCATTTTGAGCATTGAATTGACCTTTTGATTGAGCCTAGAGACACTTGCACTTTCTACAACCCAAGTGACTAAGATGTGTTAGGTTTGTAACACTTACATGGCACATATCAACTCAAAAAAAAATAAAAATTATAAACTAATTACATATATGCTCCAAGTTTAAAAAATTAACTACATTTTAAAAACATTTGTATAAATATATATCAATTTAAAATTTAAAATTTCAAATGATAACAATTTCAAAGTTTAAATTTAAATATAAAAATATCTGAAAATAACATTTTATTATTTAAAAAAAAAATTAAAACGAGCACAAAAAAACTTACATATCTGCTCCTCCTGCAAAGCTGGAGAATGACACAAAAATTCTGAAGTAACTCTTTCTCTAATTAGAAAACAAACCAGCAAACTAGAGCTTGTTATGATCTATTGAATTTAAAATATCTACATCCTCGATCTACATGGAAGCACAGTTTTTCTGAACAAAAGAGAGCTTGTTATGTTGAAGATCGTAGGTTATGTGGAAATTTTGTTGCTGAATATTTCCGAATACCGATGTTGAACCTTCCGCCCCTGCAGATGCGAATGCAAGGCAAACTAAATCACCCGTGGTTTCTTCATGTGATACTACGAACGAATTATTTGACGGCAGGGCATATGTGGCATCCCCAACAAAGTAAAATGTAATCGCCGGAAGTCGGAGAGCAGGCGTAGCTTTGTAACAGAGATCCAGACCTGTAGTTTCAGTTGCATTAATAGGCTTTTGTCAAATGATGGATTGGACCGCAGTCAGAAATGGTACATATGCCGGGTCCTGCAAATATGTAATAGTCGTTCCAGAATCAATGAAAATCCCTCCACTTCCATTGGCTTGAACGTTGAAAGTACTCGCCGGAATGTTTACTGATTTGCCAGCCACGCTGATTCCAGCGAGGATGAGATAGTAGAAGCTTGGGTAAAAACGATTATAAGTGAGAGGGGTGACACGAAGGCCTTTGCCTGAGGAACCAGATCCAACATTGCCAAAGAATAAAGGGCTTATCTTTGAAGAATTATATGTAGATCCTAAGCAGTAGGATAAAATGTTGTTAATGGAGGATCTAATCTGGGAAACGAAGGACAGAGGACCTCTTCCCAGGTCGATTATACTGGCCGAGTCAAAGAAATTGCCGCCCTGATCGTGACCACAGCCGAAGACATGATGCCGGAAGTGTGCCCATCGATGGGAGCCTTGACGTTTTTCAAGACTCAACGTCTCGTAAGATAAGTTCCCGGAGGTGTACGAAAAATCTCCGTAAGCGTAGAAATAGGTGTAATTTTTTTGAGTATTGCATTGGCCGCTCAGAGCTGAACAAAAGTTGCTTGA
This sequence comes from Pseudotsuga menziesii, assembly GCA_001517045.1. NCBI lineage: Eukaryota > Viridiplantae > Streptophyta > Pinopsida > Pinales > Pinaceae > Pseudotsuga > Pseudotsuga menziesii. Next base: position 205,793 of record LPNX010910683.1, on the reverse strand, counting down.
GCAAGAAATGCTCCTCTAAGACGACAAGCACGCAGGATTGTAAATGGGATTAGTCTGCGGAACGCACGGATATTGCACACAAGGTTGGAACTGTGTCCACGTCAAATCACTGCCGGTGTCTACAATGAAATTCAATTTCAGCGGAACGAGGGATCCTATTCCCATCTGCATCAAAAATTCATTTTCTTGAACATTAACTGGACTGTAGTAACTCATGGGGTGCCTGAGACTGGCACTTCCAGCAATGAAAGATTGGAAACTACGAAGCCTATTGTGGCTTCTTTGAATAGATCGGGCTAGTCGTTCGGCATTTGAAAGGTTTTGGCCGCCCAGTAATGGAGATAGAGGGGAGTCTCTGCGTATGAGATCTACTCGTAAAGCTTTAAGCTGCCTACCAGCACTCGTCTCGGCCTTAGCCGTCCAACTTCGAATATATACAGCGATCACAACAACTATAATGAACACAACACGTCGTATATTAATGCCGGGTCCTGCCATACTTCTGAAAAATGAATAAACAAATAATTGACCCATACTAAATGCTGATGTCATCATTGCCATGTGTCAAGTGAAAACCAGATACCAAACTCCAAGAATGACATCATCTCTGATTGGCCAATCAGAACTTTACAAAATAGCAAATAGAAATATTTTTATTAAAATTCAAAATATTTTTTTGCAAGCTGTAAAGTTTAACTTTGGAAAACTGATTTTTGATTTTTTTGGTGGTAGCAACTAATAGAAGGTAAAAAGTGGTTGACTAGCAACCGATTACTATATACCTGCTGTGGCAGATATAAAAAACATTTATAAAAACAAATAGTGTTTTTTTTAAATAATAAAAATTAAACTATATATATATATATATTAAATAAAAAAAGAAATCAAACAAAAATTAGAAATCCAACCTACCTAGTTGTCCCCTTGCCTCCCCTCATCCCTCTTCCACATGCCCCACCACCCTCACCCCCACCCCTCTAATATCTTCTCTGACAATGCCGACCACCTTCTTTTCCCCTACTCCCACTCTTTCTTCTCCCCTCTCCTTTCTCACACACTCCCCTTCTCCCCATCTCCCCTCGATCTCTCCTTTCTCCCACTCCTTTCCCTCTCGTTTCACCACCCCACCTGCCCCCCTCCATTCGCTCTCACCCCATCCCCTCCCTTTTTACTTCCCCACCAACTCCCCCTCCCATTTCTATCTCCCCACCCATTCACGTCCCTCTTTCTTATCCCTAATCGGTAGACTCATAATAGAGTCTTCCTGTTGGGGGGAGGGGAGAGCGACATCAGTAAGTGGGGGAGATGGAAGAGAGAGCACAGAGGAGGGTGGGTGATGGGGGTGAGGGGAGGGGAAGGGTCGAGTGTAGGAGTATATGGTGTGAGGGAGGGTGACATGAGGGGTGAAAGGGAGGGATGGGGAAGGAGTAGGGGGGAGGAAGGAGAGGGGAGGGAGAAGGAGCATGGGTGAGTAAGGAGAGGGAAGGATAAGGAGCATGAATTAGGGAAGAGGAGGGACACTGGAGGAGCTAGGTGTGGTGGGAGATGGGATGGGAAGGGTGAGGGAGGTGGGGCACATGGGTGAGGGAGGAGGGGAGGTTAGGGGTGACGTGTTTTTTTTAGTTTTGGTAAAATTTGTTTAATAATTAATTTAATTTTTGAAATTGTTTTTTATTTTTTTTATTTTTTATTATTATTTAATGTGTAAATATGATTTAAAAAAAAAAAAAATTAGATTGTTTTTAAAATTTTCAAAAATTTTGTAGTTTTTATATTTGTTTTAATTTTTAATTTTTTTCTTTTAATTTTTCATTTAAATTTTGTTCATTTTTTTAATGTTTATTTTAACATTAATCATCATCATCATCATCATCATATATATATATATATATATAATTTTCTTTTTGTTGTTTTTTTTTAAATTGTTTTTTTTTAATTTCTATATTATTCAAAAGAAATTGAACATTTTAATTCATTTTTTAATTCACCTAATATTTTTATTTTTTAGATAAAATTATATTTTTTAAATTAAAATATTCTTTTTTAAAGTTATTTAAAAAAATATTTATTTTACGCCATGCATGGTTTCAAAATGAATGCAATTATAACTTGACAGAAGAAAGGGGTGCCATTGATAGCACTACTTTTCAATTTGGAGTTGATGTAGGGTTTTGATTGCACTAACATCATCCAATATTTTTAAAATGTTGTACTTTTAACCTCGAAAAAAAGGGTGCAATTAGTAGCACCAATTTTCGATTAAGGGGTTGATTTTGGGATTTGATTGAATCGACATCAATTAGGGTTTCCTAAAATTCGTAATTTTAGCCCTAAAAAATGGTGCTACCGATAGCACCACTTTTCGATTCAGTGGTTGTTTTTTATCAGAAAAATGATTTTTTATGGAAGGAGTTCTTATTTTGAGTATAAAATTCACATCAGGTTGTATACTGTTTTTCTTTGCCAACTTAACTATTCTTCCAGAGACTAGAATAGTCATTTACTGGCAAGTTACTTTACAAATTTAGAGTAACTTTTAAGATTCAGCCTTTATCATGCAGCCAAATGTTTTCATATTCAAAATATAAGTATTTGAAGGAGAATTTGTTGGATAAGTGAAAATATGAACAAAGCGCTTTGGTTAGCATGTTATTATATGAATTATTTTTATGCCATTGTTTCCTTGATTCAACTAATGCATATACTTCTAGAGAAAGAAACACTGCAAGTAACTTGTAATGTTAATATAACTTGGCTAAGAAAAAATGCCCATCAAAAGTTAACATCAACCTATGAAACAACTTCACACATATTTTTAGTTCTAGGTAATCAATTAGTGACATCTTCTAGAGAAATATTTCTAGCTTGATTAAGGACTTTTTTCCGTGCTATTAATTCGAGATAAATAAATATAATTTTACTTATTGAATTTTTTATAAGAAGTAAACAAATGGATCTACCTATGGTATAGATGTACCCATGGTCTTGTAGTATTTAAAATTTCTTCATATTTCTCAATGAGTTATGGTGGTGTAATATGATCAAATTTAGCTCCGAATATAGTAATAGGTGCTTTAATCACTGGTTTAAAACATATCCCATTTATCAGAATGTTCCAAATTATTTCAAAAAAATGGAAACTCATAATTAAGGAAACAAATGCATAGCATGAAAGATAAATATCTCTTGAATTTAGGCTTTGAAAAATTACTACCCCACAAATCTTCTACTATCAGAGATGATGAATTTCGAATGCTTCTTATTAGTAATATATTCCCCCCTTTTTTATTTCTTTTTGCACTCAAACAACATATGCTATTTGTATCTAATTTTATTTTCTACTCCTTTTTGCATTCAAAAATTACATATAATTTTTGTATTACATTTTATCTTTACATGCCCAATGAGGAATTCAATAACTGATGCCTCAAAAATTGATAAAGTATAAATTCAATATACCAATATTACAAGCATAGACTATAAATGTGTTTGATTCCAACATAATACAACTACAGAGGATTTATTAAAGTCATATTTGAGATGAATAACTACAATTTATATAAGTGTCCTAGAACAAGTGACCAATTTCCATCACACATTACTAACCAACCATTCATATTTGCAATTGGCTAATAATAGGGAGAGAAAATACTAACCAACCACTCATATTTGCAATCGGCTAATAATAGGGAGAGAAAATACAATAAATAATTCAAATGATATAATAAAAAACCTAAGTACATCTTATTAGTCTGATGATGATAATTATAAAATACAAAAAATTGACTATTCTAAAGAAACCAACCCAATTTTCCATCTAAGTGCTCTACTCTTGTCACATTATTTCTCACCTTCCACAATGGATGGGTCATCCAATGACCGAGTGAGGTGAAGACTCCTTGACTCTTGTAAAAGTTCACTAAGGTTTTCATATTGATGTTGTCAATGATCCTTCCACAAGTTCACCTATGTTAATATTATCAATACCTATGTTAATCTTATCAATACTTGTCCTTCCTTAGATTATAATGTTCAATGAATGATATAATCCATATGATAGTACACACATAGGATTGACGGTGTTTAGAGTTGGAATCATTCCAAATGGCATATATAAAGTAGTAGGAATTGATTTATGGGTTTATATACCTTTGAATAAAGTTAATGGGAAGAGTTGTAGTTACCTTAAAAAAATGTTTGAAACAAGGCATCCCAATAAGTACCACAAAATGATTGGAGTTTACTCTGCCATTAAATTGAAATATCTAGAAAAAGTGGTATTTTCTAGTACTATATATCAAATATATTTATAGATGAAAATGGAATTTTGGAATTGCGAGTAAATAAATTTTGATAAAGAAGTGAATGCATCTATTCATCCGGTCTAAATGATTTTTAATCAATGTACAAGAAAGTATACTCCCAATATAAGTGGCTTGAGTAGGAGTTCCCAAAGGTTAACAAAAAAAGGACTCCATGGTTGAATGTTCCTATGCACAACCCATGGTACAATAGAAACAACTACCATTTCATGGAAGGAGAGTATATGTGATCCCAATATGAGTCATGGTTTACAAAATACAAGGTTGACAGTGTTTTCAATGGTCATGTTCATGCTTATGAGAGATATGCAAGTTTAAAACTATTCCGCAAATTCTGATTAATTTTATTTTTATAGGATAAATTTAATTTTTCCTTAAGCAAAACTTCAAAAATCTAAATGAATTAATGGAGCATTTGAGTTTGTATAAATGTGTATCAATTGTTTCCTACAACATAGTCAATGGAGAGTGTACACCTATGTTTGATCTATCTTCATTGGTTTACATTTCTATTCATGATAGAGGAAATATGGAAGTCCTTGCAACCAAGTAAGTTGAAAATGTTTACTCATTCTTTCAATGAAACATGCTCTTCTTTTTAGATGTTATTATGCTACTGCAAGGCTTTAGATTTTTCTATCACCATTTTTTCAAAACTTTAATCACAATAATTAATTTATCAAATGTCTATGGATATTTTAATGATTTGTATGGTAGATGGATGCTACTTTACTGAAACAGATCCCCAACATTTAACATTTTTCGTATCTATATTTGGCCATGCAATCCTTGAAATTAAAACATGACACATGCTTACTACCACTAGCATCATAAAGAAGATGGAGATGTTATAGTTGATGATTCCCATGTTTTTATAATAGATATGGGTATCCCCATGTTGAGCGTACATTAAAAATATAAAGGAACTCACATCTTTTCAGTATCCATGGAATCTAATAGAATTTCATACACTCGAAAATATGGCCAAAAAGTTGTGTTGCGGAAGTACATATCAATAAACACTCTTATGATGTTGAAGTAACTTTGAAATTTCAAGGTGAATTCTACTTAGGTTGGATTTTATTGTTTTGGTAAATAATTCCTTAAACATGTAATCTTACGAGGTTCATGGATACAAAAATAAAGTGTTGTCCTGAGAAACTGAAATATGTATCATGGATATTCATAATGGTTATTTGTTGGAAATCGAGGAATCTCTAAAATCACAATATTGGCATGTATAAAAAATCAAAGCACATATAATGATATTTAAAATATACCAAATGATAAGGACAAAGTGCTCTAAAATATGGTCTCACCTCTTAAATCATCCTCAAAAGATGGATGAAACAATATTCCTGATTTTATATAATATCCCTTTCCTAGATACACTATTGCCTTGGTTGTCAAGAGAATTTAAATGTGTAGTGAAATTTATGTGAATATAATATCTTTTTATAGCTCCACTACCACCTTGGTTATAAAGATAAATTATATAAGTATAGTGTCATTTATGTCAAGAGATTTATTCATGAACTTGATTGTACATTTTCAAAACATGTCTTATCCTTACCAATTGCATCATCTATGTGCATGTCGTCTTTCTCTGAAATTTCCTTACACCTACTCTTAAATCAAAGACTTCTAAAGACTTCTATTATTTATTTTATAAGAAAGAGGAAAATTTTGTATAACAAGAGGGAAACGTTTTACTCTTGTTATTAATATTCATAAAGGAAAAATCAACATAAAATCATGATCTCTATCTCAACATAATTGATCACAAAATTTGGCATCTTTCAAGAATCATCTCTAAATCACATTCGTCATCTCTAAATCACACTTGGTAACACTAACCTTCCCATCAAAATCCACTTGTCCTAATTGATGTTATGCCTTTATTGTTCAAAATTTCAATAATCTTTTTAGATTCCTCAAAGTGTATACGATATTAACTATTTTAATGTCCCTATACTCTTCCAATGACATAAAATAATATACTCTTCCAATGACATAAAATAATTTTAGATATTCACTGAAGGAAAAAGGTGTATTGTGTGATTCCCAAACTAGAGACAGTAAACTGGTGCATTTTGTAGTATAAATAGAACAAAAAACTCAACAAAGAAGATATAAAAAATAACATAAAAATAATGATTCAATCTATATCCAGGAAAAAACAATTGTGCTCTCTTATATGAATACAATAGTACAAAACAAGCATGGTCAAGATGGATCGTTGATTGATGCTTTTGAAACCACTCTGGCTTGTTAGAAAAAGGATAGCAAGTACACGCACATACCATACCAATGGATACCCATGAAAGTAGTTAGTGACCAAGACAAAATATACACATGATGATACCTTGTTAGTGATACTTTTGTGTATCAACATTAAAAAAAAAAGCTCAGAGAAAACAAAAAACAATCATTTTCGTAAATTACTTCATAAGACAATGTATATGCTAGAAAAGTGTTTCCTATGACATATAAACATTGAAAATCTACATGACAAACATTTTCAATCATGATAAAAATATATATTTATTCAAATACCACAATTTTCATTATACCGAAACATTGGATTATGGAACCTAGGGGCATATATTCTACATTAAGAAAATTTTAAATACACACGTATAACTTATATAGAAATCCACCATTATTGGGAAAATTGAATATATATCATCTAAATGGATAGAAAATAATATAAGAATTGGATAGAAAATAATATAAGAATATGATTTACAATGTTTAATATGAAAATCTTAGAAGCAATTCATTTCAATGTCAATTTCCAAGACCAGGTTTCAAATGAAACTAGACTAAAAAACAAAAAATTAAATGTCAAAAAATTAAATATGTACTGTATGTGATAGATTTCGTTGGATAACCTCTTCCATAATTTAGTTCTCCAACTCTATCATTGGATAACCTCTTCCATACTTTAGTTCTCTTATATGTTCAATAGAAAATCATTTTTCAACCTGATAATCATTAAAAATGGTAGAAAATATTGCCCCTCTAATTGAAACCAAAATTGAGGTTTATGACAAGCATTTCCATAAGAATCAACGCAAGTTACACAAAATGCATTTTGGGAAAATACATTAGAAAATTACATACTTGATTTTGAAGAAGTAAAAAATTTAGGATGCCTCTTTCAATATCACAACTACTTCATTCGACTTTCCAAATCCCGAAAAAACAAATCCATGCATACTGTGAGAGACTCATTCAATATGCAAGAAAGTGATGAAGTACAAGGACTAATCTGACTCAAATATATCTAATAAGAATCCATGCCAAAACACCTTTCACTAGACAATGACATATACTAGACACATTATTTTATTGTGATTGTTTCTAGTGTATGAGACTCATAACACCCTTATGGGACAAGGTTCTCCTTTGCACAACAATTTGGATTGTTACTTCTTAATTTAATGATAAGGAGAAGTGCATACCTTATACCCTATCCCTCCTAATCCTAACCTATACATCTAAAAATGGAAGAAGTATTACCATTTTCCATTGATGATGTGCTTAGTAGGAGAATGCGAATGGCATTGGATAATAGTAAAGCTTGTACCATATAAGTGTATTGTTCCTACTCCTTCTACTCATATCACTTGGAATTTAAGTATGATGTAAACATTAAGATCCCTTTATGTAACAAAATAAACATGCATTCCTTCAAAGTATTTATTTTAGCTAAGAAATTTTTTTTATGCCATGACGTGATGGTCTCTATTCTTTAGGTATGCATTAGTTTCCTGATAACTTCTATCAAAATTTCCCAATATGGGAATTTTTTTTACATTCTTCATTAGGAAATCAATAGGAGACTGTTTTTTTCCATTACTACATTCTTTTAGTTTAAAAAAAAAATATTTATTAATTTTGGAGGAAGAAAAGAAAAAACTACTTTTTTGTTCATATTTTAGACATATCTCCCTGTGTTTTTACTGAAATTTCAATTAGGAGAGCTAGTTGGATATGGAATTCAATTTCACATCCGACGAGTACCCACTTAGTATACTTTTGATGGGCCTCGCTAGCCCCAAAACAAGAAATAACTGAGAAAACATGATGATGACATCATCATCATGTTTTTTTCAGGTATTTCTTGTTTTTGAGGTAGCGGGGCCCGTCAAAAGTATGCCGAGTGGGTACTCGTTGGATGAAGAATTTAATTCCGCATCCAACAAGCTCTCCTGATCGAAATTTGAGGAAAAACACAGGGAGATATGCGAAAATATGAACAAAAAAGTAGTTTTTTTATGATACCTATCCCCAAATTTATATTAAAAAATTGTTTGAGAGGTGCTCCCTTTTTAAATTTTAAAGAATTTTGATTGGCTAATACATGATGACATGGAATTTTTTTTTATTTTTGGAAGGCCCATTTTAAATTGAAATTTCCTCTAATATGATTCTTTTTTAAGATCTCCCCAATGTGAAGGACCTCTTGCACCTTCGTACTCAAACTCAAACTTGAGCTGGGTGTCGATACTATAGAAAAACATAATATTTTATAACATTACATTCATCCATTAGAATATAATTTTTAGATTACAACAAAGGGTTAGAGCAAGAAAAACTGCATCTTCCATAGTATTCTATGACCATGATCATCATAAGGGAGATGAGAACAATGAGTCTTGAGGTTTTATTATACATTTGATTGTACAAGAAGATAATGAGCTTGATCGAAGAGATGGTTGAATGCTGATACTATTATTAAAGGAGATGATAAATATAGGTTTGGTTAAGACACCAAGGTGAGATTCTATTGGTTGAATTTTTTGAAGTGGGTATCCTGAGGTACAAAAGTCCCAACTCTTTGGCATATTCTATTCATTTATGATGTAGCATTGTTGATGTATTTGTAACTTTGGAATGTATTCGGTTGTATATTTCACATATTGTATTTCATTGGTCCCCGATGTTCCTATCGGGAGAATCATTAGTGTAATCAAGTAATGTAAAGTCATAGGGATTAACCCTCCTTGTTGATTAGGGGGCAAAGCCCCACAGTTGTGGGGCACTAGGGTTATTAGAATCTCCTAGAGAAGTCGACCCTAATAAGTAATTGTCATGTCGAAAACTAGTATATTTAGAGTGTGAGCGTCTTTATTTGACACACACACTCACCCATCTATAGGGCATAGGTGAGAGGAGAGGAGCTCACACAAGTGAGAGAGAGAACACCTATTGGAGATCATCTTTCTGTCTTTGGTTTTGACTTTTTCCATTGGTGCTGATTCTATCTCTGAGGAAGTTGCGGGATTTTTCCTTTATGGATTCCCTAAGCATAAATATTTGTGTCTATTGTTTCTTGTGATTGATTGTTGTGCATGTTATTCTCTCAGATAAGATCCTAAGATCATATTGTATAATTGATAAAAATCTGACATGGTATTAGAGCTAACCTGAAAAGAAGACACCGTGCAACTGCATAATCTAGGGATTCTTACTTTTTTGGTCTCTCTCCACAGATCATTAGCAAAATGAGGCTAGTATAACTCTCCATTGAAGGGCACATCTTTTTTCAGTTTTTGACCTATCACTACTGCGGCAAATTAGGGCATTTTACAGAAGAGGAATTTTTGAATGAGCCCAACATAGGATTTCTCACCTCATCAAAATAAAATTTTAGAGACCAAGGTTGAACTTTTTTGGTTGAGTAAAACTCCAAAAAATTCAAACCCTATTTTGACCCTAGGCCTGAAAAACCGTAAAATACTAAAACTGGTAGTTTTGGTAAATTCGCTATGTATTGATATTGAAGAAGGATCATGAGCCTAATTTTTCATAGGCTGAAGATACAATCCTGATGTACCATGTGTAAAAATTTCAACCTCAAGTTCTCTATAATCTGGGAGATATGATTCCTCCAAATCAGGGTTCCAACCCCTTCCAGGATTCATCCCTAAACAAGGAACCTAGGGATAATTTACATATCTCGGGCTATGAAGGTCCAAATTTAATTTCTTAAGATGTTACAGATAGGGCACATATTATAATTTCTGTGGTAAAAGGTTCAGATCCTGATGATGAAGCAGTGACACCTGGCAGTCTGCACAAGTTTGCTATGTGAACTGTCCTTAAAGAAGTCACCTTGGGAAAACTCTCACAAGTCCCAATTGGTGAAACCAATTCTACTCAAACATATGGTGTTGGAAATAGGACATAATAGGCTAGCTTAGTATGAAATTTAAAACAAAGAGGATTATTAATTTTGGATATACCGCAGAAACAATATCGGGAATTTCTGTAGAAGAAATTGGAAAACTAGGGCTTCCTATTCCGGGAGCTTTCGTCCACTGTTTTCAGAAAAGGAGTACATTGGATAGCTTGCCTTAAAGAGGCCCATATTTCTATCCAATTAGATCTGAAAGATTCCAAGTTTTGAAAACTAGTTTTTCTCTAACAAACTTAGATCAGCCAGCTCTGAAACTAGGATGTTTTGGTTTGCATGAATATGAGGAGAGTGTGGCGTGATATTCCCAGAACCCCCATAACTCCCCAGATTACTAACATTGCAAGTGGTTGAGGTCATTGTAGCAATACATTATTGGGAAAAAGAACATTCATTGACGATCTGGTTTCCAGAGCCAATTCCTCTACTGGGGATCACCATCAAGGATCCTTCATCAGAAGAAGTCCAATTACCCGCAGGGTGGAAGTATCAGTTTCCACATTGGAGAACATAAGAGGAGCTGTGACACCCTCAGGTGTCTCTGTGGAGGAAGACAGAGTTATCACTATGGGAGCAGCTGATCGAGACATGATTTATTAAATTAAAGGGAAGGAGGTGACAAAGGAGGAGGACAAAGTTTCATCAGAAGCAGAATGATCAGAGGAAGCAAAGAGAGGAGAGAGCAGAGGAAAATATGAATAATAGATGTGAATCGGAAGACCCCGAGGAAGAGATGGGGGAGAACCATCACAATGATGGTGATTCCCCTCAGGAGGGGATAGTTGTTACACTCCAGTTCCCCATTCGACAACCATCTGGACAAGCCCCCATGAAAAACATATCACCATCAGTTTTACCTCGTTTTCATGGAAAGGCCACAAAATATCTAGATGAATTCCTCTTTGAGTTTGACATCCTCTATCACAGCTACGACTACACTTCTAGAGAGCAGAAGTTAAAACTTTTTCTTGCCACTTTGAAGGATAACGCACTACGTTGGTTCATGAGCCTGGGTGGTGAAATTGTCACCACATGGGATCAAATGAAACGGGTGTTCCTAAAGAAATACCAGGATTAATGCAACACTAAATATAGAAGAGAAGAGTTGTTCAAGATGGTACAAAAGGACGGAGAAAGTTTGGAATATTTTGTTGAAAGTCTCATGTACAATGTGCATAGGTCTAGACAGACTAATATGGGGATAGATGTGCTCAAGATAATCCTACTTAGTGGGATTAGGGAATACTTCCTAGGTATGTTGAACTTCATGGGAAAGGGGGATATCTCAAAGGAATCTTTTGAAAATATTATTGAATTATGCAGAAGGTATTCCGGAGGATCTTGCAGGACCAACAAACAGGAAAAGTTGGAATGAGATTCCTTCGATAAAACACATAATTCATCCAATGGAGGAGCCACCCAAGTAGAAATAGGAAACCTTCTTGAGAACTTCAAAACAGAGATGATGAGCTCCATATCCTCAGGAATAGATGTCCTGAGGGAAAATCATAAGCAAACAGTAGAATATATAACACTCAATGTATTCTTCCCCAGATGTAGGAAGAAGCATCCCCTGAAGGAGTTCCCACTCGAAAAGGTGGAAGTGTACCAGCTTTGTGAACTGAACCATGACACAAAGGAGTTCCCTTCACTACCTTAAGTGAAGGTAGTTCTACAGGAATCAACTCCGGACATGGAACCAACCTACTTCATTTCCTAGAATAAGCCTTGGAAACCTCAAACCCAAGGTATGAATCCAGACTCATTTCTGTTTTCAAAAAATATAAATAATTGGAATAATATGCATCACATGAATACACAATTCCCTTCACGTTATTCCAACCATCAATGGCACCCCTCTCAACCTCCTCTACAGAATTTCAACTCCTGGACCCCGTGGACACAAAAAACAAACCAACAGAATCCTTGGTCTCCAGGGTGGAGGAACTCCCATTCCGGAAACCAGTTTCCTAATAATTAGTCTCCTCAATAGTTTCCACATCAACAATTTCCTCACCAATATCCTCAGCCATACCAACAGTATCAGCAACCACAGCTACAACTACAGAACAATGCTACACCTAATATGCCTATCTGACCGCAGTTGCCTGATAAACCTAACACCAACCCTAATAATAAAGCAATCCACCAGTTTGAGACTGCCAACATGCCCACTTACTCCATCACTACAGTTCCCTGTAACTACATACGCTTACGATCAGGGAGAGTAGTGGAGCCTTTATTCATTGAGGATGTTCCATCCTCTGTGTTTGAAGAGAGGATGAACCAACATCAATCACCCCACATAGTAATCCCTCTTACTGAGGATTATGAAATTCCTACCGAGACACTGAATAAAAAACACAGAGAAACAACTATTGAAACACAACCTACACAATTGATTAGAGAACCACCATATCCTGAAAGACTGACACTACAGAGAGCAGTGGAACAACCCCAGTTTAACCTCTTAGGAGGGTTGAAAATTTTATATGTCAAAATTCCATTTTTGTAGGCCCTCCATGATGTTCCTATTTACACAAAAACAGTTCAGGACCTGTGTGTAAGAAAACTAGGTAGAAAACCCATGGATCCTCCCACTGTCCATGTTTTAGGGAAACTATATGAATTGATAATGGGAAAAATTCTCCTGGCTAAATATGATGATCCTGGGAACCCCATTGTCATAGTGCATATTGGGAACACACAGATACTGAATGTGTTGGTAGATATAGGTGCATCCATTAATGTTATGACCATAGAAACTGTACAAAAACTTGGGCTCACCAATATTTGGCCAACCGCTACCATTTTAGAACTAGATCACAGGTCCACTATCAAACTCCAGGGAATCTTGGATGACCTCATTGTCTCAGTTGACTCGTGGGAGTACCCTGTTGACTTCTTGGTTTTACAACCCAAGTCACAGATAGGGGGACATATGCGGATCCTAGGAATACGCTGGTTAGCCACAGCATATGCTTGCATCAGCTATCGGCCAGGGTCTATAACCATCTCAGATGGGACCAAAACAAAAAACCTAACCTTGTATCCTCTAGCTCGACCTAGTTTAGAAGTAGAAAATCCGTTATGGATGGAGCTAGAGGAAGAAGAGGGCGTTCACCACTATTAACAATAGGGAAGGCCTTGACTTTCAAGGATGAAACAGAGGATGATTTCATTAATAGTTTCATCAGGGAGCCCACTTCTGTCAACAAACAAATTGATCAGATCCTGAACATTACCCTAGGTGAAGAAGACCAAGAAAATATCACAGAGCAGACATTAGTCAGTGACACCCACATAATTCCAGTGATGAAAAAATTGAAAAGTATTCCAGTTGAGATAGAGTCGGGAAAAACACTGAACATCAATCCCAATCTCGCTCATGATGAGCATGAACGCTTGATGAATCTCTTGAAAAAGCATAAGGGGGAATTTTCCTGGGAGTACATGGATATGAACGGTATCCCTTCTAATCTATGCACCCACCACATTTATATCAAGAGTGACTCCCAGCCTATGTACCAGCCACAACGAAGGATGAACCCTAATATTAGGGACATTGTGAAGCACGGAATTCAAAAAATCTTGGAAGCAAGGTTTATATACCTAATCTCAGACATCGAGTGGGTTTCTCCACTCGTGATAGTACCCAAGAATAATGGGAAATGGAGAGTCTACGTAGATTACAGAGAGTTAAACAAGGAAACACAGAAAGACCACTTTCCTCTACCTTTCATTGATCAAGTACTTGACACCCCGTCTGGGAAGAAATTATTCTCCTTTCTAGATGGGTTTAGCGGGTACAATAAAATCTATTTTTCTCCCAAGGACCAAGAAAAGAACACCTTCACCTGTCCCTGGGGCACCTTTGCATACAGGGTACTCTCCTTCGGTTTATGTAATGCACCATCCAACTTTCAGAGAGCTGTGATTGACATATTTTTAGAGATGGCTAATGACAGTTTGGAGATTTTCATGGATGACTTTACCCCATATGGAAGTGACATTGAGGAGGCTTTGAAAAACTTAGAGAAGGTTTTAACATGCTGTGAGTAGACCCAGCTATCTTTGAGCCATGAAAAGTTCCATATGATGATGAGCGAGGGCGTAGTGCTGGGGAAATTTATCTATGCTGATGGTATCTAGGTAGATCCATCCAAAATTAGGGTAATTGAAAATATACCCTCTCCTGGAACACAGAAAGAGGTACATATATTTTTAGGGCATGCTGGTTGTTATAGAATATTTATAGAAAATTTTTCCAAACTGACTTCTCCTTTATTTACCTTATTGATGAAAGATGTGAATTTTATTTGGAATGATTCATGCTAGACATCATTCACTGAACTTAAGAAGAGGTTGTCTACATATTCTATCTTAAGGGGGGCCAATTGGGCTCTGCCTTTCCACATTTATTCAGATGCCTCTGACACTGCCATTGGAGCAGTGTTGGGACAACAGGATCGTCAAGCACCATATGTAATTTACTACATTAGTAAAAACTTGGCTCCTGCTGAACTCAATTACACTGTTACAGAGAAAGAATTTTTAGCCATTAAATTCAGGCATTACATCACTGGATATCCCACCTTTGTACACACTAACCACTTAGCCATCAAGTATTTAATGAACAAGCCAGTTACAAATTCTAGGATAATTAGATGGATGTTACTATTACAGGAATTTGATATTACCATTATTGACAGACATGGGAAATAAATGTTGTTGTTGATTTTTTATTTCATTTTACTAACAGTGATGATAGCTTCCCAGTTGAAGATTCTTTCCCAGATGAACACTTATTTGCAGTTTCAACTCATTCCCCTTGGTATGCATATGTTGCTAACTACTTGGCTGTAGGAAAGCTTCCAACACATTTTTCAAAGAGAGAGAAAAGGAAAATTATTCAACAAAGTGCCAGGTATTGCTAGACAGATGGTCATCTTTTCTACACAGGTCCTGATCTTGAGATCAGAAGATGTGTAAGGGAGGATGAAGTTTTGCATATCTTGAAGACCTGTCATGATGGGTCATGTGGAGGAAATTTTGAAGATAAAAGGACAATTCACAAGGTGTTAAGAATGGGCTATTATTGGCCAACAGTTTTCAGGGATGGGAAGAAGTACGTCCAAGCTTGTGACAGATATCAGAGAATGGGCCAACCTACTAGATTGGATGAAATGCCTCTACAACCATAGTTGGTGGTTGAACCCTTTGACATATGGGCCTTATATTTTGTTGGTCATATCAACCCTTCCTTGAAGAAGAAATCTTACATTTTAGTTTGCACTGACTATATGAAAAAATGGCTGGAGGCTATGGCGTTGGTTAAATCCAATGACCAGGCTGTAATAGACTTCTTGTACAGGGATATATTCACTCATTTTGGATTACCCAAGGAAATAATCATAGATAGAGGACCACATTTTGTGTCACATAAATTTGAAGCTTTGCTACAGAAGTACCATATTCAACATAGGATAACTTCACCTTACCATCCCCAGGCCAATGGCCAAGTGGAAAGTACCAATAAAGTTATTGAAGCTATCCTTACTAAAACAGTCAAAAGCCATTGCAGAGACTGGGCTGATAGGCTTATAGAATCACTGTGGGCATATTGCACTACTTGGTGCAATACTACAGGTTTCTCCCCCTATGACTTGGTGTATGGTAAGAGTGTTGTCTTCCCTATCGAATTCAAAATCAAGACTTTGAGGACAGACATGGAGGTAAACTTGGATGTAATAGAGGCACAGAAGAGTAGACTGAATTAATTAAATGAACTTGATGAAAAACATATAGTTATAGTGGATCAAATAACATTGATTCAGTAGCAGCGATCCAAATGGAATGATCTGTTGATCAAGAAGAAAGTCTTATGTGAAGGAGACTGGGCATTATTATACGATTCAAGGTTCAAAAGGAACTTCGAGGGTAATCTGCGCACAAGATGGTTGGGTTCATATCAGATAGACATAGTGTTTTATAATGGTATAGTCCACCTGGTCACCATCGATGAAAACCATACACCTTTATTTGCTAAAGGTCACAAGATGTGACTGTACCACAAGCCAATCTCAAGAGACGCGTTTATTTCATAGGTTGCAGCTGATATGGGATGCTAGTTAGCGCAAGGGAAGGAATCTTTCTCTTCCCCTTTCAATACTTAGAAAGTCACTGTGATTTTCATACAAAATATTTTTTTTGGTACATAAATAAATTGATGTTTGTTGTATTTATTTCTTTTTTCTTTGTTTTCCTTTACGCTTGATCATTTTTTTTAAGAATCTGTGCAGGAATTGACTTAAGGAGAAATGGCCATAACTGGTCCTGATGACTATGAACCCCTATTCAAATTTCCTGCTTTGGAAAAATCTCCATGAAGAAGAATTTTTTTTGAATAATGAACAGTTCTGTGCAGCTGCGACTCTATGAGATTTGCCCATTTTTCGCGTTTCTCGCAGCTGCGACAATGTAAACATATTCCTATTTTTTTGTTTCGTATAGCTGTGACATCGTAAAATATGCCTATTTTTCCGTTCCGTGCAGCCAGGATACCGTTAAATTTTCCCATTTTTCCCATTTTGTGCAGGTGCAACTCCGTAAAAATATTCCTATTTTCCCGTTCTGCGTAGCTGTGAATCCATAAAAATATGCCTATTTTCTTGTTCCACATAGCTGCGACTCTGGGACTCCATAAAAATATGCCTATTTTCCCATTCCACGCAGTCGCGACTCTGTAAAAATTTTCCTCTTTTCCCATTTCGCACAGCTGCGACTCCGTAAAAATATTCCTATTTTCCTGTTACGCGCAGCTGTGACTCCGTAAAAATCAGCCTATTTTCTCGTTTTGTGCAGTTGCAACTCCGCCAATTTTAACATATTTTTCCTATTTCTCCCAGATGCGATTCCATCAAATTCCAGCAGATTTCCTATCTTTCGCGGCTACGAATCCTCCACATTTATTCACAGAAGGGCTGCGACTCCTTCAAATTTGTCCGGGATTTCTGTCACCCGTAATTTTGTTAATTCTAACTCAACTCAAAACTTCAATTATGTTTCCATCAGTGTTGAAAAGATAGTTTTTGGTTCGCCGGAAGGAACATCATCACAACACACGTGCAATCATGTTTAAATTTGATGGCAACACTTGACACACTGTATTATCTTGAGAAGCCACAGATGATCACATAATTGCTAAGGTAGGGTTTTGATTATTACATGATTAAGCATTAATTTATATTTGACAAAATTGATCATGCTCACCTTTTTATACCCGTCATTATAACCACACTTAGTTAACTATGAATCCACATGATCTAATGGGTATTCGATTTTATCTTACGACTGTCATATTTTTCTAATTTGGGGCCAAATCTTAACAATGATTCCTTGCTTACGAATGTCTTAACTTTGCTAATTTTCCCAATCCCAACATCAGCTGCTCATGCATGCCTTGTGCTATAACCTCCATTACTGGGCCTGTAAAATGCTAGTTGATACCAACATTCAGAAGGAGAAGAACCATGGGTATCCCAACCCGACATGAACCTACAAACATGCAGGAATTGCACAAAAATGCTAAAGTTTTTGCCATCTTCAAAGCTGATGGATGGACTTTGTTTTTCCAACGATTAAGTGGTTTTCATCGAGAAATAGTTCTACAGTTTTCTTTGAATCTCATATAAACCCATTCAGAGGTCAGGAGTTTACATATATAATTTACTAAGGAGATTGTAGCAAAGGTCACGGGCCTTCCTCAAAGTGGAAGATCCTAGTTTGGAAGAAGAACCCGCAATGTTGCTGCAATGCAGTAGTTTCTGCTAGTCGGTGAATAGGTCTGCCAAGCAAAGAGGGGCATAGCATTACAATCACTGCCTCACCCCTAGAATGAAGTGGTGATATTCTTGAAGAAGTACATTACGTGTGAAGGTAGATATCAAACTGTGTATTTCTCTGAATTCCCTTTACTGTCTCATTTACGCCATAGGGCTTTACTCAATATGCCCTTTTATCTATTTAAAGACTTGCATCATATGGTGGGATTTGTGAGATCGGCTCGACAACCATATTCGTCCCTCACCCATCACGGCCTGACCAAACTACTCATCTTAAGGGCCTTAGCTCAAAGAAGCCAAACCTGGGAACAGTTTACTAGTCAACCTCAAATAAACCAGGGACCTACACTTTTTCCTATTGTTCCGATAGAGAAAGAAGTTGAAGCACGTGTACTCTTGTGGGGTGTTCAAATACAGGAAGAAGAGGAAGCACCAGCACATTTTTGGGGAATGGTAGAAGAGCGCGAGGACCAGAGTCCCTCCAACTCAGTTGGGGGGGGGGGAGATGAGGTAGAATCAGATAACCAGGAAGAAGGAGACGAGACAGAATTAGGTAATCCAGAAAAAGAATCAGGCGAGGATGTAGCAGAAATAAACCCTACAAAGGGGATAGAGAATTTTGGAGCTCTGATAGTAGAATCTGAAGCTGGAGCAGCATTGGATGCTACGATAGTTGAATTTGAAGTTGTAGGAGCTATGATGATAGTAGAAAATGTAGAGGTTCTTACCATTGAATCTTCTATGGAATGGATGGGAACTCTTATTGAGGAGGAAATAGAGATCTTAGAGACTAGAGAAGATGCGGAATAAGAAACATTCCTTCTACATCAATGATAGAATTGGAAGCCCCTCTACCACAAAGGAAGAGAAGAAGATCAAAGGAGGAGGTATAGGAATCATGACCAGTAAGAAGAAGGAGAACTAGATCTATCACAGCAGCTGAAGCAACATGGGAGAAATGGGCCAACATTAAAGCAAACATTGAATTTCTTATCTTGAGACCAAAGACAAATGCTTCCCCACAAAAAATTGTTGCATAGGAAACTCAAATTGAGGGAATTTTGTTTGAAAATGGTATGTTGAAGGAAGAGGTGTAAGTGCTCTAGAAGGAAGTGGAAATATGGAAGGAAACTTGCAAGAAACAAGTGGAAAGGAGATTGCACACATTGGTAGAAGCTGCAGATCAGGTCGAAGGGTCACTTTCGGTTGAGGAAGGAGAAGAATTGGAAAAATTAGTTTTCCCTGAGTGTGGAGAAATATTTAGTCAGTCAGGATACAAAGTCACAGTGCATGCATTTGTGGCACAAAAACCCACACAAGTAGTTGGAGAATAGAAAGGAACATCTATGGGGGAATTGCGGGATGAAAAATAACTAGAAGTGGAAATGATCCTTGATGTAGAGGTAGGGGAATGTGATCAATTACAGTCTCAGCCATAGGGTTTTGTTACAGAAGAACCAAAAACCCTGGAAATGTTTGTTGAAGCTACTACTCAATTGAAAGTGAGTGAGCCAGAGGTTGAGACAATCCTGACCTGAACTAAGGAGTTTTTACTATGACCCCAGAACAATATCAGGACAGAGAACTAGTGGAGGGAGAACTTCATCAACAGGAAAATGTTGAAGCTGATTGGGATGTTGTCACATAAGAACCAACATCCCCATAAACCCTTGCTGAGACTCCCATTCGGCTAGGGGAAACTGACCTTGAGGTGGACATAATCCCTGATGTGGAACTAGGAGAAGATGAACAGATGCAGTCCCAACCATTAGGGGACACTAAAGAATTTGGGGACCGGTCTCATCTATATGGGGGCACTGAAATACTCAGGGACTAACTTCATCTCTCATGGGATATGGAAGTAACTCAAGAGAAACCCAAGTTTCTAGAGGATCTGGAAGAGCAAGAAGTTGTTACACAAGAACCATCATCTTTGTAGCTCCCTGTTGAAGCCACAACCGAGAATCAAGTAGTTACAACTGGGACTCAAGAAAATGCTGATATTGGAACACAGGAAGATGTTATCACACAAGAACCAACATCTTCACCATTGGCTATTGGAGTTGACAAAAAGGGGTTTCAGGAAGAAGGTGTTGTTACACAAGAACCAACAACCTCAGAATCGATTGTAGAAGTACATTTGTAGGTAGAAGTTGTTGGACCACTGGTAGAAGAGGAAGTCGTTTCACTTCCGATCTAGAACAATCAGGCTGAAACATTGGGTAATAATTTATGGATGCAATCTTCCCAAGAGTTTGTCAATTTAGATTCTGATGAGGAGAAGGACGAAGGAGAGAAAAGAATTCAAGGTCTAGTAGAGGAACTCTCACTATTGAAACTAGAAGTAAAGAAATGGAAAAGTGAGGTGGATAGATATCAGAAAGGAATGATTCCCCTTGTTCAGCATAGGAATACTATCAATGAATTGAGGGAAATATCGGCAGAAGAGCTAATATTCCAGACGTTTCGTTGGGAAGAAGTACATAAATAGTTGAAGAAGTTCAAGTCCATGCAAAAGGAGAAATACCAACTGTACATTGTTTACCAAGAATTGATGAGATCAAGAACTCCATATCCCTCTTATCTTGTATTTTTATATGAACATTTCACTTGGTTTAATATGAAGACACGAAAAGAAGGGAGACCTTACGAAGTAGCATATTCTGACAAGTTTTTGGAAACTTTTATGAAAAGTAGCTTCACCGAGCATAATATTTTGTGTGAGCTTTATTTACATGAAATGGCTTGCCCCTTGGACTGATATTCAAATCCTACTCCTCACCTAGGTGATGTCCAATTGAGGGCTTTTGCTTCTTTTTTCAGCAACCATGTGCAATGGGAGGATTCATTTTATACAATTTATCAGAATGAGGCTCACTCTAATCTCTAGATTCGATGTGAACCTCAATCCCCTCTCCTTGTTCGTAATAATCAAGAAAAAAAGCTTAAATATACCATCTATACTGAGCAGCTGGTCAAGTTTCAAGAGCAAGTCATCTCCACTTCTATTAGCCATATTTCCAGGCAACAATGTTTGGGTTTGGAGCGAAGTAAGAATAGGTGGAAGGCTTCCCCTTCATCAATTAAGAAAAGGGACCCTTATTTCTTCAAGAATTTTAAACAGGCTCCTTAGGGTTGAAGGGTACATTGACTATATGAGGAAATGTGGAGCTAACTGGTTGGGACTTAAATTTAAATTTCCACTGATTTGGTGGCCAAAAAAACCATATAGCGAATATTTTTCATTAACAAAAGAAGAGGAAAGGCAATGTTGGAAATAGTGGGTTTACCGTAATGTATATCTAAATGGGAGGGAATCACCTGAATTCTCCTACAACTTTGCATCTCTCCATGAGCGAAGTAAAGTTCAAAACTCTGATTCAGACTAGTGGAGGTTGTTACATGGGGACATGCAATAGAGCAGTTGGGGGGAGATGTTGGGTCCCAAAATTCCCATTTTTAACCATATCCATTATGGCCTATTTATCTTGTCTTGCTCCATTTTGCATACCAAACAGAGGTTCTTTCCTCACTTTGAGCCCTGGATCTTCACAGGTATGATTAATTATTGTTTCATCTTATTAATGCTTATGATTTCTATAATCAAGACTTTGCTTCTTGAACTATGCTAACTCATCATGATTTCACAAAGATAGTGCAAGCTATGAGAGAGTACAGGTGTAGCAGCCCGATTGGTCGAAAGAGGAGATGAGCGTTCACTGTCAACTGTGACCTTCCTATTCCATCTCTTCACGTGGATCCAACCAAGGGTCATCATTCCACACGGGCTACGACAGACATGGCTGCAATAGACTTAGCCACAACAACGCGCCACTGCTTGAAGTTAGTGGCAATCGGGAGGGCTTCTCTTGAATTTGTTATGTTATTCATTTACTGGCTCGGGAAACAGAATTGTCTATATTCCGTGCTTCTGTTTAATTCCTCCCACATATATAACAATGCATTTAACAGGGAATCTTGAAGATCGTAGATCTTCATGGCTGCCCTATATTAGTGGGTGAGGGTTATGATTATTGATGTATAAGTACGGGGAAATATTTAGATCCAAGGGTTGGAAAATATCAAATTTTATTGTGTGAGCTATAACATAGACTGTACTTTCATTCCACCATTTTAATACAAGGAGCAAGATTCTTCAGATCTCTGTGTTTTAACTTGTGTTAGTTCCGGCATCTCTGTTCAAATGATGGGCCCGCCTTCCCATAGAGATCGCTGAGTTATTTATATGTTTGGTTAATTAGTTGTGTGGTGTGGATTTTACATGGTATGCATTTGTTTCAGCAGCTGCAACAATCATGTTTAATTATTGTGTTTCCTTGAATACTCGGTACTTGCATTTCTATTTAGCTACAGTAGTGTGGTGTGACAATCGACTGTGTAGGTTAATTTCTTTTATGCACATGTGTGATAGATGTAACAATCAAGCTCTCCCTTAGATTCTTTCAATTACTTGTCTCGCTCAGGTTTGCTAATTCAGGTAGACTATAGTTTAGAGCTGTTGATTCAATTCCTGTTATTTCTTATTCCTAGATTAAGGTTGGATTAACTAGTCACAATGTATTTGCATATACTCTAGTACATTAGGATTTAATTTTATACAAAATTAATTCTAGATATTTATTTCATGAATCATTCATTTCTGGATTGAATTTGTAGGAAGTGATTGCAATTATGAATTCTTATATAGGTAGTTTAGATCAGTTTGATTATGGGAGGAGTTTGACGAATTAGATAAGTAGGACGGTTTATTCAATAATCAAATACTTAGTGTTTAAGCACAAATAGTGTGAGTTATCTTTGAAATAAAAATAATTCCATGGGTTGATAATTTATATTGAGCATTCTCCATGATGGTTTTAATTAACTTGCATATAGAGTGACCAACAGAGAGGTTCCAGTTCCAGGCTAAAGCCTTACACAAGAAGAACTTGGTCAAGGACAGGAGGATCACCTTATACCACATGTTTCTTCCCTAATGACACCTAAAGAGATGTTTGATTCCTTGACCAAGCTATTTTGAACAGAAGAATATAAATCAGAAGAAGTATAGGAACTCCGTGATCCTTGAAGAAATTGACTTGGATCAATATTCCAGTAAGAAAGGTCTAGGAGCAAGAGGGAGATGAGGCCAAGGCTAGAGCCAAGATAATCATTGCAGATTCTATTAAATATCATCTCATCTCTCATGTGTCATCCTTGAAGACACCAAAAGGAAGTGTTCGATGCTATGATGAAGCAATCGAAGAAGAATAAGATATGGTTATAACCACCTTGAATGGCCTCCTAGGATCATGGGATTTATTCATTCAAGGAATCTGTGCTAGAAGAAAGTGATTACCTTCAGCATAATCTGGGAAGAGTGCACACAAGAAGAATCTCAACTCATAATAAGATAAGAGAAAATTGGAGCAATTGAAGATCAATCTCTCACCATCCAAAGAATATCCCTCAAGCGGTGAGGAATGCGAAGGACTCAACTCTTGAAGAACCTCTTATCCATCTTTAGCATTTGGATAAGAAATGATGTTGTTATGAATGAAGAAGAAGATGAAGCAGAAGGCTCAAGAAGTAGTCTACCCACGAAATGAATAAAGATAAGTATTCAATTGTAATTTCATGATATTATTTGGTTATGCATTTGTTTATATTCAGTTGATGTGTTATGCAAGTTTGAATTAATGACAATATACTACTAATATGCATGAGATGGGTAAGTAGCCCATGGTGCTATAAAACTCTCCATTGTTACTTATCTATAATGAAACCTCTTTGCTAACATATTGGATTAGTGCACAATCTCAATGATGTCATGGTAGAGATGGAAGGAATCTAGAAAGTTTCCATGAGATATGGATGAATGTTGTATTGGATAAAATAGTTGCATGATTATATATTTATGCATAAGAATTTTCCATTATGAATATGCTTTATGAAATGTTTCTAACCATATAACTAATGCATTTGAATTGTAGGAAAGATAGCGTACAATCACCTACAAGAAAATAAGGATGAGACTTGTTCCAAAGAACAAGTGACAACAGTTCGAGAAATAATACAAGATGAAGAATAATATGATGATACCTTCAAAGAAAGAAGATGTATCAGACACAGTGCAGTTGTGTGACACTGTTGTGCGACATCATTAATGTAAAACCTTCCAGCTATGAAGAAGTAGCCAAGAAGAAAGGGAATGAGAGTACCAGTTTAAGAAGAATGATGTCTAGGATGCAGTATCAAGACCTGAAGGGAAGAACATAGTGTCTTCCATATGGATCTACAAGATATAGCATGCAATAGATGGAAACATCGTGGGATACAAGGCAGGATTCCTAGCATGAGGATTCTCATAGAAAGAAGGAATATACTACAAAGAGACATTTGCTGCCACTGGGAGTTGAGACACATGACAGGAAGAATCATGTGTGCAAATTAAAAAAAAAATGTCTTGTACAAGCTCATAAGGCACCCATGGGATAACACATACATGAGTAGATGATGATCACCTAGAGTGAGGAAGATCTTAAACTTTTCTACAAGGTTGAAGATGAAATCCTATAGAGGATGAAAAGCTCACAGATGGGTGTGAGGAGAACGTTTTCAAGATAGAGGATCTTGGTATTGTTAGTTTTTCAACATTTAAGCTAGCATTATGTTAGGATATTTTCACTGAGAGAATAACAAGCACATCAATAACATAAGCACATCACATGAGACAAGAGACACAAAGAGTTTTGATAGGGGAAACCATAAATGGAGAAAACCCCTCAACTTCCTCTAAGATAGTATCACCACAAGATGTGAAACCCAAAACAGTAAGATGACCTCCTAACACAACAGCAGCCTTCTGTCTTCTGTCAAGCCAAAGTATTTCCTTCTCCAAAGGTGCGCCACACTTGAGAGAGCAAGTGATGTAATTCACAAGTGATAAATAGAGAGACTCTCACTCTCTATTTATATTCTTCCGTTGACTTGAAGTGCACTCAACCATGTAGGCTTAACTTACAATTACTTACTCGAGCCTACACCTTAATTAGTGTATAATAACCCAAGTGCCCCGAAACTGTGGGGACTTACCTAATGACTTGACAAGACTTGTTTACATTAATAATCCTCCCGATCAGAACATCGGCGTAAGACAATATGACTCAAATACATAATAGAAACATCCTGGAATAAGCATCGGGTTACAATATATAAAATACATATAAGAATACATTCCGAAGTTACATATACATCAACACTCCCTCTTAACTAGGAAGGTATTCTTTCGACATAATTTTCAGCACTGGTCTTCTTCTCTGTATCATTGGATCATGTTCGTCTTCAAGTCATCTCCATCTTCAAGTCATCTGGATCTGGATCATCTCTCGATCTGGATCATCATCACTGAATCTAGATCATCACTCGATATGGATCATCATCACTAGACTGGATCTGGATCATCAATCGATCTGGATCACTACTGCTAGTTCTGGATCATCACTCAATCTGGATCTCTTGGAGTCATCATAACTGGATCTGGATCATATCTCGATCTCGATCTCCACTGGTCATCATCATGTGTGTACTATCTCGTCATAGGAAGTTCTACAGAGCCAACCCTTTTTCATGCTGGTTGTAGGCCTACTCTCATGTAGGTCTTCGCCCAGCACTTACATCTGACCTGCTCGTCAGAAAGGCACGCCCAACACTCACATCTGATCATGTAGTAAACTACAATCACATCAGAAAGGCCCAGCACTCACATTCACCAGCATGGTAGGCACAATCAACTACCATCTGTGAAATGGCTCAGCACTTATATTCACCAGCATGGTAGGACACATCAACTACCATTTGTGAAATGGCTCTGCACTTATATCTGACCTACTTGTCAGAAGGGCACAATCCCATCCAGGTAGGAACCACCTCCGCCACAATGATGGAAGACTCTCACCCACAATGAGGAGATATTTCTGCACTTACATCTGACCTACTCGTCAGAAGGGCACAATCCCATCCAGGCAGGAGCCACCTCCACCACAATGATGGAAGACTCTCACCCACAATGAGGAGATATTTCTGCACTTACATCTGACCTACTCGTCAGAAGGGCACAATCCCATCCAGGCAGGAGCCACCTCCACCACAATGATGGAAGACTCTCACCCACAATGAGGAGATATTTTTGCACTTACATTTGACCTACTCGTCAGAAGGGAACAATCCCATCCAGGTAGGAGCCACCTCCGCCACAATGATGGAAGACTCTCACCCACAATGAGGAGAGATTTATGCACTTACATCTGACATGGAAGGAACTAAATCCTTTAGCCATGAACAGAATGGCACTGCCCTTACATCTGACCTGCCCGTCAGAATGGCACAATCCCATCCAGGCAGGAGCCACCTCCGCCACAATGATGGAAGACTCTCACCCACAATGAGGAGAGATTTCTGCACTTACATCTAACATGGAAGGAACTAAATCCTTTAGCCATGAACAAAATGGCACAGCCCTTACATCTGACCTACTCGTCAGAATGGCTCTCAATCTCAGCATTCATATCTGACATGGAAGGAACTGAATCCTCTCACCATGACAGAATGGCTCAGCCCTTACATCTGACCTCCTCGTCAGAATGGCTTTGAGACACATCACTGTCTCTGGGAGGAAGCCTCGATCTGGAGAACACCAAGTCTCTCTCTGAAGTACTCGAACTTCAGCCTAGCCAATGGCTTCGTCAATACATCAGCTATCTGTTCCTCCGTCGCAACATACAGGAGCTTCACTGCTCCTCTCTGCACCATATCCCTGATATAGTGATATTTGATCTCAATATGCTTCAACCTGTCATGGAACACTGGATTATCTGACAACTTCACGCAACTCTATTTGTCACAATGTATACAGGTAGCATCCAACTGGAGATCAAATATATCAGACAGTAGCTTCCGCAGCCATACTGCCTCACAACTAGCTGAACAAGCTGCGACATACTCTGCTTCAGCTGTACTCAGTGCCACATAGGATTGCTTCCTACTAAACCAAGAGATCACACCTGATCCCATACTGAAGCAACATCCTGAAGTACTCTTCCTATCGATGGCACTTCCTGCCCAATCTGAATCAACATAACCCTCCAGGTTAATCTTCAGATTTGCATCGTACTTGAGCCCATAATAAACTGTACTCCTGCATGCTTTGCAACCATTAGGTGAACATGTCTCAATGTGTTCACAACAAAGAAAATATTTGGTCTCAGGTACATCAAGGACCCAATCATCTGACGATACATCGTAGTATCAACCATCTCTGAAGAAGCATCACTCAATAGCTTCAGGTTCGATGCCATAGGTGTGGCCATGCAGTCCATCATCCTGAACCTCTTCAGGATCTCTACTTCATACTTCCCTTGTCCAAGGAATATTCCATCTATACTCTGCCACACCTCCATACCTAGAAAAATAGTGCATTGACACATAACAGGAGCATCACTGGTCTTCCACCTTCAACTTTGGAGCAAAGGTTGGAATCCACTTTACTCTCAGTAAAGCCTAGAGTCATCAGTAATTTGCTCATCCTGTTGTACCATGTCGAACCTCAAGATATTCTGTAGTCACTCCCTCTGAAGCAGAGCATCATACTCCCTCTGTCTTCTGTGCTCTATGCACTGAAAACATTCTGTATTGG
>LPNX010910683.1:151377-175273 GCA_001517045.1 Pseudotsuga menziesii | reverse complement strand
GCCTTCTGTCTTCTGTCAAGCCAAAGTATTTCCTTCTCCAAGGGTGCGCCACACTTGAGAGAGCAAGTGATGTAATTCACAAGTGATAAATAGAGAGACTCTGACTCTCTATTTATATTCTTCCGTTGAATTGAAGTGCACTCAACCATGTAGGCTTAACTTACAATTACTTACTCGAGCCTACACCTTAATTAGTGTATAATAACCCAAGTGCCCCGAAACTGTGGGGACTTACCTAATGACTTGACAAGACTTGTTTACATTAATAATCCTCCCGATCGGAACATCGGGGTAAGACAATATGACTCAAATACATAATAGAAACAGCCCGGAATAAACATTGGGTTACAATATATAAAATACATATAAGAATACATTCCAAAGTTACATATACATCAACAGGTATCCAGTGACCCTAGATAGATACATAGAAAATTAGTAGCAAAGGAAGTTGCTTGTCACTCAAGTATAGAATGTTTCAAAGCATAGAGTAAGAAAAGCAGAGGGAGAATGATGCTCCTATTATATGTCAATGTCTTGTTCCTGATAGGGAAAGAGGAACTCATTAAATTTGCAAGAAGGAGACTTGCTGCCAAGTCTGAGATAAAGGACTTGGGTATATGAACTAATTTCTAGGAATGGAGGTGTGGAAGAGTGCGAATGGAATCCCCCTTTGAAAAGGGAAGTATGTAGTGGAGATCCTAAAGAGGTTCGGGATGATGTACTGCAAGGCCATGGCCACATCTATGGAATTGTACCTGAAGCTATTGAGTGATGCTTCATCAAATTCGGTTGATGCTACGATGTATCGTCAAATGATTGGGTCATTGATGTACCTGATGAATACAAGAACATATTTTTTCTTTGTTGTGAATACATTCAGCTAGTTCCAGACAGATCCGTGACATGTTCATTTGATGGCTGCAAAGCATATTCTGAGGTACGTGAAGGGTACAGTTGAGTATGGGATAAAGTATGATACGAATCAGAAGATTAACCTGGAGGTTTATGTGGATTCAGATTGGGCAGTTCCATTGATAGGAAGAGCACTTCGGGGTGTTGCTTCAGTATTAGATCCGGTGTGATATCTTGGTTTAGCAGGAAGTAGTCATGCATGGCGCTGAGTACAGCCGAGGAAAAATATGTTGCCACTTGCTCGGATATTTGGGAGGTAGTATGTTTCTTTTGAAAAATAATATTTGATTTGATTTATCTGAATTGCATTTATGTATGATGCAGAGAGGAGAAATGAAGCTCCAGTATGTGATCTAGATCGAGATCTCTCAAAATAGGGAGTTCTTGCTTAGTCGTTGAGACAGGTTGTCTGAGCATAAAATCCTGGTGAAGCTCGTAGGTTGCTCAGAGGTAAACATTCCTGTAGGTTGTCCTCGGATGTAATTGGTCCTGGCGAAGCTCACTGGTTTTCCTTGGACGTAATCAACCCTGATGTGATTCTATGATAGAAATGGCCAGAGTGAAGTTTGAGTACTTTAGGGAGAAGCTTGGTGTTCTCCATATCAGGGTTCCTTGCGAGGGGAAGTGATGAGTTCGTGAGCCTTTCTAACATGGTGGTAGGATTGGTTCCTCCCATGGTTAGATGTAGGTGATGTTCCTTTCTAACATGGTGGTAGGATCGGTTCCTCCCATGGTCAGATGTAAGTGCTGAGCCTTTCTGACATGGTTGTAGGATTGGTTCCTCCCATGGTTAGATGTAAGTACTGTGCCCTTCTGACATGGTGTTAGGATTGGTTCCTCCCATGGTTAGATATAAGTGTAGAGACCTACATCCAACATGAAAAAGGGATGGCTCTGTAGAAGTACATCTAGCATGAAAAAGGGATGGCTCTGTAGTGGCCTACATACAACATGAAAAAGGGATGGCTCTATAGAGGTACATCCAGCATGAAAAAAGGTTGGCTCTGTAGTGGCCTACATCTAGCATGAAAAAGGGCTGGATCTATAGAAGTACATCCAACATGAAAAAGGGATAGCTCTGTAGTGGCCTACATCCAATATGAAAAAGGGCTGGCTCTGTAGAGGTACATCCAACATGAATAATGGCTGGCTTTGTAGTGGCCTACATCCAGTATGAAAAAGGACTAGCTCTACAGAGGTACATATAACATGAAAAAGGGATGGCTCTATAGTGGTCTACATCCAGTATGAAAAAAGACTAACTCTGTAGAGGTACATCCATCATGAAAAAGGGCTGGCTCTATAGAGGCCTACATCCAGTATAAAAAATGATTGGTTATGTAGAGGTACATCCAGCATGGAAAATGGATAGCTCTGTATAGGCCTACATCCAGTATTAAAAAGGACTGGCTTTGTAGAGGTACATCCAGTTGAAAAAGGACCGGCTCTGTGAAGTTACATCCATCATGAAAAAGGGATGGCTCTATCGATGAATACCTACATGGAGGCTAGGCCTACAACCATCATGAAAAAGGGTTGGCTCTGTAGAACTTCATGTGACAAGAAGAATTGAGAGATAACACCATTTGATTGAGATAGCAGAAGCAGTGATGATGATGATGATCTAGTGATGATGATACAATGATGATGATGATGATGATCTAGCCTTGATGATGATTCATTGATGATGATCTAGTGATGATGATACAATGATGATGATCCAATGATGATCCACCTTTGATGAATGATCTGG
This sequence comes from Pseudotsuga menziesii, assembly GCA_001517045.1. Taxonomy (NCBI): domain Eukaryota; kingdom Viridiplantae; phylum Streptophyta; class Pinopsida; order Pinales; family Pinaceae; genus Pseudotsuga; species Pseudotsuga menziesii. The sequence goes on along the minus strand of LPNX010910683.1, from coordinate 172,605 downwards.
TGATGAAGACTTATGATGATGAATTGTGTCAAGAGAAAACCTTCCTAGTTAAGAGGGAGTGTTGATGTATTTGTAACTTCGGAATGTATTCACTTGTATATTTCATATATTGTATTTCATTGGTCCTCAATGTTACTATAGGGAGAATCATTAATGTAATTAAGTCATGTAAAGTCATATAGGTTAACCCTCCTTGTTGATCGGGGGGCAAAGCCCCCATAGTTGTGAGGCACTAGGGTTATTAGACTCTCCTAGAGAAGTCGGCCCTAGTAAGTAATTTTCAAGTTAGAAACTAGTATAAATAGAGTGTGAGCCTCTCTATTTGACACACACAATTACCCATCTATAGCGCATAGGTGAGAGAAGAGGATCTCACACAAGTGAGAGAGAGAACAACTGTTGGAGATCATCTTTCTATCTTTGGGTTTTACTACTGCCATTGGTGTTGATTCTAGCTGTTGGGATGCATACTCCATGTTTGGGTAACTCCGCGGTTAATCAGAAAGTTTGTAAGCGGAGTTACGGGTCAAAACAGTCTTAGGGTGTCGGGGGAAGTTAAAACTCCTTTTTTGTAATAAACCCTTGGTTGAAATCCAGGGTTTAGGGTTTTGGGTGCCCATGGTTTAAGACCATGGTTTTGTAAAAATGCGCAGTATAAATAAGCGCTTGTGTAAAGAAGATAGGTTAGGTTTTATGATGAAAGAAAGATTAAGGCAAAGCTAAGGTTGATTTTGTAAGGAAAGGTTAAGTCCCAGCTGTGTGCGTGGACGACCTCTGCAGCTGTGTGCGCAGAAGGTTTTTGTAGACAAGATTGAGGAAAGACCTGCAGCTGTGTGTGCAGGGGCCTGCTGCTGTGTGCGTGGATTTTTAAGGACTGAAAGGATCTGCAGCTGAGTGCGCAAATCAAACTGTGGTTTTGTAGCAAGTTGAATAGAACACAGTTTGTGGACGTAGCCCCTACACTGGGGGTGAACCACGTTATATTCGGTGTTGTGGTTTCTTGTGCTGTCTCTGTTTCTATTTCTTTTATGCATTAATAACTGTATACATCTGATAAGTTAGATCACTGCTAATAGTTAGCTTCGCTGTGAATTCCCTGTAGTGGGTTGAGCAAGTCACAACAGTTTATTTATCTGCGAAGTTATATGTGAATGAATGGTAAATATTTATAATTATTGATTAATAAGGTTAGTAAAAGGCTAAGGTACAGTAATCCCCCTCTCTTCTTGCAGAAACCTGATTCTGCGGCACCCCCATAGCTGTTTCAGGTGAGACTGCAACCTGCGCGCAGGTTGTTGCCGAAAGGGCCAACACTGTGGGTCTTTTGTTGGTGCGACATTAAAGGATTAAACCCGGGTCTGCCCTATTTCCCAACAAATTGGTTTCGTTGCCGGTTGAATTCAGTACCTTCTCAAGAGGGGTTTACATCGTACCTCAAGGGCTATGTTCTGGAGGCCCTCTGCGAAGGAAATCGGTGATTGGTTTGCTGAGACTTGTCTGAAATTCGCGCAGCAAGAGAATACGAATCCGTGTCGAAGCGCAAGTGAATTTTTACAAAGGTATGTTTTTTGTGATTCTTATGAAATTTGTTTTGGTAGCATCCACATAGAGTTGCACCAGTGGTTGTCTAGGTTAACAGAGAGGAGGACGATATTTCAAGCTCGACGGATTCCTGTGTGGACCCCCGCAAGGGTCAATCTTGTGCAACACGTGAACAACGAGGTATCCCGCGCCGTTGACTTCTGTACGACGCAAACGTTGGAAGCCTTTGTGACAGAGTTTGCCATTGACACAAGCACCTCTTTCAGCGAAGCTGAACGACAGTTTTTCAAAGGCCACCGTGGTAAGTTTTTAAATTCCTTAAGCTTGAAGATTAAAATACTATTGGTTGAAAAGGGTATCTTATTATTTGAATCATACTGTTAGTTTAGTAGTAGTACTAACATATGTTTGCAAGTGAGAATACCTTCGACGCGCCAAGTGGGTTGCCGCGAAGTGAGCAAAGGTACAAAAGAGATTTTGAGTCCTACTCCTCAGGTCAGACCACCGCATCTCCCCTTGTAAACCCTCAACAGCTAGACCCTGAAGAAAACCCTTCGGTAGGCAACCCTCCCGTCACCCCACAGCGTCGCTTTGTTACCCCTAAAGTTCGGTCGCAGTGTGACAGGAAACCAAGTTCGAGTATTCCGGCCACAGGTCAATCTTCCACCATAAACCCCCCCCCATCAACATATTGTCCCCCTCCCAACCCTCCTAGAACCACCATGGCCCACCTAGCGGATGACATTAAGCTGCCCATCTTCAAAGGAACAGGATCAGAAGATCCAGAACAGTTCTGGTTTTTGTGTGAGGCCGTCTGGAACGCGAAGAGTATTATAGACCTGGATGTGAGAACCGCGCAGCTCATTACTTCCTTTCGCAACTGGGCTTTGACCTGGTTCATGAAATTCTCCAGTAATCAGTACCCCACTTTGCATGAAATCAAGGCAGACATCACTAAGGAATTTAAGAAACCGAAATCCGAATCGCAGAGTATCACTGAAATCAAAGAGATTCAACAGCGGCGTGGCGAATCTGTGTGGGACTTTGACCAGAGATTCAAAGTTCTACTAGACCAAGTCAGCTTCACCATTAGTCCGGCGCAGCACAAGGAATGGTTTATTGCAGCCTTATTGCCGCATATCAGAACTCCGCTCATGCAACAAAAGGTTACTGACCAGCAAGAGGCTCTGGAAATCACAATGAAGCTAGAGACTGCCCCTATCGGAGACGATCCTGGTATTGCTCAAATCCAAGCGTAGCTGGCAGCGATGGCCCTGGAGCTTCGCGACATGAAGAAAGCTAAAACCAGTCAAGAGGAGGTTTGGTGTACGCAATGTCGATCTGAGGTCACGGTAGGGACCAGTGCCCCGTGGCCAGAACTTACCTAAATACGAGCGCGCCCAACCAATTCAATCCCGGTGTTCTATATTATGAGATATGTCAAACCTCTGGCCAGCACCGCCCTGAGCACTGCCATCTTCTTCAGAGATATGTTCAAGCTCCCAAAAACCCCTACTGCCAGTTCTGTAAGTCCATAGGGCATAATGAAGAAGAGTGTCGTAGTTACGACCTTATGCGAGAGCGCACCTCTGATGCCTACCGAGTACACAATGAGGCCCAGAATAATGATGGCTATGGTTACCGTGGTGGCGCCTCCGGAAGAGGTGCTTTTGGCGGTCACGGCCGTGGTGGGATGACCGGAAGAGGTAGAGGCCAGGTTGTGTGTTACAATTGTAACCAAGTTGGCCACTTGGCTCGCGACTGTTGGATCCCCACTACAACCTGTCAGTATTGCCGCGGATTGGACCACGTGATTGAACAGTGCCCCCAGCTCCTCGCAAAGATTCAGGAGAACAACCGTGGCCCTACCCAAAATATTCAGTCGATTTTCGTTGAGCAAAGACCTGCTGCAGCCCTCAATGTGGTCACCCAGAGTGGAGCTACGACGCATATTCAAAACAAGCCAACGCAACCTATCGCGGTGTGCGCACGTAAGGCCTCCGAGAAAGTCCCAGCACTTGATCCTGCGAAGGACCAAGCACCAGCCCAGGAGGCCCAGTGCGATATTGTTGACCCTGGCACAGCAGAAGTACTTGCGCGGCAACCTCAGCAGGCTTTGCAGCCACAAGAGGCCTCGACGGATAAAGTAAGTACACTATCCTCTTTCTTGCAGAGCTGTATGAAACTCTTGCGGAATCAGAATGCTTTAAAAGAGCTGCAAAAAGTTCTTGCTGTCACAGACCCTTAGAGAGGAATTGATCAGGAGAAAACTGTTAGTCGTGTCCGAAGAACGGGAAGGGAAATGAGATTGAACGTTCAGATAGGGGAATATGATATGACTGATGTCATTTTGGATCTTGGATCAGACGTTAACGTCCTACCCAAGCAGACCTGGGGACAAATGGGAAAACCTTCCCTGGTTTGGTCACCTATACAATTGCGACTAGCTAACCAACAAAGGATTGTACCTCTAGGGAGACTTCTTAGTGTTCCAATAGACATTGATGGGGTCAGTACTCTAGCAGATTTTGAAGTTATTGAGATCATTGATGACAACAACCCCTATCCAGCCCTATTGGGAATTGAGTGGGCCATGGCCAATGCTGCAATCATCAATCTTAAGAGGAGACAGATGACCTTCGAAGGAAATGGTCTGCGCGTTATCATACCCCTCGACCCATACCAAGGAGAAACATATACAAAACCACTCAGAGATGAAGGGGAGCAGGATACTCTAGACCACATCTACAACATCACAGCCAAGGACGTAGATTATGTCGAGCTTGACGCTGATGGTGTAATGGATTGGAAATGTGATAGCTCCTGCATGTCTGATTCAAACGATGGTCTGGAGAACTGGCAGAACCGACTGTACGAGCTACATGGCCACAGATGCGCGCAGATCACTCAGTCTCTTAGATGCCTTAGTGCACAGCCTAGAGAGTTGCCTGCATATGCTGGGATAACAGTCCCTAGAAAATTTATTGCACATGTGTCCGACCGAGTACCTCAGTCACAAAACACCCAGACTCTGGACACAGCACTAGAAGCTACAGCAGCATGGGGGACCGATCCTCAAAAGTCTCACCCCAGTCGGGGAACTTGCCAGAAATTCCTGCACCCCAGATTCCTAAGCCAAGCTCAAGAGGTGCGAAGTAAGTTCAAGGGGCCGAATAGCCTTCAGGGACATTTGAGGCAGTACTATACAGCAGGGGAAAACAAACCTCGCAGGGAGAGGATGGATAATTTTGTGCATATCTTGGAACCCATAATGAAAAAATGGCATATGGAGGTTGAGCTCCGACACGGCACTGTAAGTAGGGATGATCTTGTTGATAGCTTTTTGATCAAATTTTCTATTAACAAGAGTGGTCCTGTTTTAGATATATCTTTCCACGACAAGGCAAATGATGATCACCCAGGAAGTGAATACCAAACCAAGGGGCGGAGCCAAGACGCCAGTCCCTCAAACCTAATAGTCCTGTCGCAGATATTACCCGGTCGGGTCGAAGGGCACTATTGTGCCGAGGTTGCTTGTTGTTCCGAAGTTTCAACCATGATTCTGCCGAGGCCCAGAAACACAGTGAGGCTCAAAATACGACCGTTGGGAAGCAACCAAATTGGCAGCGGTAGTGCTTTAAGTTCCTTAAATACCTGTACTAACAAGATTATCGGAAATCGGGTAACAGTTGGACAAGATCTCCGTAAGATTTGGCGCCTTCAATGCACCGTCCTGCCCGATGTGATTGATGGTGTGTATAAGAAGATGCCTAAGTCAGGAAAAATTATATTCTTCATGTCGTCAAGTTTTCTGAGTGAACCCATGACAACAGAAATACAGATTGATGACTTAGTAAGAGAATTCGAGCAAGAGGGCCTGATAGCTTGCTCTAATCGGCCGCCTGCTTCTGTTCCCGGTGAAGACACCCAACCAGCACCACCACGGCCGATGCAGACTCGGTCTACTAGAAAAAAGTGCAGAACTGAAGTTCGCTCCAAGCTCAACGAAGATCGGCAGGGGCGAACAGGGCAAACGCCGGCAGCACCTCCTATGGATCCCCCCGGTTCAGCACAGGTACCAGCCGGGGATAGGGAGAACATTGCACCTCCACGGCCACCTTATGTCCGACCTATTTGCCCAGACGCCAATATTCCCTGATGGGCAAAGCAAGTCACATTAACCACACCTTCGCTACCATCAGGAGTTCAGCTGGTCGGAAGTATGACAGGAAAGATAGATCGGCTCAAGTACAACGACCACGACACAAATGATCATGGCAAGTTTCCCCAGTTTGCACCGGCCGAATACCTGCACCGCGTCAACTACCCAGAACATGATGTACCCCTACTGGAAGTGCAACCGTGGGCTGCGGGCCTGGATAACGCTGGCCTACTCAAGGTGCTTGATATTCCACATTTCGGTCGCGGCATACAGGTGACTATAGTGGCCAAATAGTTGCTTGCGTTAGTGCATGACAACTATTTGTGGATAGGAGACCAGCAAATCCCCATTGATGCCGCACTCATTAATAAGATCACAGGGTTATCTATGGCAGGACCTGATCCGGGGGATGAATTTCCCTCAAAACATGAGGATACAAAGCTTGCGCAAACTATGAAAGAGAGGTTTGGCCTGACCAAGGGGAAACGGGGATATCACACCTCCACGATCCAGGAGCAGCCTATTCGCTTTGCAGCTGAACTCTTAGCCTGCAAGATCATCCGGAAATGTAGGCCTACTGAGGTACCTGCTCTAGTTATCCGGATTGCCATGAACTGCGCCGAGGGATACACTTACAACTGGTCCGCATATCTTGCAAAGGAATTCCTGGAGGATGTTTGCGATGCACAAGAAAAAGGTAGACCTTTTCATTACTCCTAGTTGTTAATACTTATTGCATTAGTTGGGTGGAAAGAACCCACCGAAGCTCAGTTTGTCGAAGTAAACCCAGGCCGGCCGGAGGCATTAAGGTATGCCTCCCTCTGGCTATCCTCGAATAAGGAAACTCAGCAAATGACGAACACTGTGTTCGTCTGTTATGCCATGAGTATCCACATGGAGATTCTACGAACACCTCGACTTACCAATGAGTTGTTCTCTAAATATGAGGGTGCCGCGAACTTCAGGGCTGATCTTCATCATGTGTTCATTCAAGCCCATGCCGATCCACGACATCGATGGTTTAAATTACCTTATGTAGTAACCGAATTAGATTTCATGGGCATTTTTCAGCTATGTCCAGTTGAGTGGTTGCAAAACGTCGGGAAAAAACCCTCTATCCCCGTTCCCCTAGCTACAAATATTGGCGCAGGTCCCAGTCAGGCGCAGCAGCAAAACCCATTAGAAGATAGCAAAGACCTGAGTGATTCACAGATGGATGGCGACGGCCAGGACGGAGATGGCGGCCAGGATGATCAGGATGAGGACTCATGCAAGACTCTATCAGATCCTAGCCCATCAACCAAGCGCAAGTCACCAAAAGTAGCAGAGGTAAATAAGCCGCAGTCCCGCAAAAAGTCAAAAGCGTCGAAGGAAAAAAATATTGAAGAAGATGTCACTATAATGCTGGATGAGCTGGAGCAGGCTCTAGAAAAATCTACCGGGACGCTTACCAAAAAGTGGTCCGAGTTTTCCCAAATGCATCTTGCCGGGCTCACAGGTATAGGAAACAGGGTTTCGGAGCTAAAAGAGATAGCGACAAAATCAGTAACCAGTCCTGCGACAAGTAGAACTACAACGGCCGCGCAGTAGGATCTTAGGCAATGGCCAACCAGAGATAACCCCGGTCAAGTATCAAGCGCAGCTCTGACACTGACCGATGCAGATTCCCGGTCCCAGATGAATATGACTGTAGAGATCGATTATACAAAGATGACCATGTCAGAATTGCACCTCTGCCAGCTAGCAATTACAAAGGAGATCCATGCACGAGATCAATTGTCCCAAATCCAATTGGATGACATTACCAAGCAAAACCAAATTGTCGCGGCACAACTAGAAGAAGTGGTGAAAAAGAAGATAGATGCTGAACATAAAAAAACTACACTTATGCAAGCATTGGACGAGGCCTGTCGGACTCTTTCTGATTTCGACCTGCAAGGTGCAGAGGAACCAACACAGATAATTGCTAAGCTGAGAGACTATGCCCAGCAGTCTCACAGCGAGATTGACAGGTTGAAGACAGAACACCAGCACCAGATCGCAGAACTTCAACTGCGCATCCCTCCTGAGACTCCACCAGAGGCCCGAGAACAACGCCATAGGGACATCAAGGCTTCAGCAGCAAAAATATCAGATAATACAGCCAGCATCGCTAAATTGCTGGAAGACAGCATTGAAGCCTGAGCGAACCTCCAAGACCATCCAGATGTCGGTAAGATCCAGGAATCCATCAAGATACGCCAGACCGAATTAGATGCAGTCAGAATAGAAATCAAGACACTGCCACCTATGCAGAAGATGGCTAAAGTGAAGTGCAGCAAGGAACTTCAGCAGGAAATTGAATCCTACAGGACAAGGGTAACACTACTGGAGAATTCACTCCAGCCCCTGGTTGATGAAGCATTGGAATTAAGTAATACTGCAGAAAGCCAGCTCAAAGTTTTGAAGAGCTACGACAGTTTTGCATAGGAACGGGCTAATACAGATTCATCTTCAGTGTTACAAGAGTTGGTGGAAAAGGAAAAAGCAGCTAACGACATACTATATAACCTCAACAGTCGCTTCAGCACCTTCGCGCAGAATATTCTCCCACCAGATACGTCGCAGGGTGTCCCGGGACGGGCCACTAGTGAGTCTTTGGGGCCTGTTGGGACGCATACTCCATGTTTGGGTAAGTCCGCAATTAATCAGAAAGTTTGTAAGCGGAGTTACGGGTCAAAACAGTCTTAGGGGTGTCGGGGGAAGTTAAAACTCCTTTTTTGTAATAAATCCTTGGTTGAAATCCAGGGTTTAGGGTTTTGGGTGCCCATGGTTTAAGACCATGGTTTTGTAAAAATGCGCAGTATAAATAAGCGCTTGTGTAAAGAAGATGGGTTAGGTTTTATGATGAAAGAAAGATTAAGGCGAAGCTAAGGTTGATTTTGTAAGGAAAGGTTAATTCCCAGCTGTGCGTGGACGACCTCTGCAGCTGTGTGCGTAGAGGGTTTTTGTAGAGAAGATTGAGGAAAGACCTGCAGCTGTGTGCGCAGGGGCCTGCTGCTGTGTGCGCGGCTTTTTAAGGACTGAAAGGATCTGCAGCTGAGTGCGCAGATCAAACTGTGGTTTTGTAGCAAGTTGAATATAACACAGTTTGTGGACGTAGCCCCTACACTGGGGGTGAACCACGTTATATCTGGTGTTGTGGTTTCTTGTGATGTCTCTGTTTCTGTTTCTTTTATGCATTAATAACTGTATACATCTGATAAGTTAGATCACTACTAATATTTAGCTTCGCTGTGAATTTCCTGTAGTGGGTTGAGCAAGTCACGAATGTTTATTTATCTGCAAAGTTGTATGTGAATGAATGGTAAAGCTTTATAATTATTGATTAATAAGGTTAGTAAAAGGCTAAGGTACAGTAATCCCCCTCTTTGCTTGCAGAAACCTGATTCTGCGGCACCCCCATAGCTGTTTCGGGTGAGACTGCAACCTGCACGCAGGTTGTTGCCGAAAGGGCCAACACTGTGGGTCTTTTGTTGGTGCGACATTAAAGGATTAAACCCGGGTCTGCCCTATTGCCCAACACTAGCTCTAAGGAAGTTGCAGGGTTTTTCTTTTATGGTTTCCCTGAGGATAAATATCTGTGTCTATTGTCTCTTGTGATTAATTGTTGTGCATGTTATTCTCTCAGATAAGATCCTAAGATCATATTTTCTAATTGATAAAAATCTCACAAGCATGCCTATCCCCTCCTTTCACTTGGAATATGACATTACAAATGAACTTTTCCAACAATATATGATAAATATGTAGCTAATGGAAGCCGTTTAATTCATATTTCTTCAAAATCAACCAAAACCATTCGAACATAAACACATACTCTGAAATTCTCATGCATTGATTTTCCTTTGTAATATAGAGTCAAAATTAATACCTGCGATTTTGGTGAGAAAGTGAATGCCACTAACCCATGACCCTACTATGAAATATTTCAATTTTAAAACATGCTCTATTATAGTTGTGAATTTGTTTAAACGCAAATGTTAGACATGGTAAGGGGGTACTTATTCATTTTTTTTCCTAAGTTTGAATGCAATGTTGGCACCTTTTATTAATAAAACATATTTGATAATTGGTGGAAGAATGATTGAAACAAAGGAACATGGGAAAATATTTAGGTTATCTCATTCATTTGAATGGAAGGAATAAGCCTTAGTGGCATTCATGGAAGGTGAAATAAATATCTAGTGGGTTTGACACTAGAGTGGCACGAGAGGAAGGGAAACCCTAACATGAATGGCCATCCAAGTTCCCTCCCTTAAAGGATACCTAACGAAAAATCTACTTACTCTTCACACCAGGGAATAAAATAATTTGTGTGTGTGTGTGTGTGTGTGTGTGATAGATTACTCTGGATGATAAATTAATTTCTATACTATGCCACCAGGTAAAATTCTAGACCTCCTTGCAACCTCCCATTAAAAATGTTGCAGTTTAAAGTGTTGATGTATTTGTAACTTCAGAATGTATTCATTTGTATATCTTATGTATTGTACCTTGATGTTTATTCTGGGATGTGTCTGTAATATATTTGATTCATGTCATACCCCGATGTTTATTCTGGGAAGTTTCTATAATGTAAACAAGTCATGTTAAGTCATTGTGGGTTACCATCCTATTTGTCAAGGGTTAAAGTCCTCGCAGTTGTGGGGCCCTAGGGTTATTAGACTATCCTAGAGAAGTCAAACCTAGATGATTCATTTTAAGTCGGGGAAATAGTCCCCACCATTGTGTTAAGGGTAAACCTTCTTGTTGGTTAGAGGAGGCAAAGTCCCCACAAGTTGTGGGGCACTAGGGTTATCAGACACTCCTAGAGATGTCGGCTCTAGTAAGTAATTGTTAATTGAGGCCGGCATGTTGGAGTGGGTTTCAAGTGAATGAAAGAATATAAATAGAGAGTGAGCCTCTCTATTTATCACACACACACTCACTCATTGGGGCACATGAGTGAGAGAAAAGACACTGGGATCAGAGAGAGAGAGTACTCCTGTCGGGAGATCATCTTACTGTTTTCAGGTTTTACTTTTGGTGCTGATTCTATCTCTGAGGAAGTTGCAGGGTTTTGTCCTTTATGGTTTCCCCGAGTAAAATTCTTTGTCTCTTGTCTCTTGTGTTTTATTGCTGTGCATGTTATTCTATCAGTTAAAGATCCTAAGATCATAATGCTAGCTTGAATGATAAAAATCTAACATGGAATCAAAGATAACATGAGAATAAGACATTGTGCAAATGCAAAAGCTAGGGATTCTTACTTTTTGGGTCTCTCTCCACAATCCATCAGCAAAAATATGCTAGGTTGACTCTCCATTGAAGGGCGCATCTTTCTGTCGAAGCGGAATTCGATTCCGAGCATTTTCAGTTTTGGTGCGGGAAATTAGGGCTTTCTACAGAAGAGGAATTTTTGAGTGAGCCCAGAATAGGATTTCTATCCTCATCAAAATCGAATTTTAGAGACCTGGATCAATATTTTTGGTTGGGTATAACTCCAGGAAAGTCAAACCCTAGTTTGACCCCGAGCTGGAAAAACCCTAAAATACTAAAACTGATACGTTTTAGTACATTCACTATATCTCAGTATTGGAGAAGTATCAAGTGTTGAAAATTTCAGAGGCATAATATACCATCCTGATTTACACTGTGTCCAAAATTCAGCCTCATTTTCTCAATATTGTGGGAGATATGATCCCTCCAAGTTAGGGTTACAACCTCTTCTAGAATTCATGCCTAAACAAGACACCTGGGGAGAATTTCTATATCATGGGATACAAAGGTCCAAATGAAATTTCTAAAGATGTTCCGGAAAGGGAATGGACTGTAATTTCCGTGGTCCAAGTTTCAGACTCATAAGATGAACCAGTGAGATGTGGAAGTCCGTACAACTTCGCTGTTCTTAACAGTCTTGTAACAGGTCACCTTGGGAAAATGATCATAAGTACCAATTGGTGAAACCAATTCTGATGACACCTGTGGTGATGGAACAGGGACATGTGAGGATACCTCAGTGAAAATATTCAGACATAGAGGATCATTAATTTCTTATATACCATAGAAACAATAATAGACATTTATGCAGGAGAAATTGGAAAACTAGGGCTTCCTGTTCTGGGAGCTTCCCTCCACTGTTTTAAGAAAAGGAGTACATAGGACAACTTGCCTTGAAGAGATATATCTTTCTATACAATCAGATATGAAATATTCCAAGTTTTGAAAAGTAGTTTTTCTTTGACAAACCCTAGATCATCTAGCTTCGGAACCAGGACAGACACCTCAAATCGGTAAGATCTAATCTTTTGCTATTTGCATTTGAGGTTCTCATTTCAAAGTGATCTATCACATCAGCTTGATGATAAGCTTGGTGAAGTTAACAAATTCCAAGCATGGAATTATTTGATCTCTCTAAAGAAAATGAATTGGACACCTATATTAAGTAGAGAGGTTCCAGTTCCAGAGGGAGATGAGGCTAAAATCCTTACACCAGAAGAACTTGGTCAAGGCCAGGAAGATCATTGCTGATTCAATCATAGATCACATTGTACCACAAGTGTCTTCCCTAAAGACGCCAAATATGTTTGATTCCTTGACCAAACTATTTGAAGGGAAGAACATAAATCAGAATATGACCTTAAGAAACCAGTTGAAGAATGTGAAGATCCAGAATGCAGAGACCATGCAGTCATACTTTACAAGGGTCTCTCAAATCAGAGAACAACTTGAAGTGGTAGAAGAAGAAGTGGAGAATGTAGAAGTGGTGATAATAACCTTGAATGGCCTCCCAGGGTCACGAGATTCATTCATCAGACTCTGGGAAGAAGAAGAATCTCGACTCATGATAAGAGAAGAGAAGATGGGAGCAATTGAAGATCAAGCTCTCACCATCCAAAGAAGATCCCTCAAGAAATGAGGAATATGAACAAATCAACTCTTGAAGAACCTCTTATCCATCTTAGCATTTGGATAAGAAACGATGCTATTATGAATGAAGAAGACGATGAAGCTGAAGAATCAAGGAGTCTACCCACGAAACAAATAAAGATAAGTATTCAATTGTCATTTCATGATATTTTTTTGTTATGCATTTGTTTATATTCAGTTAATGTATTATGCATGATAGAATGTTTGCATTAATGACAGTATATTGCTAATATGCATGTGATGGGTAAGTAGCTCATGGTGCTATACAACTCTCCATTTCTACTTATCTAGAATGAAACCTCTTTGTTGACATATTGGATTAGTGCACAATCTCAATGTTGTCCTCGTAGAGATGGAAGGAATATAGAAACGTTTCCGTGAGATATGGATGAATGTTGTATTGGCTAAAGTAGTTGCATGATCATATATTTATGCATAAGAATTTACCAGGCATCGAACATGAAGCTATTGAGTGATGCTTCATCAGAGACGGTTGATGCTACGATGTATCGTCAGATGATTGGGTCCTTGATGTACTTGATGAATACGAGACTAGATATTTGCTTTTCTATGAACACATTGAGACATGTTCACCTAATGGTTGAAAAACATGTTGTAAGGTACCTGAGGGATGCAGTTGATTATGGGCTCAAGTATGAGGTGAATCAAAAGATTAACCTGGAAGGTTATGTTGATTCATATTGGGAGGGAAATGCACTTCAGGGTGTTGCTTCAGTATGGGATCATGTGTGATCTCTTGGTTTAGAAGTAAGAAATCCTGTGTGGCACTAAGTACAGCTGAAGCAGAGTATGTCGCAGCTTGTTCAGCTAGTTGTGAGGCAGTATGGCTGAGGAAGCTACTATCTGATTTATTTGATCTCCAGATGGATGCTACTTGTATACATTGCGACAACTAGAGTTGGGTGAAGTTGTTGAAGAAATTGGTGTTCCATGACAAGTTGAAGCATATCAAGATCAAGTATCACTATATTAGGGATATGGTGCAGAGGGGAGCAGTGAAGCTCTAGTATGTTGCGACGGACGAACAGATAGTTGGTGTGTTGAAAAAGCCATTTGCTAGGGTGAAGTTTGAGTACTTCAGGGAGAAGCTTGGTGTTCTCCAAATCGAGGTTCCCTCCAAGGGGAAATGATGGGACCTAGAGCCATTCTGTCATGGTGAGAGGATTGGTTCCTTCCATGGTCAGATGTAAGGGCTAAGACATTCTGTTATGGTGAGAGGATTGGTTCCTTCCATGTCAAATGTGAGTGCTGAGCCATTCTGATGTGACTGTAGGATTGGTTCCTACATGATCAAAAGTAAGCACTGAATGCCATTCTTATAATGGAGGCACCTGGTCAGTTACCAGGAAAGCTCAGTCTAGGACTGAGGGCCATTGTGATGTGACTGTAGGATTGGTTCCTACATGATCAAAAGTAAGCACTGAATGCCATTCTTAGAATGGAGGCACCTGGTCAGTTACCAGGAAAGCTCAGTCTGGACTGAGGGCCATTGTGATGTGACTGTAGGATTGGTTCCTACATGATCAAACGTGAGTACAGAGCCCTTATGACATTAGTTGTTAGATGTAAGTGCAGAGCCCTTTCGGCATGAAGTATTGGTTCCTTGCATGGTCGAATATAAGAAATGAGCCTTTCTAACATTGGTTGTCATATGTAAGTACAGAGCCTTTCGGCATGGAGGATTGGTTCCTCGTATGTCTACATGTAAGTGCTGAGCCTTTCCGAAATTGGTTGATGGATGTGAGTGCTAGGCCTTTCTGATAGGGTTATGGGAGGTGTTCCCACATGGTCAGATGTGAGCGTTGGGCGTGCCTTTCTGATATGATTATAGGATTGGTTCCTACATGATCATATATAAGTGCTGGGTGGGCCATTCTGACTTAGGGTCAGATATAAGTGTTGGAAGAATACCTACATGGAGGCTAGGCCTACAACTAGCATGAAAAAGGGATGGATCTGTAGAACTTTCTGTGACGAGAAGAATCAAGAGATAGCACCCGTGATGATGATCCAACAGAGATGTTCCAGAACCAGAGATGATCCAGATCGAGTGATGATCCAGATCCACTGATGATGATCCAGATCGAGTGATGATGATCCAAATCGAGTGATGATGATCTAGATCGAGTGATGATCTAGATGCAATGATGATGATCCAGATCGAGTGATGATCCAGATTCGATGATGAAGATAAATTGAAGATGGAGATGACTTGAAGGTGAAGATGACAAGGACTCGATGATGATCTAGATGATATAGAGAAGAAGACTTGTAATAATAAATTGTGTCGAGAGAATAACTTCCTAGTTAAGAGGGAGTGTTGATGTATTTGTAACTTTGGAATGTATTCATCCGTATATCTTATGTATTGTACCCCGATGTTTATTCCAGGATGTGTCTGTAATTTATTTGAGTCATGTCATACCCCGATGTTTATTCCGGGATGTGTCTGTAATTTATTTGAGTCATGTCATACCCCGATGTTTATTCCAGGAAGTTTCTATAATGTAAACAAGTCATGTCAAGTCATTGTGGGTAACCCTCTTATTTGTCAAGGGTTAAAGTCCCTGCAATTGTGGGGCCCTATGGTTATTAGACTATCCTAGAGAAGTCAACCCTAGATTAGTCATTGTAAGTCAGGGTAATAGTCCCCACCATTTTGTTAAGGATAAACCTCCTTGTTGGTCGAAGGAGGCAAAGTCCCCACAAGTTGTGGGGCACTAGGGTTATTAGACACTCCCAGAGATGTCAGCTCTAGTAAGTAATTGTTAAGTGACTACGACATGTTGGAGTGGGTTTCAAGTGAATGAAAGAATATAAATAGAGAGTGAGCCTCTCTATTTATCACACACACACTCACTCATTGGGGCGCATGAGTGAGAGAGGAGACACTGGGATGAGAGAGAGAGAGAGAGTACTGCTGTCGGGAGATCATCTTATTGTTTTCAGGTTTTACTTTTGGTGCTGATTCTATCTCTGAGGAAGTTGCAGGGTTTTCTCCTTTATGGTTTCCCCGAGGAAAATTCTTTGTGTCTCTTGTCTCTTGTGTTTTATTGCTGTGCATGTTATTCTATCAGTTAAAGATCCTAAGATCATAATGTTAGCTTGAATGATAAAATTATAACATAAATATCACTAACAACATGGTCTATGGCAATTATGTTATAGCTACCCATGAAAGTGAGAATTCAAATAGAAAGTCTAAGTCCATGATTACTACAAAACTATTTTTTTTTTGGAAAATGAAAGGGAGTAAAACAACAATTGAAAGCTTGTGATCTAGAATAATAGGATCAACACCTTCATTTCATCACTCAAAGTATTCTAAGGGATTCTTTTCCTTAAAAATGGAAAGGAATAATCAATACATTATGCATGGTTCGAGCCAAAGTGTTGTACAAAATTAGATTTTTATGCAACAAAAATAATGAAAAAAATGTAAATATTCTACAGAAGAATACAAGAAACAATAATATAGAAGTAAGAATACATGAATCTTCTTTGGTCATTTTCATTATTAGTAAAACGTTATTTTTTCCCTATAAAAACCCACCATTTGTGTTATTTTCCATACGCATAACTCCATAGACCCATATCATGACATACCATGAGACCAAATTATGTTTAGATATTTTTTCAAACACTTGGAATGCATCCACCATAACCACCATCTTACCACATTTCACATACATATCTATAGTAAAATTGCTCACAAAAAAACATCAAACTTCCACCCACTCTTGAAAATATATTCCTCAACTCCATTGAAGCATTCTAGAGATCCAACCTTTGAGCATGCTGGGAGAATGGTAGGGATGAGGAACTTACTAGTTCAAAAAAATGAGTTATTCCCTTTTTGGTTTATTTTTTATCTTGTTATTTTTTTTACTAAATTAAAGCCCTGCCAAAATGTTCATCGTATTTTTGGTTGTTTGCATTTTTCTTTTAATTTAATTTAATACACACACACATATCAACTATAATGTACTATATACTAACTATAGATGTTATTAACACATTATATATTATACTATTTAACATATATATTACATCTAATATATAATTGTAAAGAAAGATGTTTCTTTGAGTTCAAAGGATTATGTGGAGTACTCTTCAGGTACATGATGTTGATGCAAATGATTGCAATAATAATAATAATTTTCATGATTGCCATAATGATCGCTATAGTCATGATCTTTTTCATAATTGTCAAGATGATCACTATATTCATTGATGTCATTGTCATCATCTTCATAACTATGATCATTCTTATTATCAACATCATCATTGTTATCACCGTCATTCTCATCATTATCAACAACATCACCATCATTCTCATCGCCATCACCATAATCACATAATAATATCATCGTCATTACTGTGATAACCATCATCACATAATCATGTACTTGTTATCTAGTCATATATTTTATCCCTAGACTAAATAATAGTTTGCGCTAGTCATTTTTAGTTCTGTCACTTAAAATTGTTTAAAGTTGATAGCATTTAACTTAAAAAATCTATTGTAAAGAACTTTTTTATTATTATATTGCCTATCATGACTAACATTTTTGGTTGTGTAGTCAGTAATTATCCACTTTTATACTAATGAATCCTCATGACAATTATGTGCAAGAAACTACCGAGACTCAATTTTGGGTAAATTTGAATAAGGAAGAGATTTAGAAAGCCCTTTTGAGATGTTGGAAACGTGTGGGTAGCTGAAAGATGATAAACTAAAGATAAATGGAATTATGAATAATGGTATTAAAAGTTAAATAAAGTCCTTTTGCAAAGTAGAAAGTAAAAGGGCAGGGAAGATAGACTCAAACTTCCAACAATACTAGACCACTTCATTTATAAGTATATCAACTAAGTAAAAGAACCTCGAAACTTTGTCGCTTACTTATGACTTCATTGGTTATAGAAGATACATATGAGATAAGGTTTTTGGATATGTTATATCCAAATCATTTTCCTTGTGCATACATCATTAAATGCACAACGTAACAAAGCTATGAGGATGGAACTTTTGGATTTTTCATAGTCTTTAGTAATAGTGTTTATTTTTGTTTTAATTTAATAAAATATAATAAATATAATTTAATATTATTATAAACATAGTTAATTATGTAAAGAATAGATTTGAAGAGAAGTTAGAAGTAAGCATAACCTCTCATGGACCTTTTAAGCATGTTTTGGACGGATTGCATATGCCAATACTTTTGGAATGAATGTTTAGGACATATTTAGCAAGAGGGAAGTATGATAGTGAACATCTATGCACATATGTTATAAAAGTGACATTTTATTTATGAAATAGTAAATAAGTAGAATTTTTTAAGTAGTATGTTAAAAAGAAATGTAAAAGTTAGATTGGTCAACTTGTTTTTTAATTAACTTTTAGGATGATTGTGAAAGCAGAATTGAGTGGAATTTAGCTAAAGTTTTAACTTATGGAAACTTAGGAAACTTGGAATCCAGGTTCTTGTGTCTAAACAATTATGAATTCAAATATCCATATTGGTATACTTTAAAAGGTCAAAAACCTTTGATATATAAGTTACTATCTTTGTAAGGAAACTTAAATTATTAACAAAATATAGTTAAGGATAAGTGATTGAATTAGAGATGAAACTTGAATGGGGAATTCATGTCTTATGTTCATAATCAAACCATGTATCTCAGATTAATGTGACTATTCTAATATAATGAAGGAGACTCAAGTATGCAGAGTAGATGATGGTTGAATAATTTTTAAAAATAGGAAGAAAATATGTTTTTGATGTACATTTTCTAAATTTCTCTGTAATTCATTATAATAGAATGTAAGTTCACGGTTGATAAACATGTACATTTGATGAATTTAAATGTAATCTTTGTCCATTTGAATTGGTTTGAATGCTTCGATCACAAAGTTAAAACTATTATGTGTACTAATATCGGTTAGAATAAGGATGACAATAAACTTAGATGTATATTTGATCCTTAAAGAACTATGATTCTTCTCATTTCTAGTATTGAGTTATATTGAGAAAACCCTATTTGATCCTTGAAGAACTATGATTCTTCTCATTTATAGTATTGAGTTTTATTGGGAAAAACCCTATTTGAACTCATTATTTATCTTGAATAAAAAACAATGAAAAATTAAATTAACATATAAAAGACTATATATTTTAAACATAAAGAATTATTTTATACCTAAAATATTTAACTAAATAAAAAGACCACTTAATCTTTAACATATAATAGACTATATATGTTAAGCATAAAGAATTATTTTATACCTAAAATATTTAACTAGATAAAGAAACCACCTTAATCTTTTCCCTAAAATATTTAACTAAATAAAAAAACCACCTTAATCTTTTCCCTTATGTGAAGCTTGTATGAAAACCCATGTGATAATGTTGTAATTGTTGTGATTCTATGAATTACGCTAAGAAAATCCTTAATGGAATAAGAATCCATGTGCGTTAGTTGAATACAAATATTGATCAAGAGAATAGGAGTACGGTTATATAGCCTTTGGTGGAAATCTCAAAGACACTAGGTGTAAATTTGCACCACAATTGTTACGATAATGTTGTTTCGATTTGCGAAAATGAAATAGTAACACATGTCACAATTGAAAAGTCCCTACACCATATCAAGTCTTCCTTTAGGGCATCAGTATGGAAAATTATTAAGTAGTCTTTTATCCCTCTTGGGATTGGGCTAGCCTAGCCCAGCCCCAGCCCCAGCCCCAACCCATCCAGTCAGCCAGCCAGCCAGGCTTGCACACGTTCTGCCCACTTATGTCACCTTAACGATTCAACCCTTTAGATGGTGGTTTCTTAGCCCTTGATATCATTCAGATGGTGGGCGCTTTGCCATCACTTACTCGCATATGAGCTCACCTTGTTAGCCTTGACGACTAGCTCTTAGGCAGCCTCACTAGTAAAGCCACATCAAATGTATTGTTGTCCACATTTTAAGCCTTAAATGTTGGGCACAATTCCTCCTATACTGTGGTAGTTTACCCCTATATGGTGGTGTATTACATATTATTGATGTAGGCTTGTGTCTATTAGTTGTTATTGTACACCTTTGTCTCCTATATATAGGAATGATATATTTTCATTTGAGGAAGCATTATATATGGTCTTGTCTTGGGTACACAATACATTGTGTAAGGAGGTTCCTCCCTCAAAGAGGATTGATATTCATCTATATTATTCATTATTAAGGCGTGGATTACTCTCTTCTTGTCTATTTATGCTCTTTTTATGCTATTTCTGGGACTTGGTTGCATAAAATTTGGTATCAGATCTCTTTCCTTGGAATGGCTTCTGCAAAAAGAGTCATATTGGAATTTTCACTACAATATTAAAAAACTAGAGATTGCATTAAGGATTCAGAGACCGATATTAAAAAATTAGTTCCAAAATAGGACAGTCTATCTCTAGTACAAAATTCAAATCATGATCCATTATAGTTTCAGAGCCAATTCTAGAGGAATATAGGGCTTTTGACTAGTCCAAAACCTAGTCTAAAACAGGTGTTCTAGGGAGAAAGGTCATATCTGAGGAATCCAAGATCTAAACTGAGTGAGACTAGTTGCATCAGAAATAAGAAGGACCAGGGTATATATGGTAGAAGTTCAATCTACACAAACAAAATATTCAACATGCGAAATACGGTACAAGTGCACTCTTTGGGATAGGACAAAAATAACAAGTTTCAGGATATTTGCAATAAATTTTTTTGGAACATCCAAATTAGGTCATTCTTGCATAATTGGAAAGAGGACACATCATGGTGCCACAGTAAGACATTTCATACCCATAGGAGTCTAAATTCAAATTTTATCTCAGTTACAAGTTGGCCCTAAAATAATCTTCCAATTAGGGTTTGAAATAGGTGTTCGGTAATACCTGAGGCATCTGAGATCCAAATTGAGTGAGATCAGTTGCATATGAAAGAATATGTACCATGGTATATGTTGTAGAAATTTTAGATATATAAACAAAACATTGGGCATGTGGCATAGCATACAAGTTTGATCTTCTGGATATGAAAAAATTAAGAAGCTTTGGGAGATTTGTAATAAATTTTTTTCACACATACAAATTAGGTCATACATGTGGCATTGGAAAGAGGAAACATCAGGGTACCACAAGTTGAATTTTTATACCCATAGGAGTGGAAATTCAAATTTTACCTCAGTTACAAGTCGACCATAAAATAGTCTTCTAATCAGAGTTTGAAAAAAATGCATCATTTTGCATTTGAATATATTTGAGTAGAAGGATCTATTTGTGGCAAACCCTAGGGTGTGATATATATTTATTGTTAAAAATTCCACCAAAAGTAAGTGGAAAGAATCAAACTCCACTCAAACCCACATAGGACTATTGAATCCCCAACTGTGTATGTGGCTAATTAGGGTGTCTAAGGCTTACAACACATGGAGAAAACCTAAACCACTTATACTATGAAACGAGAACTATATACTATGAACGAGAACTCTACCCATAGAAATGATGATTTTTGCAAAAAAAAACATC
>LPNX010910683.1:98661-143752 GCA_001517045.1 Pseudotsuga menziesii | reverse complement strand
AAAATGAAAATGTGTGATACTGGCATCAACCATTTTTGAAACGGGGGTAAAAATAGCTACTAAAATTAGGAGAGAGAAAAACGAGAACTGCGTCGAGTTCTCGTTTCATAGTATAAGTGTTTCCTAGCCAAAGGATTCAAACAATCCCACGCAGGTATTGTTCTATCCTCGAGTTGTTTAACGTAGTGATATCCCACGTATATTACAGTAGCCTCCGTTGGCCTTTAAGGGTTATATCCACAAAGGATTTGTTTCCCAAATTGGAAAACAATATAGGTGACAAAAAGAAAACAAAAATCAAATCTAGCTAAGAGAATTATCTTGATCTAAACCTAAGCTAACTAAAGAAGATTTTGGGTTGATTCACAGGTGGACCAAATTTGTAAGCAGACAAATACTTTTCATCCAATCGACAAAAATGTAAATCAGATTAGAAACTCATCGCTTAATTCACAACCAATTAATGAAAATCAATTAGATAGTGACTTAAGATTCTGTCATTCTAAATTAACCTGCATGGCACATGTAAGTTGAAAAACAAACATATTATGTTGTCGAGTATTACTGTTCAATTATTCACAGAAATAGATAAAGACAGTTCATAAAATAAATTTCATGAAGTGTTATCAATGCATTAATAAATAACAGAGATAAATATGACTTAAATAAACACATTTAATGATTATAAATAAATCACAACATTATCTATCCATTTGAAACAAAGAAGATCGAGATCTGTTTGAAGAAATTCATTCAGACAAAGACAAGTGATAAGAAATCACAATACTGTATTGAGTTGAAGTTCAGTTAAAATTACATAAACCATATGAACAACCAGAGGTGTTTTCAATATCCTGTATCAGTCTTCTTTTTCCCAAAAGTCCAAAAAAAAATCCCTAAATACATTCGAGATCACCCTCTTAAATAATCATTACAAATAAATGGATTTCCCCCTAATGGGGATCAAAGCCTAAACAAAGCTAATATCCCAAGAAATAGCTCCACATATTCTAGATATGGAGAAATTCCTCAATATCAGGGTAACTGGAAGATTCAATGCCAACCTGGGCATTTCACTTATAATCTTCGATCTCATTCTTAGCTAGTTTATGCCAAAATTAGATGTAAATGTGGATCTTTATCTCCACCGAAAATGGTTGTCTGATCAACTAATCTACATCGTGAATACTGATGTGGTCAAGCTTCTTTATCTTCTCCTCTCCTTCATCCCTTCACTTCTCCAGTTGCTCAATCATCAATCAAGGTGGACATGCTTTTTCAATAAGCACCATTGCAGGAAAGGACAATTCATCCATAATGTTGTCATCTGCATACCATCTTTTGATGCAAATGGTATGTGATTTCTTTATAGATTCAGCTAATGATTACCCTGGAAGAATGAAAGTTCATTGTTGTGAATATGGAATAAACTCTGGACCAATCCAACTGGTAAGTTTCAGACACTCGCCCACTGGTATTGGAGAAGACACCAAAATTGGGGTCTTTGGTAAACATGTCTTTCTGGAGGTTTTGCTCCTGGTAATTCGAGGTGTTTTGGATGTCGCCATATCCTGTTCGAATGCTGATACTAGTAATTAAATTAAAACATAAAGGAAGCACAGTAAGCAATTCAAATTGTGAGCAAGCAACTTGATAACCAACCTGAAACCGTAGTGAACACTGTCGAAATCGCTTGGTAAAATCTGGATGTAAATTCACACAGGAGAGAAAATTACAATGGAAAAAATAGTGAAAACATCATAAATAAGACCACCATATTTATAATTCATGGGTAATAATACAGACCGTAGGATTAGGGTGAAAAGAACGGTCAGGATCAATCTTTGCGAGATGCGGGGACCAAACATGAAATTCAAAAATTTTAATAGTCATTATGTAACCCGCATTCCGCATTCTATGGGATGTAGGATGCGAAATCACAAAATAGTGAAATCTTTATTCAATCAGCTCCGCACCCCACATTCCACATTTTGTGGGATGCGGGTTGCAGACACACGCAAACCAAAAGATTAATAAATGACAATTCCGCAACCCACATTCCACAAAATGCTGGATGCGGACTGCGGATTGATGAAAGCATATCTAAAAAACTTTCGCATTCCGCATTTGCGGGATGTGGGTTGCTGGAAGTGAAAAATCAAACTATCCAACTAAAATACCCTGCATTCCACAACTTGTGGGTTGTGGCATGCGGGTTGCGGGACAGCCAATTACTTCAAAACAAACAGTCTTTCCGCATCTTAAAACAAACAAATCAAGCATGACTTTTCTTTGAAATTTGGTTAAGTTAGGGAATCCCATGAGTCAATAAAAAAAATGTAATAGAAGCCTGCAAGGTTACAAAGGATCCTACCAAGTTACCTTCGTATGTGTTATTGGGCTCCCGTGTCAGAAATTACATGGGATCTGTTGTACCTACAATAAATGGAGACTTGCTGGAAGAACCAGTTATCTCTGCAAAACAATAACCTTTTCCAATCAAACCTGTCAGTAGAAAAATGATTAACTCTCAAGAAATGTTAATATATGAATGTAACCAACCAATAATTATCAAACTTATTAATGCATTCCCATCCATGGTTATTTTTTAAAAGTTGCAACTCTGATTCAGATGTCATTGGAGGATCGGGATCATTTGAACTCAGGATGACATAGGCATGCAGTTTAAAGTTGAACATGGGGTCAGACCTTTACCACTTTTGTTTTTTTGTTTTTTGTTTTTTTACACGGAGGCCACTGAAACCGTCGTTTATTTTTTTTCTTTTATTTTTTCTTTTTTAGAAATAACAAGATTGTAATGGCCACGGGGGCTTCACTTGTTGACCAATATCCTATCACGTTAGTTCATATTGTGGGTTTTAAAATTATTAAAAATTGAACCAATGTATTGCAGGTATTGGGGGGATGAGGGGTTTAAGGTGGGGGTGTGTAGGGTGGTTTATAAGGATTGAGGTATAAAAATGGGTGGGGAGGAGGTTTTAAGTATTGGGAGGGGGTTTCAACAAAAAGATTTTGGGTGAATATATCTGGAAATTAAGGGTATTCTTTAATATCCCACGATCGCACGTGTTATGTGAGATGTTCACTAAGCGAAGTCCCCGTGGTAATGGCATAGGATCACTGCCCCATTTTTTGGTGATCAACGCCATTCACAAACCTGACCTGGAAAATAAACAAGTCGGCTCAGTAAGGATAGCTCTTGTCTTCCATCTATATGGCCGAAAGCAACTATCATGGCTTGGATACCATCTGGTGATAGTTTCAGTCCCAAATCAAGCCTATGATCATTGTGAGGCTGGCCTTAGATAGGACCCCATGATCTTGATGCACAGTACTCTCTTGTTTGGGAACGACTGGGGTTCTATTTTGCACATGGATTACAAGACACTACCGTGGCTTGCTGTCCACTTGATGGCAACGTTACTCACTGATGCTGTTTAGATCATGAATGAGTCAACTTGTGATAGAATCTCCCATCTTCCTGAAAACTGGAAGCCAACTCCCCATATTTTATGGAAAAGATGTCATTCCACTGAACACTTATGAACATAATGAGCTGGCTCATGATGAGACCCCTCATCTTGCATTCCATATGATAAAATATATGGACATAGTTGGATTCCAAAGGGTAAGACTAACTAAGCTATAAAAATATGTTGCAATGCTCTAATGAGACCTTAGACAAGATGAACCTTTTCTTCCACAACTATCATCATCAGAGTAAGGAATGAAGAATATATTAAACTGGATGAGAGAGCATTAATACAAAATTCTACAAATTTTGTTATAATTCAGATATAACATATCTTGATACGAGTTAGAAAAGATAGAGACTGACAAGCCTGTTTCGGTTGAGAGTATTTAGTGTTGAGGAAAATTGATTGCTCATCATTTCCAAGTGTGCAGGGATTTCCAAAAGCTACCAATATCAAGCGAACATTCAAAAAATAAAATAAAAATAACACACCAAACCTATATACAGGGTTGAACGAACCTTTTCAAACAAAATACTTCTTGAGCAGAAAAACATTCACTAGATAGGTGTCAACGACCCCTTCCAGTGTTTGAAGTCGAACCGTACTAGCGCTAATATTTTCTATAACAATGAATGGTCCTAGCCAAAGTCATTGAAAATTGGTGTACTCTTTGTTGTCCTTGTGTTGTTTGTCCCTTCTCAACACTAAATCTCCCACTGATAATTCTTTGTCTGATGAAGACCTCTCGTCAAACCATTTCTTAACCAACTGTTGATGTTGGTAGAATTTATTCTTGGCTTTGTCTCTATCCTCTTCTAACTTCCAGAGAATAAATCCTCTACTGTAATGGGGAAGATTCATTCTCTTGGACGGATTGGGCCAATTTCAACGAAGGAATGGTGAGATTAGCTAGCAGGATAGCTTCCTTTCCATAAACAAGGCAATAAGGGAAGTTACCAAGGGCTACCTTTGGGGTGATTTGATCTTCCCAAAGAGAATAGTAAATTTGGGTGTGCCAGTCTTTATGGTGCGAAGCCACTGTCTTTTTAAGGATGCTTATCAAGTTTTTGTTTTAGGATTCCGCAAGCCCATTGCCTTGAGGATAGTAATTAGCAGAAAACTTAAGATTGATCCCCTTTTCAAGGGCATAGATGGTCAGGTCAATGGATTGGAAATATGAGGCATTGTCAAAAACAAGATACTCGGGGGTGCTGAACCTAGTGATTATCTGATTTTCAAGGAAGGAAATTACTTGGTTCGTGTTACACAACCTTAAGGGGACTGCTTCTACCCACCTCATTGTTGGGCACCATTTTGACCTATTTTTGTCATCTAAATACCTTCCAGTTTCCTCCATAAACCTTCATACTGATTCATAAAGCCTTAATTTCATTCACAAAACTTTGGTCAAAGGTTGGATACTTGCAGGCCAGCTAGGTGTAAACTGAGAGATGGGAGAAATATCCTCGATGTCCAAGGATGGTTAAACTTCCAATGAACAAATGATATGGTTCTCATAGGTGTTGAGTCAATGCCGGTCAAAGATGACCACTTGTGCTACCACTCAGCATAAAAATAGGACAGTTCTGATTTGGTCTATTTTGATGGATCTGATGGAGGATCTCGAGGGTTGTATGTCATTATTAGTCTTCCAGATTAATAGCATTTCTAGTTTTTTAAAATACTGTATAAGTATTTGATCAAACATATGAAAAATACCCTGTTGGATTATAAACGCATATCGTTCTAGAATGAAGACTGTGGATTTTGATTACTGTGTATGCTCAATTAAATATGGTGAATACAATCGAAGTTTAAAGCTCTGTGATTTTCTCCCTGCATGTGTAAACAAGGCATTGGAGGGGCCTCTTTGCCAAGTTTGCACACCTTTTTCATATCGTTGCCAGTGGTATGTTTTATTTCCTGTAGAATTCAATTTCTTCACTTTAACATTGCAGAACGAGTTGGATTGTTTGGACAAGGTTATAAACTCTGTTATTTAATCATTCATATGCTATAGGAATGGTTCAGACTACTTATTGAATATCAAATTGTTGTACATTGCTATTCAATGATGAAGTATTGAGAACAGTTATACATTGTGAATGTCTTCCTGTAAGGGAAATTAATGTTTGACTACTTTCAGTATTGAGATAATAGTCAGAGTATTGTGATCTATATTTTAGGGTTAGGTTTAATTTGTTTTTCTTTATCTCAGAACATTTCATATATGAATTGCTGTTTAACTCAGAGATCAAATGAAGTTGCTTCTGTAAGGGAGTTTTTGTATTTCAAGTCACAACATCCTAGCTTTTAATAGGTTTGTTTCATAGGTAAACTAGATTTCCAGTTAGGTCTAGCTTTGAGTCTCTATATTTGGGATATGCCTCTAAGTCTACAAACTTCGGATTGACATAAACTAAAGGTCTAATCTACACTAGTGGATTGGAGCCCAACATTTGGCGCCGTTGCCAGGGAGCCATTTTAGAAGCAGACTTAAGAACTTTAGTTCTCTGATAAAAAGAAAAAAATTCAAAAAAACACAGAGTATATTTTAGTTTTATGTCAAGAAAAAGAGACGAGAAAGGAATATTTATCAAAACTCCCCCAAAAATATAAGTAACAGGAACTTCTGATAAAAAAGGATTCATTACAACAGTTGATACTTTTAAAGTGGCTGAGGAAGAAACCTCAAAAGGGCCAACTGCAGAACAGAGAAGGGAGTATGAGAGAAGGTTAGAAATGGAAAATAAACTAAGACAAGAGAGAAGGGAAGAAGAGAGGAGACATGACAGGGAAGAAGAGAGGAGACATGAGAGGGATGAAGGAACAGAAGAATATCAGGAAGCCACCTTTAAATTCCCCATCTTGGACACTAGCATCATCCTAGGGGAAGAGGTAAAAATGAAGAATATTCCACCATCTGTCCTAGAAAATTTCTATGGTATGACTTTTGAAGATCCGGATTCTTTCCTATTCGAGTTTTATATCTTGTGTCGAACTTATGGATATGCTGATGACACCCACAAGCTTCGTCTTTTCCCTGCTACTCTTAAAGCAACTGCCTTGAAATGGTTCATGGGCTTAGGAGAGCATTCTATAACTAGCTGGGATGAGATGAGGAAAATATTTCTTAGAAAATATTAGGCATATTGCAGATCAAAGGATTTAAAATATGACATTTTCAGAATGTCTCAACAGGAAGATGAAAGCTTGGAAGAGTATCTAGAAAGATTCTCATACAACCTGCAGAAATCCAAATACAATTCTTTGACACTTGAGATCATTTGGACAATATTTTTAAAAGGAATAAGAGAAGAATATTTGGATATTTTGAATGTTATGGGCAAAGGTGACATCTCCTACATACCCTTTGATGAGATACAAGACTTATGTCAGAAGTATTCAAGAGGAAAGGCTAGAAATGGGAAAAGGGATGTAACTACCAAAGTAACTAAATCTGTAACCAGTGGTATCTCCAGAGCTGAGCTTGGGAATCTGTTAGAAGATTTTAAGACTGATTTATTGAGTACCTTAGGCACACAGGTCGAAACATCAAATACCAAGAAGAGACAAGAACAACAGGACCAACAAGATCAAGCTTTGTCTATTTTCTACCCTAAAAGTAGAAAGAAACACCCATTAAAAGAATGCCCTTTGAATACTGTTCAAATTTGTGGCTTATGTACTTCAAATCACAAAACTGATGATTGCCCCAGATTGAAAGAATTGTAGGCAGCTCGAATGGAGGAGAATCAAAGCATGGAGTCTCTCTATTTTATGGGACAACGAAGACCTTGGCAGCCATGATTTTTAGGTATGTGTCAAGATCCTATGCAGCAGTTTCATTCAAATTATCAAAATCCTATTCAGAATTCATGGAGGGCACCCATGCCCTGGAAAACTTGGTCTCCTCAATTATCCCAATCTGCTCCAAATTGGAGAGGGTATACTCATGGTAACCAGACATATCAACAGGCCTATTTACACCCCTATCAACAACCTTCTGCATATCCCCAATACCAGCAGAATCAAGCCCCATTTTTCCAACAACCCAATCTGGTTCCTCAACTAGGTCAACAACCTCAACAGCTTCAATTTCCATCCAATCAGCCTCCACCTCGGCCAACACAATTGCCAGCCAAGCCAATCCCAAATCCAAATAATAAAATGGATAAACCCATGTATAATGTTGATGATGGAATGACACTCCCCTACTCAATCCTCCCACTTCAAAATATCAACTTAAGGTCTGGAAAAACTTTACAAAAAGAATCTCCTGTTATTTAGAAGAACAAACAGAAAATGAGAAAACTCCAAAAAAATTAAATATGGAAAAATCACAGTCAAAATGGGAAAACATTAGTACCTTATATACCTCCTTTTCCAGAAAGGTTGGTTAAAGAAAAACTTTCAATCTCCCTACCTGATTTTGATGTTTTGAATGAGTTAACCAATGTATGTGTCAAAATTCCCCTACTGCAGGATATAAAGGATATTCCAATCTATACTAAAGCAGTTACGGAATTATGTGTTAATAAAAGAAGGAAGGTTCCATCAAAAATTCATGTGGTGGGAAATCTAGCAGGATTAATGTCTAACACTGTTTTTATTGAAAAGTATGTAGACCCTGGAATCCCAATGGTCACAATTACTGTTAACAATTTTTCAATTCCAAAAACACTGATTGATCTAGGTGCTGCCATTAATGTCATGACACTAAAGACAATGGAATACCTTCACTTGAAAAATCTCAGACCAACCACTACAGTTTTGGAACTAGCTGGCAGGTCTAAAATCACACCTGAGGGGATCTTAGAAGATATCATTGTTTCTTTAGACTCCTGGGAGTATCCTGTCGATTTTATAGTGCTGCAACCAAAGTCTAATCTAGGAGGGCATCCATTGATTCTTGGCAGACCCTGGTTGGAAACAACTGATGCTTTCATAGGGTGTAGATCAGGAAGTATGCTCATTTCACATGGGACAGAGAGAAAACAAATTACACTTTATCCTTCTGCCCAAAGACCTTCTGCATTAGATCAGTTATCATGGATTAATGAGACCAAAGAACAGGAAGAAGAAGTGATTCAGCCTGTCCTAAGTATCAATCAATTCTTTGATTTTCAAGAAGAAAACAATGAAGATTTGCTAGATTACTTCATTGTTGAACCTGATATTTCTGAAGAATTAAGAGACATACAGTATGCTATAGTAGATCAAGTTTTGGGATAGAATTTTCAGGAAAATTGCACAGTACATTCTCCAGCATTGGAACTTCATGATATTTTTAATGTTCATTCAATCACTGATGTCCAAAGCAAAACAGTTGAAATCATTCCAGGAAAACATTTGAATATAAGTGCACATCTTACTACATCACAGGAATAACAGTTGATTACCTTGTTGAATAAACATTCCCATGCATTTGCTTGGGAATACACTGACATGCCAGGCATTCATCCTGAAACATGCACTCACCACATTTACACAAATGATAAAATCAGACCTCTCAGACAACCGCAACGTAGAATGAACCCCATACTAAAAAAGATAGTCAAGGAAGAATTGCAGAAGTTATTAAAAGTAGGATTTATTTTCCCTATCTCTGACAGCCAATGGGTTTCTCCCTTGGTTGTTGTTCCTAAAAAAAATGGTAAATGGAGGATATGTGTAGATTACAGGGAGTTAAATAAGGAAACATTAAAAGATTATTTTCCATTTCCCTTTATTGATCAAGTGTTAGATGCCTTAGCTGGAAAAGAATATTTTTCATTTCTAGATGGTTTCAGTGGATATAATCAAATTAGCATTGCAAAAGAGGACCAGGAAAAAACCACCTTTACATGTCCCTGGGGCACATATGCCTACAAGGTTTTACCTTTTGGCTTATGTAATGCCCCAGCTACCTTTCAGAGAGCAGTCTTGGTCATTTTTGCAGATCTAATTCATGAATGTGTTGAAGTTTATATGGACGATTTTTCTGTGCATGGAAGTACCTTTGAGGATTCCTTAGCAAACCTGAAGAAAATTTAAAAAGGTGTGTTGACTCAAATATTTCCCGTAGCAACAAAAAGTGTTTTATGATGATGACTGAAGGGATAGTTTTAGGACATCACATTTCTTCATCTGGAATAAAAGTAGATCCTGCTAAAATTCAAATAATTGAAAATCTATCTGAACCAACAACTCAAACATATGTAAGAAGCTTTTTAGGGTATGCAGGATATTATCGTAGATTTATTGCAAATTTCAGTAAGATAGCTCTGCCATTGTTTAAATTACTTTCAAAGGATGTACATTTCAAATGGGATACTAGCTGTCAATATCCATTTCAGACACTTAAAGAGAAGCTCTCAACTGCTCCCATTTTAAGGGGACCAAATTGGACATTACCCTTCCATATTTCTACTGATGCATATGATACTGCAATAGGGGCCTCTTTGGGACAAAAAGAGCATACCATGACTTATGCTATCTATTTTATCAGTAAAAATCTGACACCTGCAGAATTGAATTATAGAGTCACTGAAAAGGAGATGTTGGCAGTAGTTCATGCTGTCAACAAATTCCGTCATTACATTACTGGCTACGAAATCTTTGTCCACACAGATCATTCATCTTTACGATATTTAATGAATAAATCTATCACTAATGGTCGGATAACCAGATGGTTACTATTAATGCAGGAATTCAATATCACTGTTTTAGATCAACCTCGACGAGAAAATCAAGTGGCAGATTTCCTGTCTCTCTTACACAATACTGGTGAGGTTGTTCCTGTTTTAGATAGTTTTCCTGATGAACACTTGTTTGCAATTTCTGTTATCACTCCTTGGTATGCTGATATTTCCAGCTATTTATCATCAGGACAGCTACCTCCATCTATGTCATCTAAAGAAAAGAAAAATATTATTAAACAAAGTGCTAGGCATATATGGGTTGTAGGGGAAAATTGATTAAACAAGATTATTAAATGATCCAGCTAAATGATCAGAGTGGACATCCGTGGGAAAATACTAGGAAAAGTACCAACAATGACATTTGTGTATTTTAATCTACATGATGGAACCACTTTCCAAAACCTTTAATTACACGAGGACATGGTGATTCAATAGGAAAATGATGGGTTAGATTTGTTTGTCATTCATAAATGGGAAAATAAGTTGTTATGATATAGTATCATAACTTTGTTGGAAGTGTTGTATTTTGGGCATCGATAAAGTATCACTTGGTGTATTTTGTTGACCATGATACATCAAGGATTCCTATGGTTAAACCATCCCCACTCCATTGATTAAGCCCAAATCCATAATGTTTGTGGCCTACCAAGAAATGGATAAGGCCCTATGGAGGAAATCAAAGCATGCAATCTTCAAGCAGCGGAGGCCTACTAGAAATATGGTACACCTAGGGGTACAAGAGGCATGGTCATCTTAACAATCAAGGCTAAAAACACTCGATTTTCCACATAGATGCTAGAAGGGAAAGTTGTGGGAAAGTTCCATAAAGATGAATGTCTAGTGGGGGTGTTGTTCTCCACTAACCAATGCACTCAAGGAATCAAGATGATATGGGTAAAGTACATGTTGTAAAAATTCATTGACAATTTCCTTGAGACATAGGACCTCCAAAAATACTTCGACTTTAGTTGGGTCCTTCTTATTAGTGCAATGATCACTTGGAAGCCACCCAAGTGGATGCAGTTTGACACTTAGGTGTCTAATGATTTCCTATTGTCAAAGTTTAGTGTTTAAAAGACCAAAAATAATAGGGAAGTACAAATCACAATAGGCAAAGAATTCCATACCTGGTAAATAGAAATGATCCAAATTACAACTGAATCATACTAGATTCCCACATACTTGATAGAAAAGTATGAGACCACAGTATGATTTTTTGTGGATGTACATAATGTTTTCATATGACATCGTAGGAAATACAATGATATAACATTAATTATGTCCTTCTCTATTAGTGAAGAAAATATCAAGGACCATATGGAGGATTGGCTTCTAGAGTACTAGCTATTTCTAAATTCTGATATTTATATGTTAGATACCCCCAAGGGTAATTGAAAGAAGAAGAAGATCGATATAAAAGGAACTACAATGTACAGCTCACTACAATTGATCGAGAAGAGGAAAACGAAAGAATAGGATGGAGCACTAGGAAGTTTCAAAGTATGGAAGAATAAGAAGAAGAATACAATAATGTGCACAATGTTGACCAATGATGAAGAAGAATGAGAATAACAAGAGGTGCAGGAAAAATAGGAGCAACAAGAGGTGTAAGAAGAAAAAAAAGTAGCAAGAGAAATAGTAACAACATGAACAATAACTAGTAGGATGTGAGTCTCCAGACTACACTCCATCACCTAAGGGAGAAAGAGTAAATAACAAGCTCTTTCTAGGTATGAGGGGAGAATATAAACAATATTTAGCACTAAAAAATATCATAAGTACCATTGAATTGAACCTAGAATCACAATAGGTACTTCACTTGGATTCATCTAAGCAACTATCAAAGATTAAAACTAGAGTACATTTAATAGGCTCTAGTGTGGTAGAGGAAACCATGCATGAATATATGATTGGAACTTAGCAACAAGTTATGCAACTAGTAGAGAAGAGAGTATTGAACATATACCCTTGCGTGGTCACAATCAAGGAAGTAGAAGCTTCCACTTTGTTAGCACCAAGGTCTGTCGGGTCTTAGGTAAACCTATCACAACTACCATTTCAACAACTATAAAACTCTATATTATTACTAATGCATGAAATGGGTGTGTTTCAATGGAACCTGAATATAACATAAAAAAGTATACAAAAAAAGCATGCAATGCAGGTTGTTGCACATACATCCTTAGGGACTACAGCAAAGAACATGTAGTTGACCATCTAGGAGGAATCACATGTCATTGTAAAATCTGAACCAGTTGGAAAACAATCTGAGGAGCTCAATAAATTGATTCAAGGACTGGATGCACAAAACAAAATATTGAAAGAACAACTTGAGACTAAGGAGAACCCTGAGCAGGATGAGATGAAGAAACTAATCATGCAATCTGAAGAAACATTTGATAAATCCAAGGACCACTTCCAATGGATGATGGATATT
Source organism: Pseudotsuga menziesii (assembly GCA_001517045.1). Lineage (NCBI taxonomy): Eukaryota > Viridiplantae > Streptophyta > Pinopsida > Pinales > Pinaceae > Pseudotsuga > Pseudotsuga menziesii. The sequence continues at coordinate 131,135 of LPNX010910683.1, read as the reverse complement.
GTCACATAGCCCAGATTGCAAAAACATTTTATGTTTGAGAAGACATTAATGCTTTAATTTTATTGTAAATTTTGTAATTATTGACCAAGTGGGGTCAAGGATGATTGTATTTAACTGCTGAATATTTTATTAATAATGGATAAAAGATGAGACAACAGCTTAAGGGGGCTATTAAAAGAGTGTTTACTGGCCACTTGGTGGGATAGGCTGGGTTGAGAGTAGATTGACACTTGGAAGTATCCTCAAACTACTTTTAGCAGTTGCAGGAGACAACTTCCCTATTTTTGTGGTCATGTTCCCTAAGAAAGCGGAACAAGAGTAGGTGGATCATTAAGTGAAAAAATGACCCAAAATACCTAGGAAAGCTTATAAACTTCCCATCGAATTCAGTCGAGGCTATTCAATCTTTACTTGTGAAAATTATGAGTGAAATTTGTGCACAAGAGGTTTGATGGAGGGGACATGCAGAAGTGTTAGAGTGTGATTTAAGTGTTGATTTACTGAACTAGTGCAGCTATTTGGTTGAGTTCTTATTTCCATAGGAAGAAGTTTTTACTGCTAATTACTTTGTGGAGTTGTAGGGGTTCCATAACCCATTCTCTTACCCAGTGTTTTCAACCAGGTGGACCAGTAGATAGGCTAGGGGGTCCTAATATATGTAGCTAAGATATCCTCAGGAATTGGTTGGGTGGAACGGGCTCCTTAGGCTATTGTCTCCTCTGCTATATTACTAGGTTCTAAATGTTATTTAATTTTCTCTAGGAAAGCATAGTAACTGCAATGTATGAATTTAGGAGTTGATGTATTTATATGACAGATTCATTTGTTTTTAAAAATTAGATAGTTAAATCTCTTTTTGTTCAAAGGTAAATAAATTCTGGTTAAATATGTATTCGAATGAAAGAATTAGGGTTTTAAAAATTGTTAGAGAATAGAAGAAATTTCCTTGCTGTATTTTTCCACACCTCTGAAGAGGTAGTACTCTACTACAATAGGTGAATTTAAGAGTGTTGAATAAATCAAATCAAGATGTGTATGAATCTAACCATTTCCCTTCTACTGGTAGTCTTTCTAGAAATGTTTAAAAGAAATATTCCTCTGTTCCAGAAGTTTTATTTAGTTAGAAACAGTTGCTTAACAATTTTCGTAAACACTTTAAGGAATGTTTACTGAAACCACATCATAACTTTCTAACTGTTTTTATCTTAACACAGTAAATTTATTTTCTCTCTAAGGGTAAACATAATATTTATATAACTACTAACTAATACAGAATAGGGAAGGAATGCAAATGGAACAACATTAGATTAAATAAATGGTAAAACTAAATGATGGTATTAATTTAGGTATTACAAAAAATAGATATGTTAATTGCAGTAATGTTGTACAAATATCAAATATTAAATAATAAACAGTAAAAACAATAAACAATGCAGAGTCTAAATTAAAATGAAAATACTAAAATTTTCTTTGGGTCAAAAACCCTAAATAAGAAAACCTGTCAAAACCAAGTTATTTTCTTTTTCCTATTTCCTTCAAAGTTATAGTACTCCTCCAAACCCCCACTATGTGCAAATATTTCAATATATAAATATTATATACAATTTGAAATTTCCCTAAATTAAATTGAATTTATACACAAACAGGGTAAAATCTGTTTATTATATATAATATAAACAGAGTAAAAGAAATAAAAATTAAATTATTCTAAATCCTTTTTTTCAGCTTTGCTCGGGTCATAAGATCGAACCTCTCAACCAATAAGACTTTATTTTTCTTTATTTCCTCAAACATTCATTTACAGTGAAAAACCTACAATTTTATTATAATAAATACAAAATTAAATCAAATTCATGGTGCTCTTAATAAAAATCTTTAACACACAGATATGAGTAAAAACAACAAAAGGACAGTTGATTTGTCAGTATCGATTTTCCCTTATCTACGAATTGTAGAGTATAAAAACCAAAGTCCAAGTTCTTTTAAGTTCTTTTTTTCCTTCCACAAAATTTGAGAACCAAAATTCTTAATACTATCGAAACTGTAAAATCTATTAAACAAAATAATTTTTTTTAAACCCCAAATTACTATCCTTTATTAGTTTTTAAATAACCGCAAATATTGAGCCATACGGCTTATAATATTCGTATCCAAAACATACAAGTCTGCAAAACCCTAGAATACATACACATAACGGAGCTTCGGCCATACATATTTTTACAAATAATTCATTAAACCAAACAAGTCACAGCCATCGTCGCTAGCAAAACCCTACACATCGTTGAAGGAAGAAACCCTAGGTGGTAAGGCCAAGGATTACCAGGTCCTTTGCGTAGTGAAATTTCATCTCGAAAACTCGTAGTTTTCCCAACAACCTCTTTTATTCAGCATTGGGAGGATGAGTCTCAGTTGTAGGCACGCCTTCACAAACCAAAGCTTCTGTTTTAATATTTTTTTTTCTTAATATAAAAAAAATATAAATTACAGAATTTAAAATAAGTAGCTTCCCGTATTTTTTTTTGTCACAGCCACAGTATGGATTCCTCTTGAAAACCCACTCAAACCCTAGCAAAGGAATCGTGGTATCGAGCCACCAATTGAGAGAAACCCTCAGTTTAAGACCATGGCACGAAGTGAGATAGAAATACTGTAAATGCCACCGATAGAAGCCAAGATTTTTATAGATAACTCGAACCAAGAAGGCTATCGTCGAGAGTTGTCTCCTGTAGCCACTCTACGAAGGCCAAAGTATAGCTCGCTTGTAAAGGGTATTTTTAAAATCGTAAAGCTTTGTCTTTGGCAACAGAGGCCCAAGGAGCCATGAGCCTGTCGGCTTTGCCTCTCGAAAATTAAAAAAAAATGGAGAACAAGTGAGATTTTAGGTTTTGGGTTGACTTATAGCTAGGGTTTACACCTTTAAAACCTTATCCAACGAACTCACCACACGTGGATTCCACCACGAAATTGATCTTTTGGGTTTCAACATGAGTTTCTCTATAGTCCAAACATCGTGGTAAAAATCCTGCATTATAAACTTTGTTAGTTGTTGCATATTAAATTCTATAAATATGATGTGCTTGCTTATAAAAAAACTTATAAATGTTTGATAATATATATGCATATAAAACATATAAATATCGTTAATATATTTGCATATCAAAACTTGGAAACATTGCTAACAGGTTGACATAGTAACCCTCATAAACTTGTTAGTATGTGTTCATAGTAAAACATGGTACTTCAAGTTTCAGACCTTAAAATAACTATATCTCAAAAAGCATAGGAACTATAATTATATAGGTGGAAACTATATATATAGTTTAGGGTTAAGCAACTTCTTTTATTACTTTTCTTGTTTTATTTAATTAACATGCCATCACATAAAACAATGCAATAATTTTCTTTACAAACCTAGTTTTAGATATATAGAAATATATATCATTAACTGATAAGAAAGGCGAGTTTAGCTTTAAGAATCATAACCAACATACAAATTTTATAGCAATGAATTTATGAAAAGATTAGGTTTTGCAATACCTGCAATAATCAAAATCTTAATTTAAACAAGTAGTCTAGCATTTTTACTTTTGCTGCTGAGATATTTAATCTCGAACCTGAAATTGGAAACAAAAAGTTATCTGTAAAAAGGACGTGTAACAAGAATCATTAATTCCACTGCATTAGCGTCAATGAGCTAATTAAGCCTTGGATAGAACTAGAAGTTCCTCATTAAGAAAGAAACAAACTTTAGTACCTTGCACTCATAAGTAAATAAACAGTTGTTTTCAGTTCTTACTACAAATATTTTACATTCTAAATCGATCTTTCATTACTAAATTTTGAAGGAAGATAGTAAAGAATGTAATTATAGAAATTAATAAAGAAATTCATTTTAGTTTCTAGATTTAGATCTTTTATAATGTTAACTGTTAGCAGTTAAGTTACTCTCTTAAGCAATGATTTTAAACATTAATTGTCACAAGAAAAGATTTAATATTTTATGAAATTTTGGGAGTTTTACATATAGTATCAGAGCACACGTTCAGACACTAGGCCTGAATGCGGCTCAACCCACATAGACAAACAATAAATAAAGTGCATGCATACTGATTTATTATTTTTTTCTTTGAAATGTTGTTACCAGAAAATTTTTCTGAACTAGAACTACAGGTATGGAAAGACTCGAGGAATATGCAGATGAAGGGTCCCCATTAAATGAACAAAGTAATTCTAGAAAAGAGTCGGTTAAGGAAGAAATAACTAACAATTCCTCTGAAATGTTACAAACCATTAAAGAATTAAAAATTGAAATTGAAACTGTTAAAAAAGAGAAAGAAAGAATTCTAAGAGCTTAAGAAGAGCTGAACCAGATACTCATGGACATATTCCAGAGTGAAGGGAAGGAAAAATAGACAGGATCTGAAAATAAGTCCTACCAACATAAAAGTAAAAAGTTCAAACATTCTAAAATTGAAAGTAGTTCATCCTCTGAAATTTATGAGGATTCACATAGGAAGAATCGCCAGTACTCTAGCGATAGCAGTGAAGATAATTACCAATCTAGAAAAAGAAAATATACGCCTTATGAGGAAATTTCAAGAGAATTCAAGAAGATAAAACCACCAACTTTCAACGCTGAAATAGATAAAAGGGAGGAATCCAAAGCATGGCTGTCCAGAATGAAGAAGTATTTCCAAATCTACAGTTACTCCAATCAGTTAAAAGCGAGAATGGCCATATACAACTTAACTGAAAAGGAAGATATGTGGTGACAGGATTTAAAATGAGTTAAAGGTATAAAGGAAAGGAATATTAACTCGAGTACCTTTAAAAAATATTTTAAAAAGAAGTTTCTGTCGAAATAGTATTATGAAGAGCGTGCTAAATAGTTTTATGAACTGAAGTTAGGAACCATGAATATGAAGGAATTAAAACAACAACTTTTTAAGTTTACTACGTTATGTGCCTTACATTGTGGATGAGTAACCCAAGGTGCAGCATTTTCTGAGATGTCTACCTTTTCACATTAAATATAGAATTGAGTACGATAATCCTAAAACCCTTGAAGAGGCTATGCGAAAGGAAAATTTTTGCTATGAGAAGAATCGAAAAAGAGAAAACATGCCAAACCAGAAGGCCAAAAGGTCTAATAATTTTGAACATAAGAATAAGGGTTTCACATCTAACCCCAATTTTGGGAATAATAATGCACGTAATATTCCTAATAAGAATTTCCAAGGAAATAAAGGTAACTCACATTCAAACCCTAATGGCCCTAGAAATAAAGAACTTGCTAATAATCACATCAACTACGTTAAGAATAATGAACGTAAAGAACCAATAAAGTGTTGAGATTGTAATGGACCTCACTATGCATCAGTCTGCCCTAACCGAAACAAGACCATCAGCAACATTCATACATTTCAGGAGGAAATGACGGTTGGAGACTTAGCAAGAGGAATGCTTAGGATTAATGCGGCGCGGGAAAATAGGCAGGCTAATTATCGAAATTCCATGGTGGAAGTAGAAGGTAAGCTAAATCAAACACCCATTTCTATATTAATTGTCCCAGGGGCTAGCCTGAGTTATGTTTCTCCTAGTTTAGTATAAAAATGAAATTTAATAGTAGATAATTTTATAAATTCATGGTTGGTTCAACTAGATACAGGAGCAAAAAGAAAAGTGATTAATTTTGTAAAAGATTGTAGTTTATTTATGAATCGGTTTGAAACTTCTGTGAAGCTAAATGTACTTTCGTTAGGCTCTTATGACGTGTTAATTGGTATGGACTGGTTAGAACAACATAGAGTAGTTTTGAACTGTTTCAATAAAACTTTTACATGCATAAATAATGAAGGAGAAATAGTAACCGTACCAGGAATTCCTAGGAAAACAACAATTAGACAAATTTCTGCCTTTCAGTTAAAGAGAGCTGTTCGGAAAGGATGTAAAGCTTTTGTTGTAACGATAACTAATGAAGATAAACTAAAACTGGAAGATATTCCAATCCTGAGGGGGTATTTAGATGTATTTTCAGAAGAAATTTTGGGACTGCCTCCGAAAAGGGAACTAGATTTCACTATTGAGTTGGTACCTGGTGCAGTGCCCAACTCAAAAGCTCCTTGCCGGATGAATATCTTGGAACTTAATGAATTAAAATCACAATTAAAGGAACTTATTGATAAAAAGTATATAATACCAAGCATGTCTCCTTGGGGAGCACCTATCATTTTCATTAAAAAGAAGGATGGTACTCTACGCTTATGCATTGATTACCGTCAGCTTAATAAAATGACCATTGAAAATACATACTCGTTGCCCCACATAGATGATTTGTTTGATGAGTTTGGCAGAGTAACAGTATTTTCAAAGATTGATTTACAATCTAGTTATCATCAAGTCCGGATCAAAGATGAATACATTTTTAAAACAGCTTTTAGAACCAGATATGGTCACTATGAGTTTGTTTTCATGCCATTTGGGATCACTAATTCCCCGGTTGTCTTCATGTGTTTAATGAATAATGTATTGCATAAGTATATCGATAAATTCGTATTTGTTTTCATTCATGATATTTTAATTTATTCTAATTCTAAAGAAGAATATGAGGAGCACTTAAAAATTGTTTTACAAGTGTTAAGAGAACATCAGCTTTATGCTAAATTCAGTAAGTGCAACTTCTTCAACAATAAAATACAATACTTAGGACATGTGATAACTAAAGAAGGGATTTCAGTTGATCCAAAAAAGATAAAAGCAATTGAAAAATGGTCTCTCCCAAAGGATGTGACTGATGTATGATCATTCATGGGGATCGCCAATTACTATCGAAGATTCATTGAGGTGTTCTCAAGAATCGCAAATCCCCTAAGTTATTTACAGAAGAAAGGAAAGAAATTCAAGTGGAATAAAAAATGTGAAGAAAGTTTTAGGAAATTAAAAAAAGTATTAACTACTGCACCAATCTTAAGAATTGTTGATCCTAATAAGGACTTTGTTGTATGCACTGATGCATGCAACAACGGTCTAGGTAGGGTTTAACTCAAGAAGGACACGTAATTGCATATGAGTTTAGGAAACTTAAGATTCATGAAACAAATTACGCTACCTATGATTTAGAGTTGGTTGTTGCCATACATGCTTTGAAGATGTGGCACCATCACTTAATCGGAAAAAAAATTATGTTAATGATGGATAATAAGGGTTTAAAATATTTGTTGGATCAACCAAATTTAAACGCAAGGAAAGCTAGGTGGCTAGCTTTCCTTTACGACTACGATTTCAATATCCAACATATTAAGGGAAAAGAAAATAAAGTCGCTAATGCTCTAAGTAGAAATGCAAGACTGAACTTTGTGGCAGAAATCAGCACTTATAAAACAGATTTAGAAGATCAGCTGGAGCAAGGAGTAAAATTGGACGAAAATTATCAGAAACTACCAGCTAAAGTGGCAAAAAATTTAACTAAAATTTTAAGTACAGGGTATAGTCTAAATTATAAAGGATTAATACTTTATAAAAACAGGTTGTATATGCCTAAAGTACCTAAAACCAAGCTGCTGATTTTAAATGAAATACATAAGACTCTGTACTCAGGACATCCTGGCTATCAAAAGACCATAACCATGTTGGAGAAAGATTATTTTTTGCCGAATATGAAGAATGAGTTAGTAGAATATATTGCCAAGTGTTTCGAATGTCAACAAGTTAAGACTAAACACCAGCATCCAGCCGGTTTATTACAGCCGCTACCCATCCCTAGTTGGAAATGGGAAATAACCAGTCTTGATTTTATTACAAAGTTTACCTAGAAATCAGAATCAGAATGATTCGATTATGGTAGTCATTGATAAACTCAGTAAAGTAGCTCATTTTATACCAGTAAAGACCACCCACAAGGCTGCTAATATTGCTGAAATATTTATGAAAAAAATATTTTGTTTACATGCGATACTGAAAGTTATAATTTCTGACAAAGACCCTAAGTTTACGGGCAATTTCTACAAATCTCTATTTAAAGGTTTGAATACTATTCTAAATTTCAATATATCTTTTCATCCCCAAACGGATGGATAGACTGAAAGGGTGAATCAAATATTGGAAGATATGCTAAGGATGTATGTTAGAGAACAACCAAGTAAATGGGAGGATTACTTACACTTTGTAGAGTTTGCATATAACAACCACTACCAAGCTTCAGCAAAATACATCCCATTTGAAATTCTGTATGGCAGAAAGTGCAATACTCCCATCTCATGGAGTAACCTAGTTGACAGGTTAGTACTAGGACCTGAGCTATTAAAGGAGATGGAGTTAATTGTAAAACAGGTGCAAGGAAATTTGAAGGTTGCACAAGACAGGAAGAGTTCTAGGTGGGTGAACATGTTTTCATAAAGATAAGGCCTAAAAAGAGTTCTTTAAAGTTAGAAAGTTGTGCTAAGCTAACACCCAGATATTGTGGGCCTTTCAAAATATTTTCTAGAATGGGACTGGTGTCATACCAACTGGATTTACCACTGAATTTAAAGGTTCATAATGTTTTTCATATCTCTGTTTTGAAAATATATGTACATGATGCTACTCATGTTATAAATTGGAATGATGTGCAAAGGATATTTTCTGGTGGAACCAGATTGTATCCTCTATAGGAGGGAGATCTTGCTTTGGAATCGCACCATTGGACAAGTGAAGGTGCAATGGAAGCACCTTAGTCCAGAAGAAGAAACCTGGGAATTGGAGTCATATGCGGGCAACATATCCAATTCTGTTCCAGGGCATCTCTGAGGACGATGAATAAAATAACATCGAGGATGATGTTATATTTAAGGGGGTGTGTATGTCACATACCCCAGATTGCAAAAATAGTTTATGTTTTAGAAGACATTAATGCTTTAATTTTATTGTAAAGTTTGTAATTATTGACCAAGTGGAGTCAAGGATGATTGTATTTAATTGCTGAATATTTTCTTAATTAATAGATAAAAGATTATACAATAGCTTAAGGGGGTTGTTAAAAGAGTGTCTACTGGCCACTTGGTGGAATAGACTGGGTTGAGAGCAGATTGACACTTGGAATTATCCTCAAACTACTTCTTGTTGTTGCACGAGGAAACTTCCCTATTTTGGTGGTCATGTTCCCCAAGAAAGTGGAACAAGAGCAGGTGGCTCATTAACTAAAAAACTGGCCCAAAAGACCTAGGCAAGCTTATAAAATGCCCATCGAATTCAGTTGAGGTTGTTCAATCTTTACTTGTGAAATTTCTGAGTGAAATTTGTGCACAAGAGATTCGATGGAGGGGACAAGAAGAAGTGTTAGAGTGTGAAAGTGTTGATTTACTGAACTAGTGCAGTTGTTTTGTTGAGTTCTTACTTCCATAGGCATATTTTTTTACTACTGATTACTCTGTGGAGTTGCAAGGGTTCCATAACCCATTCTCTTACCCAGTGTTTTAACCCGAGTGGTCCAGTAGATAGGCTTGAGGGTCCTAAGATTTGCAGCTAAGTTGTCTTCAGGAATTGGTTGGGTGGAACGGGCTCCTTAGGATGTTGTCTCCTCTACTATATCACCAAGTTCTAAATGTTATTTAATTTTCTCTAGGAAAGCATAGCAACTGGACTGTATGAATTTAGGAGTTGATGTATATATATGACTGATTCATTTGCTTTTAAAAATTAGATAGTTAAATATCTTATTGTTCAAAGGTATGATAAATTCTGGTTAAATATGTATTCGAATGAAATAATTAGGTTTTTAAAAATTGTTAGAGAATATAAGAAATTTCCTTACTGTATTTTTCAACACCTCCGAAGAGGTAGTACTCTAGTACATTAGGCGAATTTAAGGGTGTTGAATAAATCAAATCAAGATGTGTATGAATCTGACCATTTACCTTTTACCGATAGTCTTTCTAGAAATGTTTAAAAGAAAGATTCCTCTGTTCCAGAAGTTTTATTTAGTTATAAACGGTTGCTTAATTATTTTCGTAAACACTTTAAAGAATGTTTACTAAAACCACTTCATGGTTTTCTAATTGTGTTTCTCTTAACACAGTAAATTTATTTTATCTCTAAGGGTAAACATAATATTTATATAACTACTAACTAATACAGAATATGGAAGGAATGCAAATGGAACAACATTAGATTAAATAAACATTAAAACTAAATGAAAGTATTAATTTAGGTATTACAAAAAATAGATATGTTAATTGCAGTAATGATGTACAAATATTAAATAATAAATAATAAACAGTAAAAACAATAAACAATGCAGAGTCTAAATTAAAATGAAAATACTAAAATTTTATTTGGGTCAAAAACCCTAAATAAGAAAACCTCTCAAAACCAAGTTGTTTTCTTTTTCCCATTTCCTTCAAAGTTATAGTAATCCTCGAAACCCTCACTGTGTGCAAATCTTTCAATATATAAATATTATATCCAATTTATAATTTCCCTAAATTAAATTGAAATTATACACAAACAGGGTAAAATATTTTTACTATATATAATATAAACAGAGTAAAAGAAATAAAAATTAAATTATTCGAAATCTATTTTTTTCAGCTTTACTCAGGTCATAAGATCGAACCTCTCGACCAAGAAGACTTTCTTTTTCTTTATTTCCTCAAGCATCTGTTTACAGTAAAAACTCTACAATTTTATTGTAATAAATACAAAATTAAATCAAATTCATGGTGCTCTTAATAAAAATATTTAACACAAAGATACAGGTAAAAATAGGAAAAGGACAGTTGATTTTTCAGTATCGATTTTCCTTTATCTCTGAACTGTAGAGTATAAAAACCAAATTCCAAGTTCTTTTAAGTTCTTCTTTTCCTTCCACAAAATTTCAGAACCGAACTTCTTAATTCTATCGAAACTGTAAAATCTATTAAAGAAAACAAATTTTTTTAAACCCCAAATTAATATCCTTTATCAGTCTTTAAATAACCGCAAATATTGAGCCATATGGCTTATAATATTCTTATCCAACAATAAACAAGTCTGCAAAACCCTAGTATACATAAACATAATGGAGCTGTGGCCATACAACTTTTTACAAATAATTCATTAAACCAAACAAGTCACGGCCACCATCGCTACCAAAGCCCTACACATCGTCAAAGGAAGAAACCCCAGGTGGTAAGGCCGAGGCTTACCAAGTCCTTTGCGTAGTGAACTTTCAGCTTGAAAACTCATAGTTTTCCTAGCAACCTCTTTCATTCAGCATTGGGAGGACGAGTCTCAGTCATAGCCATGCCTGCACAAACCAAAGCTTCTGCTTCAATATTTTGTTTTCTTACTAAAAAAAAAATAGAAATTACAGAATTTAAAAGAAGTACCTTCCAGTATTTTTTTTTCAGAGCCGTAGTATGGATTCCACTTGAAAACTCACTCAAACCCTGGAAAAGGAACCATGGTATCGAGCCACCAATTGAGAGAATATATCACTCTAATACCACGGCACGAAGTGAGATAGCAATACTGTAAATGTCACCAACAGAAGCCAAATATTTTACTAATAACTTGAACCAAGAAGACTACCGTCGAGAGTTGTCTCTTGTAGCCACTCTACAAAATCCAAATAAGTATAGCTCAACTGTAAAAGGTATTTTTAAAATCGTAAAGGTTCATCTTTGGAAATGGAGGACCAAGGAGCCATGAGCTTGTCGTCTCTACCTCTCGACAACGAAAAAAATTAGAGAGAAAGCGAGATTTTAGGTTTTTAGTTGACTTATAGCTAGGGTTTACACCTTTAAAACCCTATCCAATGAACTCACCACACGTGGATTCCACCATGAAATTGATCTTTTGGGTTTCTATATGAGTTTCTCTATAGTCCAAACATCGTGGTAAAAAACCTACGTTATAAACTTTGTTAGTTGTTGCATATTAAATTCTATAAATATTATGTGCTTGCTTATAAAAAAACTTATAAATGTTTGTTAATATATATGCATATAAAACATATAAATATCGTTAATATATTTGCATATCAAAACTTGGAAACATTACTTACAGGTTGACATAGTAACCCTCATAAACTTGTTAGTATGTGTTCATAGTAAACATGGTACTTCAAGTTTCACACCTTAAAATGACTATATCTCGAAAAGCATAGGAACTATAATTATATAGGTGGAACCTATAGATATAGTTTAGGGTTAAGAAACTTCTTTTATTACTTTGCTTATTTTATTTAATTAACATGCCATCACATAAAACAATGCAATAATTTTCTTTACAAACCTATTTTTAGATATATAGAAATATATATCATTAACTAATAAGCAAGGCGAGTTTAGCTTTCAGAATCATAACCAACATACAAATTTTATAACAATGGATTTATGAAAATATTAGGTTTTGCAATACCTACAATAATCAAAATCTTAATTTAAACAAGTAGTCTAGCATTTTTACTTTTGCAGCTGGGATATTTAATCTCGAACCTAAAATTGGAAACAAAAAGTTACCGGTAAAAAGGACGTGTAACAAGAATCATCAATTCCACTGCATTAGCTTCAATGAGCTAAGTAAGGCTCGGATAGAACCATAAGTTCCTTCATTAAGCAAGAAACAAACTTTAGTATCTTGCACTCACAAGTAAATAAACAGTTGTTTTCAGCTCTTACTACTTCAAATCTTTTACATTCTAAATCGATCTTTCATTACTAAATTTTGAAGGCAGATAGTAAAGAATGTAATTATAAAAATTAATAAAGAATTTTTTTTTATTTTATGGATTAGATATTTTATAATGTTAATTGTTAGCAGTTAAGTTACTCTCTTAAGCAATGATTTTAAACATTAATTGTCGCAAGAAAATTTTTAATTTTTTATGAAATTTTGGGAGTTTTACAGATATGGACAATATGAGATTTAAATTATTGGCATACCTATATGATCCACCTAATATTATGCACAAGGAATACCACATAAGAATATTGGAGGATCAAGTGAAGATGAAGAAGAAGTCATTAACTAGTCTATCGGTGTTTGACCTCATGAGAAAAATGAAGGAGATCTTGGCCCTGAACAAGTAGATAGCTACCAATTTTGTAAAGTAATGACAAGGAACTGCATAGATCATTGACCTTAAGAAAAATTTTGGGGTATAGTACCAAGAATTTTTTGAGGTACATCCAAAGTTGAAGAAGATTGTTGAACTAGGAGAGTCTGAACTACCTCAATTACAATATACAACATTAGAGAAGGATATCTAGTTCAAGGATGATTTTTAATGAATAATAGAGGACATGGGTTAGTTAGAGGCATGGGAATATAACTTTACTACATAGATCACTACATTTTTTACCTTGGTCCAACATGCTATCTTTAAATACTGAAAGAGTGGCTAAGGACAAGCCACAACATAGTATTGGGGGCCTATTGGTGCCTATGCTTTGGATTGGAGTGAATAAAGTTAGAATAAGCTATGTGTTGAGTCTATTAGGAGTAGTTATGAGCTGATATTAGTTAGAGACTTTGCACCACCAACAATTTTGCAACTTTTAAACTAATCCTATAATAGGAATATTTTGTAATGGGATGGGTTCAATTAATCGTCTCTTTTCAAATTCTAAGTACTTTTAAATTTAGTATTCTCTAAGAAGTTATGAAAAGTTTTGAGTATGTTATATTATGAAATTTTTGGTAGTAGTGATGTATGAATGATAATCAATAAGTTATTGGAAAATATATGTATCCCTGGAATGGACCCAGTTCTTGAAGATCAATATAATATAGTTGTCGTCTCTTATTTTCCTTATGCATTTTCTTATTGAATGAATGTATGTTGAATGGAAAATAGTTTAGAACATGAATTTTAGTTCACTAATGGTTTTCATGAATGATTAACTAAATGAATGAATGCACTGATGACTAGAAACAACTGTTCCTTTCCTATGTATCCCTGTAATCGGTCTTTAATTTCATGTGCATGTGTCAGGGGAGACCTTATCCTAATTGTAGTGTATTGAAAATGATAGTGCCTATGGTTTTTTTTGGTGATGCAAGTGGAACCCTATGTCAAAAAAAAATACCAACCAACAAAACAACGAATATTATATCTTGTGAAACCCCATAGGTTATCTTGAAATTTTTTGGGAGTATAATTGGCACAAAGGATAAAAATAGAGATTATGAACCAATGATCACAATTAGATCATGCTAGTTGTTGGAGAGGCTATAAACCATTCAAGGGAATGGAAAATAAAAAAGAGATAATAAAAATTCCCATGCGCTAATGTCCCATATTTGATCTTGCAATTTCCCATAGACAATATTGATTGTCCATGGGAGAGTAACTTGCAAAATATGTAAAGAGGGAACATCCTCATCAACACCCAAGATTTATCTCATATTTTCATGTAGGAAATATGGGACATATGTGACTAAGGAACTTAGAAAATATATAAAGAAGAGGATTCCCTTCCAATAATCAATATTTGATTTTACATTTTCATATAGGTAATATGGACCATCCATGGCAAAGGGACTTGCACAATGAATAGTAAGGGGAATTGTGCACTAACAAACATGATTAAATCATGCAATTTCTTTCATGTCATCTACACAGTTTACATCATTTAAAATGATAAGTGTTACAATTAAAGGGGGTATGTGGAAACAACTAGGATTAGGATGAGCAAGTTCCCATGGGTGATATTGACCATCTACGACGATGGAACTAGAAAATACATAATAAAGGGAATCATGTGCCAATGGTTAAAATCAGATGGAATATTTTCATGTAGGAGATCTAGGTCATTCATGATGGTTGATGAAATAAAGAATATAAGATGATGCACTATATGGTAATGGATACAATTGATCTAGGTTATGTCCACAAATTATATGGGTCATTCGTGCAAGGGGGCCTCTTTTATAGCAAAAAAGGATACCTTATTCCTTGGAAAATCAAAGGTTAGTTGTAAAAGGGATATTCCATTGAAAAAACCTATCGTAGAACTAATATCTAATGATGGAAAGGATATTCCCATACTTTCGGCTCCAAAAATACAAAGAAACCATCAAAATAACATTAATGTTAGATAAAAGGATTATTAAATGGCCTTACTAAACTAAAAATTGAAATATGTGTATGAAAATAATTTGAATTTATGTGCTAAATGAGATCCTGAGACAAATAGTCATCGACTACACAAACCATGAAATTTGAGATGCAAATAGTTGGAAACAGTTTAGAAAATTGGTGCATGACATATTTGGCATAAACAAGTATGTAAAAACACTTATACTATGGTTGATTTTTGTTGAAGTGTTTTTCTATCCATTCAGTTGACTAGACATTGCAAAGGTTTGTGCCTTGTTGTGTTCCTCCCTTCCTACTCATTTCTGAAGTTATCCTCCATCTGTTATCCTAAAACCTCAGAATGTCAAGGAAGAAATGCATTTCCCAAATATCATCATTTTAATCCCTTCCAAACCAGTCTAATGTTTCTGATGTATTATCATCCAAAATTACCACTTTTGTTGACTAACGGGATAATGCATATCCTCCTAACTTAACCAAAATATCATCCCAACAATTGATAGGATCCTCCCTTGGGAATTTTTTCAGAAATCCAAATGTAGATTCTGGGAGTCAGAGTTAGCTCAACATATACTGCTTGAATTATTTCCTTTTCTTCAATTTGTTCAACTGTGTGTGAATAACTAGAATTCTTCCACATCAACTGTAAATACTAATGATGGTCAAACTTCTCTTTTTGAAATATAAACACCCTTAATTGCTAAAATTATGGGTACTTCACCTATTGGGAGGTTCATATATCTTAAAGACCAAGCCACTTGTTATGCAGGCTTTAAACCATTTTTAAAGGAGAAGATACTAGATCGGCTTGTGTACAATCCTAACAACTAGAAGTTCTCCTTAGCTCGTCGAAGCATGTAAATTTGTCACCTTGGAACCAAGAGACTATTTCTACCTTTACCCTAACATTTGGAATCTATTATGACCAAGAGATTGATGATGGAATGGTATCAATGGTTGATGAATATAACTACAGTGGTGCACCCAAATTTAATTATGTAGAGGCCATGGAAACGTTCATTAGGTTTTAATTGGAAGATTCAATGAAACTGGGATTTTTCATATATTATTCTTACCTTGTCTATCTGCTCATCTTTAATTATAATCGTTGGATATTCAAAAGGCTAAAAATAATGTTTCCAATAAAATATAAATTGGATCCCTTAGGTCAATAAGGGGGAGGAAAAATGGGTTACCTTGTTACACTTTGTGTCTTAATTTATGTATAGAGATTTGATCTTGATTACTAGGAGAGAAAATGTAATTTCCCTTCCCCTTAAGGGAAGATTTTTCCTCAAATCTTTATTGAAGAAAAGGGTTACGTCTGATTTCTTGTCTATAGTTACATATTTTTTATCTTTGTGTTAGTAATTGAAACACACAACGAAACGCAATGATATGAGTTATGAATTCCCAAAACAATTGATGCAGCATTTGTGAAGTTTTCCATCTGATATCTATCTTCATTGGATTTGCTTGTTGATCGCTTTGTTGGATGGAAATAGTCATTTTGTGTTCTTTCTCTCCTAAAATCATAACTCCTCCATTATGTTCATTTTGACCTTGTCATTGATCAAAATGATTTTTATTTTTTGGGTGTCGATAAGGAGCTTTTGTTGTTTGTTTTTAAATTGGAGTGCCTTCTTGTTCCTTCACTTGAATTTTTTTGCATGAGAGTCTGGAAGCTTCCTTCTATATTTTCTCTAATTTGTTCTCTAATCAATTGTTATTACTCTGAATCTTTTCGAACCGTTCTATTATAGCGTCATTTTCCACACCTGATACATGATGCTTTGATGGCTTATCCCTGTCCCTATGCAGACTCTTTTTACCCCATTTTTCTCACTATTACCCTAATGCTCAAGTGGAACCTTTAAAAATACACTTTTATATGTATACGCGAGTCACAAGTATACAAACCGCGTATATGCAGCTTGCACCATTGTTACTTGCATGCATCAAGATTTATGCTCAAAAACTAAAAATATAAATATTTTGGGTTTTCCCCATCAAAGTAATGAATGACTTAATCCTTCTCCTTCCATATACCGGGAAACGCTCCATCTCGACCCTTCACTTCCCATTGAGTGGCGATATATTGAGCTACTATGAAGCATAGAGAGGATAAATTTGGAGACCAAAGATACTACTATAGTGGAATTGTGCCCCATTCTTATATACTTGAGTCTGCATCCCTTTGTCCTTGAAGCAACCATTTTTTCTATTTCTCAAGATTTCTTTTATCTTTGTAATATTTCCTTTGTAAGGAAGATTGAATTGGTGGAGGCCTAGGTGGAGGGACTCAGTTTCTCGATTTTGAACGTCCGAAATAAGGTACGCCTCTTGTCCCTTAGTGTTAGTTTCGTTTATATATTTAGCATGCTTATAAATGGGTTTATTTCTAGTGTTATCATGTCTATTGTGGTCCATCCCAATCCATAGGAGATCTTCTCTGTAACACTTTCTACTTGTGGATTTGTGTCCTATTTAACTCTTTGATTTTCTCTTCTAGTTCTTGATTAAGATTTCTTAGGTGATGCCTTTATTCTTACTTCTTTATATTTTTTCCTTTGAATTCTTCATTAACTTGTTCTGACTTCCAAATTATTTTTAACTTGTTAAATATTTGTAACTAGCGTCTTGTTATGATTCTTTAGTCGAAATAATTCTTCAGTCTTTCTTCTTAATGTATTATTGTTTTTTTTAATTTCCAACTTGTGTTCCCTTCTAATGTCGTCATATTTCTATTGGATTTATTTCATATGTTGATGATGTCGACATATCTCAGATTCTTGACTTTCCAACTCTCCATGTACTTTCACAATTTCTTCATCCTTGTCATTCATGAGTGTGTTCAAACTTATGAGTTATTCTTTTTCCTTATTGTCGTCAAATTCCTTCTTGATACCTTGGTTTTGTGATTTTTTATTGAGACACTTTAATTCCTCACTCTGCACAAACAAATATTCCATTTTTTTTCTTGGTCTAAATATATCTTTTCTTTAAACTCCTTTTGAATATTTTGTAAGTCGATTATCATTCGTAAGCTTATATTTTCATTTTGACAACAGACTAATTCATCTTCTAATTTTTTTATCTTAATATATGAACTATAAGACATGGTTACGACTGAACTTGTATTCTTATGAAAATGTTAGATCCTCCTTAATTATGCTACTTTGTTGACAATTTGGTCTTCAACTTTTTCGATGGTAAATGGTCCCCCTTTGACTTGGATCTTTTGTCGATAATTTGTCTTTGACTCCTTTGATAAGAGGTAGAACGAAGGGCGTAATAACCCCTAATGTAGTTCCCTTGGAAGTAATTATTCTTTTACATTTGACTTATTTTATTCTTAAAACTTGTTTGTGGACACTTTGTGGATTGTGTGTAGATTGGGTGGTTGGGAAGAAGGAATGTTACCCTCCCCACCTAAGTTCAAATCTTTGGGATTAAATTTTATAAAAAATAAATATTAAGTCTTGGGACTCACCCTTATAATATATTTTCTTAAATAGACCTTTTTTTTCTCCCATTTATTCTTCTTCTCCTTCTTCTTTTTACATGTTTTATTCTCTGACTTGTTTATAGAACCACGTGTGGCTTTTATAAACCTTGTATTGTTTTTTTTGTTGTCCTCCTTCTTTTTATTGTTTTTCCTCTTCTATTTTCCTTCTTGGTCAAAGACCATAATTTTAGGGAAACCCTAGGATAATGGTTAAAACCCAAATTACAAAAGGTGTAAATAATGGCCAAAGGTTACACCACTCTAATAGAAATGTAATATCTTTGTCTTAATTGAATGGTCCTATAGAAAATAGTGCCATGTTGGATAATTATATAAGAGTAAATATGAATATGAATGATGATTTGCACGAGAAATTATGCTTGTATAAATACCCATGCAAGGGTTTTCTTAGTGATGAGACTCCTCCTTTCATAAGGTTCCAATTCATTTACCTTTTCATGTAATTATTTAATTAATTTATCAATATTATTAGTTTTAATTAATGCATATATATATATATATATATATATATTGTTCATTACAGAACTTGCGCACATACCTTAATAAATCGGGCCTTTTTTACATCTTAGAGAGGGAGTCAAGAGAGAATAGTAATACTTGGTAGAATATTACATTGTCATCAGGATATATGGCATCAAAATCCCTCCATATAAGATTTCTAGGATCCTCACTCCCAAAACCTTTGTTCTTGAATATGTAAGGCATATGATAGAGGTGAACAAGCTTCATTTTGTTAAGACTAAGAATAAATGTCGAACTAGATTTCCCCTAGTGTTGGGAGGGTATGCTATAAATAGAAATAAATATCTTGAATAAGTCACAAAGGTATTCAAAGTAATGAAATTTTAGTTGGATACAACATGGAGATATGATCCACATTTCTTGATTGGACAAGAGAAGGGAAGGAATCTCCCAAATCCACAAGACCATGAGTCAAAACCAAAACTTGATAAGATGGAAAACAAATATACATTTGAAGAAGTACATAATATAACTCAAGGAGAATAAAATTCAACCGAGGTAATAGTTCAAGCATCTCTTGAACCTACTGCACATTCTACCAAGGTGCCACCCTATTATACCTTTTATAGGCCAAAAGGAGCTATAGTCACAAAAGAAGAGATTGATTTCCTACCTCCTCTACATGAAAGTTATTATGAGTATTTTCAACATAATTTCAACATAGATAAGTGTAGGAGGGGAGCATAGGAGGGAATGAAAATATATATGATAAACGAGATTGCTCCATACCTTATTATTCCTCAACATAAGGAGTTTTGAAAATTGTATGAAGAATATAATGATGAACATGATGATCATGATTAATATCTTCCTATAATGAATTACCTCAATAAGGTATAGGACAAATATATAATGTATCATAAGTTAGACAAGCCAGTGAAAAAGAAGATATTTCAATCCTTGAGGTCCATATTCCTTCACCTACCAAAGAAGTAAAATCACAACATAAAGTTATTCCCATCATGTTACCTATGGGTTTAAATATATAAAAAGGGATAGGTAAATATGTGTTATATTTACGAGCATAATTGAATTTATATGCGAGGGAGATAATACTTATAATATAATTTAAGTAATAACATATTGAGACACACATATAATTGTTTGGTCACAAAAACACTACATTTTAATAATCTTTCATATACCATTTCTTACCTTATTCCTATTTTATCCTTCCATAAAACCATTAATCTCCACCACTTTCATAATACATATGGGTTTATATTACCATTTTCCAAATTGTTTGTTTTGAGTATTATTAAGATAATTCTTGATTAAATATTATAAATTAATATATTTTTCATATATATCTCAAAGATTTGTAATGTAGGGATATTTGAAGCTTTCAACCAAGGAGTATTCAAAAGCTTCCCAAATGTTTTCTCCATATTTTCAAGATTTGAAGGAGATAATCCAAGCTAATTTCAAGGAGATGATTATGGAAATATGGAGAGAATATCTCATCCAATATTTGTTGGAGGATTTGAAGGGATAAGTTGAGAGAAAAGTGGATATGTTGGAGGGATAAGTTGAGGAAATAGTGGATTATAATTATGAGTTGTTTATCTTCTTATTCCAAGAATTCATGTATAAATGAGAGGGTTCTCTCCTCATTTGGGTAGAAACCTCTCTAGTAGTGTGGAAGTAGAGAAATAGTTTATGTATTTTGAGAGTTAGTCATGGAGTGGATTTTGATTATTATGTAATGGAGATGATGCTTTAATGAAAATTATTTTATTCTCTCTCATATTAATTTAGATTTCTTTCTTATGAATTGTTAATATAGATTTTTTTTGGTGATCTCACATCTATTCATCATTTGTCATTGTTGGGGAAAAATATTAAACAAATTATAACATATATATCCAACGATTTAATTGTCAACCCAGAGAGAGCATAAAATTGTGAGGTACAGACAAAATATATGCAGGGGCAGAGTATTGCTAACCTATTCTACAACTGAAATTGAATCTAAGTTATGAAAACAGGAAATTGTATGAAAGTAAATATATGTGCAGAAAACATGAAATTGCATAAATTAAGTTGATACAGAAAGACTAAAATTGCATGAAACAAACTAGTATAAAGCAATCAACATTAACTTGTGAGCTCATGGTAAATCTATACTAACAATTCATAAGCAAAACATAACTGGAAATCTATATGAACAACTCATAAGAAATAAATTACTAAAAATCTATATTAACATGGGAGAATCAAAGGATGTACATTAAACATCATCTCCATTACATAACAATCAAGAATCCTGTAACATCCCCGACCCATTGACCGGTGAAGAGGATGCTACCAACCATCAAAAACCTTCGGGCAAATAGCCCCATGAACCTGAATAGGCATATAATGCTGAAATAAAAAGCCTGAACATACTACATACTAAGATGCATACTCATACATATATTCAGTGGAAGCAAAACAACATTCATTCATATACATGTTCATCATAATTCATTAACAGTAAACATAAATGTAGAAGTAAGATATACAAGGATACTTATCTCATAAAGAACTTGTCCCGCAACTAGCTACGTCGCTGCAACGTTCCACCCAACCATAGGCTAGCGTGATCATCAATCTCTTAGAAACATCTGCCACCCTTGAGCTAGGGATGATTCCCCAAGGAATAAGGGATTAAGCAGGCTTACACATAGCCAAGGTACACAAATCAACCAAGCCCACACAGTAGGGCTTGTCAGGCTATCAAGGAGCTGGGAGAATATAAATGCTAATATGGTGAGCTCATAGAATAGCTAAGGATGCCTACACCAGAGCTAGCCTGACCTCTAATACACACACACACACCCAACACCAGGAATCAATCCCTTCTCTACTTCACAGTCCCTCAGGCCCTGACTTCCCTTGCCAGTGCTCTTTCGGGGTTGTGGAGAAGAAATCCAACCCTCTAACTCTCTCTGTGTGGCTCCCAAACCTAGGTTTCTCAAGCATACCCAGCCTTCAATCCCACTCCACACAGTCCGAAGACCAACCACTGCATGCATGCAGCCAGACAAGCAATTCACAGCTTGGGCAGGGGAAGACAAATCCCTAAATCGTTCTTGGCCCTATCGTGGCCAAAATGATTCCACAACCTATAGTAGCTCAAACATGGAAAATACCACAGCCAATGAACAACCATGCAAACCACAGCACACGATCCCCAATGAAATCGCTGGAAAACTTACATATACCATAATGGGGAAGAAATAGACTCCCAATCTGTACGTGAGGGAAAAATGCAGCAAGCACAGTGTATGTACTCACAGTAACCATCGATCAGGGGAAAACAACAACCATGGTTCAATGATGAACACCCGAGACATTACACAGTCCGAACAGGAGCACCAACAGGAAAAAGGGAACAACCTCCCTGCGTGAACAAGAGGAAAATGTATCCACATACCAACAATCGGTGAGACCAAGGAGAACCAACCCCACACATAGAATCATGAGTCTTTATCTCTATCCTCTATGAGGAATGAACAGCCCACGAACAGAGAGAGTGGAAAGAACGATTGGTATCCCAAACAGCGCGTGAGGAAACCACTTATAGCCCGTGCGTGTGACCGAACTAGCTGGTGGGGAGTGCGTGGGGGAAATCCTGCCACCCACCACTACCCAGCAAATAACTGCCCTCAACTAACATCAGGGTTCTTTGAATGAGTGGCTGACACATGGATTTTCCCCAATGGCTCCCACGGGTTAGACAATCCCCCCCCTTAACCTTAGGAAATCATGCCCTTTTCATTTAACCTTGCACCGTCATAGTTGGCTGTAGGTTTATTTTAATTAATGTGCATATTTACATGATGAAAAACTATCATGTGTCGGATAGCACGATATACCATCGGCAACGATCCCAATTGCTGAAACATAACACAATCAAATCGATGGTGGGGCTTTTGCCTTTAGCTCCACACCATGATTAATTACAACATATACATCATGTATCTTTTAATGCAACCAGGGTCAGAACCGGGGATATTACAATCCCCTCCCCCTTGGAATAACAACGTCCTCTGTGTTCCAATACATAGGAATGCATATACCATTTGCACATCAAAATTTCAAAATTTTGCAGATCTGTCCCACGTTCAATTATTTACTTGAACTTTCAGGACCAAGCCCCTCAGCTTCCATGAGCTTCTCTTGTTGGTTCTCAACTTTCTGCTCATCACCAAGTCTAGGAAATTTTCTGTATCTTGAGTATCTCTCCAAGATTTTCTTGGGTCTTGGCAATTGTTTGAAGAAGACTTCCAACCAAGTCTTACAGCCTTTGGTCTGCTTCCATGATCAATGTGCACTACTGGATTTCACCTTTCTCACCTGTGAAATGCACCATTGAAATTATGTTAGACCAAGCATAATATAGGCATTACATCAGTCAATTAATTGCCCAATTGGCATGACAGTCCAAGTCTTTTCAAGGAGACTTTCATATTTTTCATGCCTTCCCAACAAGCACATGAGCTCATTCATGTCCATTCTTGGGCAGGGAATTAACTATTCCAGCATTCATAATTATTTTAAGCAAATAGACACATTCTATTTTCAGCCATACATGCATTCAACAATCTTTTGTTTTCACAATGCATAAGTATAATAAAAAAGGAAAGAGAGAGTAGCAAGAGTTTTTCCCCTCTTTGTCTTGTTCCATCCTAGAACCCACACCACCACTGTGGCTTTTCATGCTCTCAGCCTCTTTCACTTCACCATGAATGCTGGACCAATCCCTCTTGGTCATGACACTTAGTGTCTCCGGTCTATTTCACACCTCTCAACCATGGAGCCTCCCCACATGGTTTGTCTCGGCTGCTAGGAACTTCACAGTCTCACTAGAACCTTTTTCATTACCGATCATTCTGAGCTCTTCAGGACAGTCACATGTCCACATGCACCCCTAGGATGCTTTCATAGTCCTCGCTTCCAGCGATACCTATATTCAAACATTGAATAAATTCACATGTTTAGTTTATTCTCATCAATTTTTATTTCTTAAACAAGAGCTTAAAACATCATAACCAAATCATATACACATGCATATTCATAAGCAAGAATTGCAAAATAACCCAATACTTATCTGTATTGTGCGTTTCCTCATTGGTCCACAGGATCCTGCTTCGCTTTGCAAGCCTTGGGATCACCTATGGACTTGGATGTTAGGTCAGCATGCAGGTTGCTTCACAACATCCTTTTATATATATATCAGGCACAGTCAATCCAACCTACAGTTGGGTTTATCAGACCGTCCAGCCAAGCCAATATACAATTGGGTTTATCAGGCTACTCAGACAAGCCACCTAACAGTTGGGTTTATCAGATTATAGGTAGTCAAGCCAACACTGTATGATTCCACAATTTCCACAACATCAAATAATTACACAGTCAAGCCAACCTTCAGTTGGGTTTATCAGACTGCCCAGCCAAGCTAATACACTTATATCAACAATGCACTTATATCAACAACCAATCATCCAAGACAATGCAGTTGGGTTTATCAGGCCATCAACAATAACACATGCACTTATATCAATAATAAACGACCATTTACAACTCCAGGATCTACTATGGATCCCCAGGCATATAATATCCCAACATCTCCTTCCAATACATCTTCATGCCGACTAGGAAGGAAACTTTATCATTACCATTTCTAGGTTTCATTTCCAACAATGAGCTCTAATTCTACTACCCCATACAACACAAGAAACCACCCCCTTCTCTGCTCTCCAGTCCCTAGGGAATGTCTCCTTCTTTGTGCTCTTCAATAGGAGGTAGGATGAGCCCAAGCCATAGTGCATTTAGTGTGCAACACCAAACTACATCTGTTTAGCCTGACAACACACACAATATAAGCAACTCATCAATGTTATTGTTCTAAAACTGGAATCACATTTCATATCATTCACTATCAAGTATTGAGACACTAGGAGTGCATCCACCCCCTAGGGTGTAATCAATATTGAGAACCCTTTCATGATCCGACATCGGAAAAGTGTGCACCCTTTTTTGGTGTGTGCCATGTAGGCCCTATTCATACTCAAGAAATTAGTCATAGAAAAATCAAAACATGTTCTGCGTATGGAATTTTAATAATTTGACATGCGTATTCTTAGCTAGGGTCACAGAACACTTATCCATTTGCCAATGCAGTATTCCTTCGTTAAGGAGGAAAGGGGGCTCCCTTCTCTGAGTTGATAGTCCCTCGGTTTGCCATCCCAACTCCTTTTCACATTTCATATTCACACATGTCTTACCAACATAATCCATACCATCTCACTCATGTTGCATACCAAACATGTAGTGCAGATGAGACATTTCCAAAATGTCCAATGGAGTTTCACCCGAAACCCATTTCCAAGATAAGGGAAAACCTTCCCATGAATTTTGGCTCCTGCAGGCCACCACACATGATCTTATTGCAGTGTGTACCCCTGGCACATTTATCAAATAGCCAAACAGTCAATCATTATCTGATAATACAACCCATATTTGATTGTTCCATAACCAAGCAATGACATTAGTAATTAAATTCAATGAGAATTTGCAACTCTGTTTACTACAGAAATTGATATGCTTGGCAATGAGGTGATCCTCATTTGTGGGTCTCTTGTAAGTAGCACCACTATTCCCATTATAATTTTATGCTTACTAGCATAACATGAATACCCACTTACAATGCGTCCTCCTGACACAATTCTATGCAAGCCAATAGTGATTAGTAGTTGTCATCAATTTTTCAATTCCTAAATTCACAAATTCAAATTTGACAACTCATTATGCATACAAACTAGTTTCACAGCCATGAGACTCTTCTCATGAGGTTTGGCTCTTTCACATGGTAGATTCCGGCCTTTGTCATGGTCTTACTCACATTTCCATGCCCCAAACAATCTACCTAAAACCTGAACTTCAATCGGCCAAACACTTGGTAAGTCTTGATGCATATAACTTTTTCCATTGCTACAACAATCACTGAAGCATTTTCAGAATTATAAAATTCAAATACTTCCAACTGTTAACATATCAATATTACCAAAACCCATTTACTTCATGCAAGCATTATCATACTTTAAATTACAGGGTACAGTCACATCATTTATGCAATTTAAATGAAATGTTTAGATACTCCTTACTTCACAAGCGTATAATTTGTACCACCTTTCCCTTCCATAGAGCATTTTCGGCAGCTAATTGATCATGACTACCCTCTTCATGCACTTACTATCCTGCATTCATAACAGCTCCTGAAATGGTTCCAGAATTGTCATCAATTCATCATTTCAGCCATTAGTTATTCATAATAACTCGTAATATTTCTATGCATTCATGCATTGCACCGCAACATTTGCACCCATACTTATGTATGCATATCTACAACATTTACTCATACTTTTCATATGCATCCATTCAATCCATAACTACAAGATTTATAAAATATTTTAATGCATACCCACTCAATGCTACCTTGCATTGACTCAGGAATACTCTGCATTCAAACATACCATGCATGGCCTAACCATGACTACTTCATATAGGATGCATGATTATAATCAAGATCATCAGTGCTTACTTTCCTTGGGCTACTAAGCTCATAACAACATCATACAGGCATGACACCTTTCTCTATGAATGTAGTATAAAATTCAAATACCCACATGGTATGAGACCTCTTGCTTTTACCACTCCAAGCAATTGTCATAATTAAACTCTTACCTTCATGGGTCCTACTTACACCCTTGACATTACCAGTTTGGTTGGTCCTTTGCAAGAGATTGCAGAATTTGCTCACCAACTTTTGATTCTGGACTTGTTGCCTTATCCCTTTCTCCATAGGGTTGCTAGTCACATTCGTCAGCATCAGCAACATATTCAGCCATATCCATGTTGTTGTTGGTTTTTCCACTAATGCCAACACCAATGCAATAATTATCATTAGTGGCTCATTATAAATGTATAATTCTCACTATTATTATCGACATGTAATATCCTATGCATCAAAGGCATATCCTCATCCATTTCATGTATAAAACTTGTAATCATAATTAGCAAGACAGGGTTTAAGGAAATTCCCCCTTTCAAGTCCCTCATCCTTGCATGGAACTCCTCTTCCACACAACAGTTGGTTTGACTTCATGGTCTTGCTACCTCTAGGCATGCAATTCCCGGATTTTTCCATATTGACAGCAGCACTTTTCTTTTCCAAGCAATCACTAGCACTTTGTTGCCCCACATTCAAATTCTAGTGACTCTCCCTTGTTCCTTGCTAGATAAGCTTTCCAATGCCTATCCACATGCTTCATTCTAACCTTGGGTGTGAAAACCACACCACTTATAGAATGATGGCAGAACACACCACTGTATTTTGGTCTAGAATGCTAGCTTCAACCACCTAGAATTTTCTTCCTTCTCAGCCTTGAAACTACTGAAAAATCCCATGAAACATTCACTGAAATACTAGCTGAAATTCACTAAAAATTCCATTGGAAAAACCCAATTTTCCCTTTTTCCAATCGGACCTCTTTCCAACTAAATTTCTGATGTTTTGGATCCTTAGTGGACTAGTCTTTCAACCCTTCGACAGCCCAGAATCAAAGGATGTGCATTAAGTATCATCTCCATTACATAACAATCAAGAATGTTGTAACGTCCCCGACCCTTTGATCGGCGAAGAGGACGCTACCAACCATCAAAAACCTCTGGGAAAATAGCCCCATGAACATGAATAGGCATATAATGCTGAAATAAAAAGCTTGAACATACTACATACTAAGATGCATACTCATACATATATTCAGCGGAAGCAAAACAACATTCATTCATATACATGTTCATCATAATTCATTAACAGTAAACATAAATGCAGAAGTAAGATAGACAAGGATACTTATCTCATAAAGAACTTGTCCCGCAACCAGCTACGTCACTGCAACATTCCACCCAACCATAGGCCAGCGTGCTCATCAATCTCTCAACAACATCTGCCACCCCCGAGCTGGGCATGATTCTCCAAGGAATAAGGGACTAAGCAGGCTTACACATACCCAAGGTACACAAATCAGCCAAGCCCACATAGTAGGGCTTATCAGGCTATCAAGGAGCTAGGAGAATCTAAATTCTAAGCTGGTGAGCTCATGGAAGAGCTAAGGATTCCTACACCAGAGCTAGCCTAACCTCTAATACACATACACGCACCCAACACCAGGAATTAGTCCCTTCTCTGCTTCACAGTCCCTCAGGCCCTGACTTCCCTTGCCAGTGCTCTTCCGGGGTTGTGGAGAAGAAAGCCAACCCTCTAACTCTCTTTGTGTGGCTCCCAAACCTAGGTTTCTCAAGCATACCCAGCCTTCAATCCCACTCCACACAGTCCGAAGACCTTCCACTACATGCATGCAGCCAGACAAGCAATTCATAGCTTTGGCAAGGGAAGACAAATCCCTAAATCATTATTGGCCCTATCATGGCCAAAATGATTCCACAGCCTACAGCAACTCAAACGTGGAAAAGACCACATCCAATGAACAACCATGCAAACCACGGCACATGATCCCCAATGAAACCGCTGGAAAACTTACATAGACCGTAATGAGGAAGAAACAGACTCCCAATCTGTACGTGAGGGAAAAACGCAGCTAACACGGCGTATGTACTCATAGCAACCATCAATCAGGGGAAAATAACAACCATGGTTCAATGATGAACACCCGGGACATTACACAGTTTGAACAGGAGCGCCAACAGGAAAAAGGGAACAACCTCCCTGCGTGAACAAAAGGAAAACGTATCCACAAACCAACAATCGCTGAGACCAAGGAGAACCAACCCCACACATAGAATCGTGAGTCCTTTTTATCTCTGCCCTCTGTGAGGAATGAACAGCCCACGAACAGAGAGATTGGACAGAACGATTGGTATCCCAAACAGCACATGAGGAAACCACTCCCAACCCGTGCGTGTGACTAAACCAGCTAGTGGAGAGTGAGTGGGGGAAAACCTACCACCCATCACTACCCAGCATTAACTACCCAACTAACATCAGGACTTTTAATGGCTAACACATGGCTTTTCCTCATAGGCTCATGGTTTAACATTTCCCCCCCTTAACCTTAGGAAATCATGCCCTTTTGATTTAACATTGCACTGTCGTAGCTAGCTATAGGATTATTTTAATTAATGTGCATATTTACATGATGCAAAACTATCATGTTCCAGATAGCACAATATACCATCGGCAATGATCTTAATTGCCGAAACATAACACAACCAAATCGATGGTGGGGCTTTTGCCTTTAGCTCCACACCAAGATTAATTACAACATATACATCATGTATATTTTAATGCAACCGGGGTCAGAACCGTGGATATTACAAATCCACTCTATGACTAACTCTAAACTATTCTCTACTTCGAAACCACTAGAGATATCTCTAACCAAAATGAGGAGAGAGCTCTCTTATTTATACATGAATTCAAGATGACTGATCATAATTATAGATCCACTACTCTCTCAACTTATCCCTCAAAATCCTCAACAGATCTACAACTCATCCCTTCAAATCCTCAACAAATCTACAATTCATCCCTTCAAATACTCCATGATATCTTGGATAAGATATTCCATCTCCACATTTCCATGATATTCTCCTTGAAATTAGCCCACATCTTGAGGATGAAATTCGAATTTGAGGCTAGGTGGTCACCTTTGAGCTTGTTAAAGTCTTCAAATACACCTGTAAGCATCACCAAACTCATCCAACTTTAATTTCTCAATAACTAACCACAAATTCACTCAAAATACTAAAAAATAAATGATTTGAAAAATGGTAATATAAACCCATATTTATTATGAAAGTAGTGAATATTAATGGTTTTATGGAAGGATAAAATAGGAACAAGGCGATAAATGGTATGTGAAAGATGAATAAAATGTGGTATTTTTGCGGCTCAACATTCCCCCCAACTTGACTGGTCGCATATCTTCATGCAACTATGCATTGATTCTTTTTAAAACTTTTGACTTTGTAGTTGGGCTTCACATGATGATGGTATACAACAATAAATCATTCCATGCTTTGAAATGCATAAGTGGCAGCAATTTTTTTTTTTTATGGTTGATTCTTGTGTTAACAACACTCAGTTGTTTTACTTGTATTTTTGCTGCAATACATAATATTTATGCATTAGAAATGATAAACTATCAATGTATATTAGAAATCATTTTCTTCATATTATGAATCATGCCAAGATATATAGCAATGTGCAACAAAGCATAGTTTGGGAAAGACATGTTAGTTAATGGTAAATGAGATGATGAATAGGTAAGATGGTAATGAGTAGTCCACCCCCCCCCCCAACTTAAGATGTATTATGTTTATGAAAAGGAGAAAGGGAATGTAACATGGTGAGCAAATTTTCCAAACTCATTCATTTTCTAGAATTTAAGGAATTACATGATTAAAGATTAGAAAACAACATACCTCCACCTACCCAAAAAGTTGATGAACTTATGCAATAGGAATGTGGTTGCTGTTGCTGAATAATAGAATGTGAAGTGATGAAATCTGAACTATTGCTTTGTTGGATGAAGTAAAAGATGAGAGCTGAAAGTAGAACTGTGGTACTCTCATATGGCTGAAGTATGTTGCTGTAAAACTGCTGATGGAGTCATGCAAAGTATATAGTCTTCATCTACTACAAACCTCGTTGGTACAATTATTACCATGTGAATAAATATGTTGATGTCGAACATGGAAAGAAGTCATTGGATTACCGACCATTGATGAATGTCATTAACCAATGCAAGGCAATCTCACCATTGATGTCAATGAGTGCCAATGTACCAAAGTACATCTTGCGAAGTGCAAATAAATGAGCTGATGTCGAGCCACTTGCAAGATCTAACGTTCAAGGGACATTGATGTATTCCCATGATTGTCAGTGAGAGAACTTACCATTAAGCCATGCAAGCCTCAAGGTACTAAAAATGAACTCTAGTCTCTATCCCAGATAAGGTGCTGAGGTCGATGGGGCAAAACTTGTTGAAAGGTGGGCCTTAAAGAATCCCACATCAGTCAACACAAGTTGTACATAATGAGTGGTAGGACTATAGATGAAAGATATGAGGGTCAAATAGTTTTTATGGCAGGGATCACAAAACAATGTAGTCATGAAAAGTAAGTTGAATGGTTTTATTCATAAGGAAAAATATAAACTGAAAATGAGGAAAATGTGTGCGACTTAGAAAGGTGGAAATGCGGGAAGTTATGATGTATAAGGCAGAAAAAAGTAGACTCTGACATGGATGATGGATAATCTTGAAAGGAAAAAGGGTAAGTAATCATGACATGGCGTAATTGGTCTATGAAAGGCTTCTTTGTGGCAGAAAATGTCATGACATACATAGTCGAAATTCAACTTTTTCAAGCTTTTAATGGAACATTTTTTTCTGAAATTTTTTTACAATTCTGGAAATTATTTATGCATGCCATTTGTTCGTCTTTAAACCTGAAAAATGTTAGTATTTCCCTGCAACAAACTTGTGAGAGCATTGAAATACATGAAATTATGTGCTTAACAAAAGTTAAAGAGAATAAATAAAATGCTCTTATACCTGAAAGTAGCAACCCTTCTTGTCGAAACCTGTTTCTAAGTGACTTGCGAAAACAAATTAGCGTAACAATCATAAAATTTGAAAAGATTTTAAATTCATTTTAAATTTTAAATTTTATGATTTTATTTATTACCTAATACTTTTTATTTATTTATATGTTTTTAGCTTTTAATTTTATTTTATTTTTATTTTTTAAGCATTTTTGTATATATATATTTTTAAATTTGATTTATTTACCACAAGAACAAATTTGTATGTGTTTAATAAAATTGGAGTTTTTACACCCTCTTTATACAAAGATAAGTGCGTCTTTATGTAATGCTTGAGCGATAGAAAGAGAGGGTCAACCCTTTCAGTGGTCGACCCCTCTAAAAGAAGCCTATATTAATGATCTGAATAGAGAGGAGTGTGCAAACAAGCAATTTTTTTATGGTGAGTTTAACAGCTTGAAATAACCACCTACCCCCCCCCCCCCAATGGAAGATGTGCCAAGTCTCACTGTGTAGAAATAAAAATTAAGAAGAAGGCTTAGCTGCAACAGCAACTGCCTTCAATTTCAAAGACACATATTAACTTTGTAACATTATTTGATGTTCGACCTAAAATTTTATTTTGTGTATATATACATATAAATATTATCTAAAAATTAAAATTATGTTCATCTATAAATATTAAAAAAAAAAATTATGCTAATCCCATTCAAAAAGTGGGATAGGAATGTATTAAAATTTATTTATTA